>JASVEL010003048.1:0-444467 GCA_032618575.1 Nicotiana noctiflora | reverse complement strand
GTCCCAAAATATATTAACTCCCGTAGGACAGAAGGGTCGAGAGTCATGAGCCTCTAAAGAACATAGGTGTAATAAAGTTTATAACAACTCGGTGCGGAAAGGAAAGACAGACAAGATAAGAAATGGCAGGTTAGAAGGGGAGTCGGAGTCCTGGAGCTGCAAGCCTGCTACCTCGACTATCCCGCAACGATGCCTCCAAGTAGCTACCAAATCAAGTCTGCTGAGGGTACCTGGATCTGCACACAAGGTGCGGGGAGTAAAATAAGTCTGCCGGACTCGGTGGTAATAAACAAGGGTAAGACGGCGCGAGATAAGAAATCCACGATAAAGCATATGTAAAGCTATAATCGGCTACCTGTCACAGAATCAATATTCGCTGTACCTGTGCCGACAAATACCAATAAATAGCATAACGGCTAGCGGATGTGGCTAAATGCAATGCGATGCATGATATGACCGCTACGGCGCGTGGCCCGACTCCAATTTTGGGTGCCCGTGCTCGTTGTGGGGGTTCAGACTCGGAGGGGCTCCTACAACCCAAGCACGTCTCATAGAGATATTCTGCGGTGTGCGGTCCGATCCAACATATATCTCGTCTCGGCGCGCGGCCAGGTCCGCTGCGAGTCGGCTAATATGCGGATACGAGCCTCGCGAGGCTCAAAAGTAGTTTTTGAAAACTCTTTTATCATTTTCGGTTGGAAAACAGTAATATCAAGTTCCAGAGATTGGAATTAGCATAATAACAGAAATAGTCGCGGACTAGTAGTAAACTAGCATGTCTATATGATAAGACAATGATAACGATCCTCGCGGGATCCGATAACTGGCTCACGGCCCACAAGTATACTCAACCGCCCAAGAAGGGGGTTCGACGGCTCGAGAATAGCCAATAATATAGTATCAACAGGTCGGACTAATATATAGTCTCCAGTTCATGATCGACCCCGCACTCTCGGGAGTGTGCGTGTCTCGCCGCTATACGAGCGTCACAAAGTGGTATACCGGGGTTTCGAACCCGATCGGTCATCACCCGCATCTATTACTCACCTCAATACGGCGCGACGACTACTCCGCAATGCCCTTGCCACGAGAATCAAGCTCCGCACACGTAGAATTTGATCAAATACAGTAAAAATACGACAAATTAGGCCAATGGGACGACACCCAATCAATACAACTCAATTTACATCAAAATTCCCAAAGTTGTCAAAACTCGACTTTCGGTACGCTTGTCGAAAAATCACGAAAGTCACATATTCGGAACCCTCATCTCAATACGAGTCTAAGCATATCAATTTTACCAAATTCGGACTCCGTTTGCCCATTCAAAACCTTGATTTTCTAAAGTTCAAGCCTAGGGCTAAATCCTCCATAAATTACCCCAAATTCCTCCATTTTCATGATATAATTGCATAATATTACCAATACTAATCATAGTTTAAGTACATAGTTGATTACCTGATGATTTCCCTTGTATTTCTCTTCAAAATCGCCCAAATCGCCTCTAAAGCCGAGACCCAATTGTGTGAAATGTTTCTGAAATTTTCTAACTTCTGATACACTTAACTCACTGCGATTTTCGCTTCTGCGTAAATTAGTCCGCTTCTGCGGAATGATCCGCTTCTGCGACCAAGAGTCCGCTTCGGCGGACTCGCCTCCGCGATCAATCACCCGCTTCTGCGGACCTCCCCATCGCGCCTCAGGACCGCTTCTGCGATCGCCCACTCGCTTCAGCGAAGCCGCTCCTGCGGACCAAGCTCCGCTTCAGCGGTCTAGCCCGCTTCTGCGCCTTCTTGTCCGCTCCTGCGGACTCGCTCCTGCGCCCCCATTTCAGCAGGAGCGAAAACCACAGAACCAGAACACAAGTCTGCAATTTTCCACATTTTTCTCCCGTTTAACCATCCGAAAACACCCCGAGGCCCCGGGACCTCATCCAAACACACCAACACATCTTAATACCTTATTCGAACTTGTTCCAATCCTCAAAACACGTCTAATAACACCAAAACCCATAATTCTCATCAAATTCAAGCCTAAATTCCTTAAAACATTCCGAATTACACATTCAATCAAAAACCCGACCAAATGACGTCCGAATGACCTGAAATTTTGCAGGCACATCCAAAATCACCTAACGAAGCTACAGAAATTGTCGGAATTCCATTCCGACCCCCGGATCAAAATCTCTCCTACCGTTCGGATTTCGCCAAAATTCAACCTTAGCCAATTCAAGCCTATTTCTACACCGGGCCTCCAAATTCAATTCCGATCGCTCCCCTAAGTCACAAATCACCTCCCGAAACTAACCGAATCATCAGAATCCGATTCCGAGCCCTCTAACCAAATAGTCAACTCCGGGTTGACTTTCCTTATTCAAGTTTCCTTCAAAAAGGCTATATGCCTCATTTTCAATCCAATTCACTCCTAACTCACCCGATAGACTCTAACACCGATATAAAATCATAAAACATGTATTTACAACATAACGAGGTGGTAATTCCCGTGACGACGGGCCGGGTCGTCACACATATGATCAGAGACTACATATCAGAGTAAGTGTCATTCGAAAAATATAAATTTTTTAAAGTTACTGGATGTTATAGAACCAAAAGCTTCGGATGATGAGGACAACATGAACTAATTTTAGCTCAAGACTGACAAAACAATTGACTTTGCTTGCATTTAGGACTATTAATCCAGAATAATAGATAATATGTACATTCTACAAATACTTTCCTCTTGCTTATATTCTTATTACAAATTCAAATATTTCAATCCGTAGAACCAAAAATGCAAGTAACAATCTACAAACTTGGAGAAGGGAAAGTTTAATTATATGAGAAAGCGAGATTTTTCAAACTTATCTTACAATATATCAGAAAGGTCATAATTGCATATAGAACAACATATTTATTTTTGTACATTCCAATTAATTGAATACAATATGTATATGCTACAAATACTTTTATTTACTTATATGCTTAGTAAAAATTCAAATATTTACAATATGTAGAACCAAATTAATGGATGAGTAACAATAAAAAAAAAGTTGAAAAAGAGGAAGTTTAATGTATGAGAAAGTGAGACACCATGCGTTTTGAAACTTTGTATTCCAATATTAACATATGATTTTACAAATATCGTAAACCATGCTTTAATTGAGAAAGTTGAATATGCTACCCTTGCATCTTGTAAAATCAACTCCAAGGAAAATAGTATTTCAGGTTTGAAAAGATCCTTGATTTCCCAAATTCGAACAACTCTCATTTTCAAATTCAATTGCATCGAATTGCTTGAATTTTTTTTGATTTAATGAACGGGTGAAGCCATCCTTCAAAAGTTGTCGTAGTAAGGAGATTATTCAGAGTAGAGTAAAGAGAAGGAAAACTAATTTGAAAAAGCAAACGACTAAGGCCTCATTTGTTTGCACTTAATGGAGGTCTGAATCTTAATCATTCAGATGTCAGACATTAAGTGCGTTTGTTTTTAAAGTCTGAATCTTAATTATTCAGGTCTTAATCATTAAGTGTGTTTGTTTTTTTACTTCACGACCACTTAATGGGTCTGAATAGGTCTGTATGATTCAGATCTATAACAGAGACTTAATTTCATTAAGATGCTATCACATCTTCATTATTAACTGCCGCCACCGCCTACCATTATCAACTACCACCATGCTACCATCCCCACCCCCCGGCCACCACCACCATGCCACCATCATCCTTAACCATAGCCGTCATATTATCAACCATCATCACCCACTATCCCCACCACTTCGACCACCATCATTCTCGTCCACAATCAACACTTATCCACCTCAACTACCACAACTGATCACCCCATCACCATTAACAACCACAATCGGTATTGTCCATCTTATAACATACCACCACCCATCCACCACGTTCCTCAGTCACAACTATTACCACCACCCGCCATTATTAACTATCACCACCCACCGCCAGCATCCTCAATAATAATCGCCACCACTACCAATCACTACTAGCAACTAGCATGAACCACATGTCATTAACCAAAACTACCACTAACCACCAACTCTAGTCGACATTCACCCCTTATCCATCACCATCAATAGCTATCATATTTTTAAAAACTATATATTTTATTTATAGAATATTAGATTAATTAGTATTTCATTTGAATTTTATGTTTATTAATCCCAGACCCCACTTGTGGGATTATACTGGGTTGTTGTTGTTGTTGTTGTAATTTTCAAATAAAGATAAATTTTATACATTCAGATGTTAAAAATCAAACAGTCTTAATTATTTCTGTTCAGATCTTAATACACATCTTAATATATTCATATGTGTATTCAGATTCAAATATCTTAATCTTAATACACATCTTGATATTTAGATGTGTATACAGATTCAGGTGTCTTAATCTTAAAAATAAAATAAATGAGGCCTAAATAAATTGCGCAGGAGAAGTGGAGTACTTGAAGGTAGATTAGGATTGTACACTTCACACCACGTTTGCATAGGAGATCGTGTGGTTTAATTTTGGGGTGTTCTATTTTTTTTTTCCTTTTTTTTTCATGTATATGTGTAAAAATAAGTATCAAGTATATAATTAAAGTTCAAAATAAATCTTTTGTAATCAGTAGAAGGAAACGTGGTTTAAAGATTTTTACAATAAATATTAACAGCCAAGCTTGAAGTTTTTAACTTCATTTAAAAAAATCGACATAACTGCCACATTAAAAGTTTAAATTTTGTTTTTCAAAAAAATCAAAATTCCAACAAAGTTGGAGAATTGCCCAACAAATTACATGTGTCAGTTTAATATAAAATCACTTGTCATCATAATCTTCATTTGCCTCTCCTACTATATATAAATAGATTTTCTTTTGAAATATGGATGATAGACGAGGTTATCTAATCTGTTCGAGAACTATATGAAAAATATTCTGAATTTCTGAAATCTAGCACAAGAAGCTTTTCAAAAATACGGAATGATCGTATACGCAAGAGGTTCCCAATAAACTATCTTTAGAATAGTAACTTTCTTACTCACAATAGTTAAATGGAAATTCTTCTCAAATACAATAAAAATCTTAATCTCTTATTGTTTGATAAAAAAGAGTTAAGCTTTTTGTTAAACTAACTAACGAGAAAATAGAGGACAGATCTTAACCAAGGATAATTAACTCTAGATCAAAACACGTTAAATACGAGAATAGAATATAATTAACCTTATAACCCTTTTTAAGATTATAAAAGATATCGAACATAAACGATAAGCTTACATTTTTGACGTACTGTTTCGTAATGAAAGAACAAAAAATAAGGAATGCCATTGATAGCTATGGGATCTATCTTTATTGATTCAACAATAACAATTACAAAGATTTGCAATCAAGAACTAGACTTTCGCTTTATTTCCGTAGAGATCTTCTCCCGTTCTTCTATCCCTCTTTCTTAAAGGAGAGAAGTCCCCTCTTTGTCTTCTTATATATATATATATATATATATATATATATATATATATATATATATATATATATATATATATATATATATATATATATATATTCCCTTTT
This sequence comes from Nicotiana noctiflora, assembly GCA_032618575.1. Taxonomy (NCBI): domain Eukaryota; kingdom Viridiplantae; phylum Streptophyta; class Magnoliopsida; order Solanales; family Solanaceae; genus Nicotiana; species Nicotiana noctiflora. Next base: position 438,901 of record JASVEL010003048.1, on the reverse strand, counting down.
GTCCAACAGTCCTTAGCCATAATACCCTCATCCCTTGATTGTACTTTATGTCGCTCCTTTTAAGTATCACGACATATACTTTACCGTACAAGCTTTCTGATAGCTCGATCTCGGCAGTGGCCGAGATACTCGTCGTTATTATGCCTTGTGGATACGACCACGACTTAGTGTCACGACCCTAAAACCGACCCGGTTACCTATAGTAAAACTAGGCCAGTCGACACAAATTCCAAATCAAACCAGCATTTCATAAAAGACATTTTAAGATATTAATTAATAAAATCTCATAACATGAGTCTAAATAATAAGTGCGGAAAATAACACAAGCACGACATCGGGGTATCACAACTCACGAGCATCTATTAAGGTTTATCTAAGTACAATAAAGACTATCATAGTCTGGAAATAAAGATACTAAAAATAGCATGAGGAAGACAAGAAGGTAGCTGCAAGGCTACGCCATGCAGCTACCTTCCCGATTCTAAAAGACCCGCTGGAAGAACGATCAGCGCACGCTATCACGACCCGCAACTCCTGGATCTGCACACAAGGTGCATGGAGTAATGTGAGTATGCCAACTCAGTAAGTAATAAGAGTAAATAAAAACTGAGCAATAAGAAATCAAATAATTCCACTTCATAGCACTATAGTAAGTACAGTACGTTTCCAAAACAATATAGAAATCATTTTTCTCATTTAAATATCCAATTTCAATAAAAATTCTTTGAAATGTATTAATAACAATTTTAACAGAGAATAAATTAAGTTTAGAGTAAAAATGATGAAAGTCATAAATAGCCCGTGGGCAAGACATGTTTTATAAACCGCCCCTCTGGCATAATATCAACAGAATCATCCCCTCAGGCTACCTCATAATCACTCGTAATCTGCCCCTCGAGCAACAACATATCACTCACTCTGAGTACCCGCGTTCACTAAGGGTGTTCAGACTCCGGAGGGGCTCCTACAACCCAAGCGCTATCACAAGCCATCTCGCGGCATAATAAATCAAGCCCCCGGCCTCTCATATATCACAAAATAGTACTACATGATGTGGCGTGCAACCCGATACCATGATATCGTCACAACACAGGCCCTCAGTTTTGCTCAGTCAGAAACCTCTCAAGCCACTCGGGCTAACACTAAAACAGGGTGTTGAGCCCAAAATATCATTTATGCATCAAATCAGAGTAAATAGACTGAGTTATGAAATCAGTAAAATATAGCATGACTGAGTACATTTATTAAATCAAAACAGTGAGTAATTTCAGTAAAGAAAACCCCTAAGGGTCGAAACAGTTGACACGAGGCCCAAATATGGCTTTCAGCCCAAAACATAGTAATATTTTCTAACATATGATAATATCAAGTAGTTTCAATCAAATAGGCAACTTATTAGTTGCTGCGGGACGGACCAAGTCACGATCTCTAATAGTGCATGCCCCTCACGCTCATCATCTAGCGTGTGTGTCCCCTCAAAGTAGAACAACAATGTCAAATCCGGGGTTTCATACCCTCAGAATAACATTTATAACCATTACTTACCTTAAACCGGACCAAATTATAACCTGCGATGCCTTTACCTCTTGACTCTGCCTCCAAATGCTCCAAATCTACCCAAAATCAGTATTACATCATTAATACACGCTAAAGGAACAAAGTCCAAGCGAAAATAGTCAAATTAACTCAAAAATCCCGAAATTGGCAAAATCTGACCCCCATGTCCACGTCTCAGAATTCAATAAAAATCACACCACTGGAATCCTTATCCCCCTCATGAGTCTATACATACCAAAATTACCAAAATCGAACCTCGAAGGACCCCTCAACTCCCCAATCAAAGCTCTCTAAAACTCAAACCCTAACCTTCAATTTCACCCCAAATTCTCCACTAATTTCATGATTAGGTAGCGAAAAATTCATCACAAACACCAAATACAAATCCCAAGTAACTTACCTTACTGAAACCCCTCGATTCTCACTTGAATTCACGCCTTGGAGCTCCAAAATCGTAAAAAATTGGTGAAAGAATGACTGAAATTCGTGAAGGGACCTTTTTATACATTCTGCCCAGCACTTTCGCACCTACGGCCCAATTCACGCACCTACGGGACCGTACCTGGGGTCCAAATGCCGCATCTACGCATTTCACTTAAGTCTCCGGCTTCTGCACCTGCGCCCCAGGCCTCGCACCTGCGGGCTTGTAGAACCGGTCAAAACCTCTACTCATGCGAAAAATACCTCAAAATGGTTAGGTTAAAGACTATGTACTAAAACAGGATATAAGGAAAAACCTTGTATCTATTGTTCTTCTTTTATATAAATCTGTTACAAGAAAAACAGTCACGAGAAAGTTATAGATGTAATTCAAATATATGTAAAGGATTACTCAAAATTTGTCAAAGTTCAGAAATGAAAACTTGTCCAAGTTATTGCAAAGAAACATGTGTGTTCCTATTTCTTTTATCATATAATAAACACCATTATGAAGTTGAGACATCTTCTTCATCAAGTGTCAAAATATAAAAGGGCACTCTTTTATGAAACTCATGATATTTAGTCGTGAGATTAATAAAAGCAGTTTTCAAAGAATAAAAATGCAGTCTATTCTTTAAGTCATTGGAAATAAAAGGCACAAATAGAATAGGTGAAAGTTTAAGGCCTCATTTGTTTTTTTTAAGATTAAGACGTCTAAATCTGAATACACATCTGAATATTAAGATATGTATTAAGATTAAGGCATCTAAATCTGAATACACATCTGAATATATTAAGATGTATATTAAGATCCAAATACTAAATAATTAAGACTGTTTGATTTTTAACATCTGAATGTATAAAATTTATCTTTATTTGAAAATTAATAAACATAAAATTCAAATGAAATACTAACGAATCTAATATTCTATCAATAAAATATATAATTTTTTATAATATGATAGTTGTTCGTGGTGATGACTAATATGTGAATGCCGACTAGAGGCGGTGGCTGGTGATAGTTTTGGTTGATGATAGTGGTTTATGCTAGTAGCTAGTAGTGATTGGCAGGGGTGACGATTATGATTAAGGATGGTGGTGGTAGGCGGTGGTAATAGTTGTCATTAAGAAAGATGGTGTGTGGGTGGTGGTAGGTTGTAATGATAGGCAGTGTCGACTGTGGTTATTGATGGTGATGATGTGGTCATTTGTGGTAATTGAGGCAGATAAATGTTGATTGTGGGTGGGAATGATGGTGGTCGAAGTGGTGGGGATTGTCGATAAAGGAGGCTATGATTGAGGATGACAGTGGTGTGGTGGTGGTGGTGGTTGGGGGGAGGGGGTGGCGGTAGTGGTGGTTGAGTATGCTGATGGTGGTGGCATGGTGGTAGTTGATAATGGTAGGCGGTGACGGCAGTTAATAATAAATATGTGATAGCATCTTAATGAAATTAAGTCTCAGTTATAGATCTTAATCATACAGACCTATTCAGACCCATTAAGTGGTTGTGAAGTAAAAAAACAAACATACTTAATGATTAAGATCTGAATAATTAAGATTCAGAGTTTAAAAATAAACACACTTAATGTCTGAGATCTAAATGATTAAGATTCAGACCTCCATTAAGTGCAAACAAATGAGGCCTAAAGACAACTTCTCAATATTTTAAAACTAAAGACTAAGTATAAACTTAGTATACAAACCCCCATTAACAAAACTTGGGGACTTGTAGTTCTAAAGTAAAACCTTAAACCCAGGGTTTGATTACAAAAAACTATCACAAGAAACCAAAAAGATTAAACGTAGTTTTCCAGATTGGAACCTGCAAAAAGGAAATTTAAAACATTTATAAAATTTCTTTTAAGAAGAAGGAACTGAAGAAAGATCATCAGCGGACTCAACTGGAACATCACCATCAACAATTGAAGGTTGATCTTCAATCACAGCAGTAGGAGTATCAACGGGCAAAGTCTTGGTTTTACTAACAGCAAGAAGCACGGATGAACTCGAGGAAGGTGTGACACTCATGGCAATTATATGAATTTTATTACTAGTTGCTGTTGGGATTCATACAAACAAATAAAATAATTATGCAAAAATTCACCTCATGGCTATCAGAAATTATGGAAATAGTGATTTTTCTAAACTAGTGGAATTGTCAATCCAACTAACATTAAGAGCATATTGAACAACACCAAGAATCCCAGTAAAATAAACCCAAGATGAAATCTTTTGTTTGGATAACTAAAATTCAGTTGAATTCTCACTCACCAAGTTTTATCTTTATCATCCGTTTGGGTTCATCCCACTAAAATAGACCAAATTTCTTTTTTTGGTTTTGAGAAAAATAAAAAAATGAGAGTTTCTTGGTGTGGTGGTGGGGTAAGGTGAGACCCATAGGGTGGTTGGATAGTCGGGTAAAAACAAAATGAGCACGGGCCCTTAAAACATGGGTTGAAATTTGCCCACTTGGCAAATTAAGTGAAGGGTCCCATTGTCACCGTGAACGTTTTTTAGGGCTAGGGATAATTTTATTTGCTATTTTAACGAAAGGGAAGCATATAGACTAACTAGTCTTAAGATACGCGCGTTGCACATATTTTTTGTACGAAAATTATATATACTTTTAATATATAAAATAAAATATAATGTAATAAAATTAATGAATATTGATCCTATATAGCTAGCTCAATAAAGGAAATAAACTTTATTCATATAAGTCCTTAATCATTATTCCATGTAATCACATTAAAATTTGTTCTATTTTTATAATTTTATCACTTGAAATTCACAAGTTATTGTGTTTTTTTGTAGTTTTAATAAAGCACATAACCCTTGAAAACTTTAAAAAATTTCTAAACATATTTTTCATAAGTTATTCTCAAGTTCTTTCAAGAAGAAAAAGAGAAGATTAATTAGTTATACTTTTATGATTCTTTAAAAGATTCAAATAACATAAATTTAAAAATTGAATCTTATGTCTTCTTTGTATTGCTTCAAACGTTTCAATATTATCCATGAAGTGAGGTTCTAATGGATAAGATAAGAATAAAAAAAAAATTATGAGTTACACAACTTTGTCAAAATATACGGGCAAAAATGTATTACTAAACATGTAATTCAATAGATGAGAAAAAATAAAATTTTATAGGGCGAACAAATTATAGTGAAAGTTCTTGTATATATATATATATATATATGTATATATATATATATATATATATATATATATATATATATATATATATATATATATCCATTTATACTACTCGCAGCTTTCCTTCAACTTGCTTGCACCATAGATTTCTTTATGTTATTTTGGAATGTTATGTGAGACATCACATCGTCTCGAACTCTTCTCTACTCTCTTAACTAGATCTCTCAATACTTAAGAAACCATAGACTGGAAGACATGCCGCCGACGACACCGCTATCATTCCCAGTTATTGGACTTCCGTGCTTATAGCCTTCTATCCAAAATATAGACTATTCACAACTTCATGCATATTTAATTATAAAAGAGAAGAAAATAATTTTTGTTTAGATGTTTTAACTAATTTTAAAGTCTTAAATATTAGGAGAGTAACTTAAATTACAATTTTGTCTATTGTGAAAATTAATTTTAAAGGGCAAAAAAGACGAACGATATTTTGTTAAGAGAGTTCGTGCTTTTAATTTATTATAGATTAATTATTTGTATAGTTAAAAAATAATAATTTTTAATGCATATTTAATTATAAAAGAAAGAAAATAATTTTTGTTTAGACGTTTTAATTAATTTTAAAGTCTTAAATATTAGGAGAGTAACTTAAATTATAATTTTTTCTATTGTGAAAATTAATTTTAAATGGCAAAAAAGACGAACGATATTTTGTTAAGGACATTCGTAATTTTAATATAGTATAGATTAATTATATGTACAGTTAAAATAATAAATTTTAATGCATATTTATTTATAAAAGAAAGAAAATAACTTTTGTTTAGACATTTTAGTTAATTTTAAAGTCTTAAATAATAGGAGAGTAACTTAAATTATAATTTTGCCTATTGTGAAAATTAATTTTAAAGGGCAAAAAAGATGAATGATATTTTGTTAAGGGCATTCGTGCTTTTAATATAGTACTAGTATCTATAAACGTGCGTTGCAAGTTAATATTGGCACATAATAGTTTAAACATTTATTCAGATAAAAGAATAATAAAATTTAATTAATGAGAAATTTTTTATATATACTACTACAACAATTATCTAAATACCGAAAAATATTAGTACATTAGCATAATACATGAATTCAAAATGAATGGGTATAATCAAAACTTACATAAATGATCAATTTAGTCATGTTAAGTAGATAATTATGTATTGTAGTTTGAAGGTATCGAATGTAATGATATCTTACCGAACACTTCTTTATAGATATAATTTTTTGTATATGTATCCTTATAATACTTTGGTTATTCTGCCATAACCAAAACTCTTGTTGTCGACATTGATATCTCTTTTGAAGGTGCAACATATAATTATTCACATAAGAAAACATATTATGGTAAATATAGCCCAATATTTAGGATGTTTGTCCTTGTGGTTTATTTATTATAACTACAAAATACAAACATACAGAAAATTATTTTTACACAAATTTAGAAGGATATTCTTTAGTTTCGAAAGACGAAAGTTAAATTCAGGGATAAACACATACTTAGAAGCCATTTACCAGTATCATAAGTTCTACATATATGACGTTATTGTCAAAACTTCTATATATCATACGTATATAAGCTATTCAAGGTATCTATGTTTTCAGGCATGAGCGGCATATTTTTTTTCAAAATCAACCTATATACAATAAAAGATCAATTTCAACTTAGTCTATAATATATATGGTCACACTAATATACGTAAGAAATAATGAACATGACAATAAATATGTACGGTAGAAGGTCATTTTGTATTGAAGTATTGAAGTATTTTTCTTGGTAGTAATTGTTGGTATCATCTTTTGATGAGCCAAAACCAAAAAGTATTTTATTTTTAGCATAAAACTTAGAAATCAACATTTCATTTAGTTGATCAATAAATTCATTTCTGCTAGCTAAGATAGCTCTTTAATTTCTATTATGTAATCCTCATAGATTGCGTTTTAATCTAGTGATGAAAATATTTTCCTTATTAAATGCACTACTATTACCATTGGGGTTGATAACCAAGTGTTTTAGAAGAAAATCATCTATTATTGGATGCCCTTCTTTGTTTCCGACGCAAAGCAAGAAGTCTCTAAATGTTGGACCTGTTCTTACATTTATATTTCTTGTCATTTGAATATTTTTCGTTTGAGGTCATAAGTATAATTCTGGCAAGCTAGATTTTACAATATTTGCTTTGGTCAACTTTTAAATTACTTATCGTACTTGATAGAAATTACCTCCAAAACTATTACTTTTCCACCAAACGGTTCATTGATATTCAATATATCAATAAAACTCTGGGCATTGTTTCGATCGTTTGACGCTTAGTCAAATATGCTTCATCAAATACTATCACTATTGCTTTACTTATAAATTTAGCACTATTGTTCTGCTTTGATATGTTTGTGATGGTTATTTCAGAAATTTGAAGAGGTATATCAAATCTAAAGTGAGTTGTACGACCTCATAATAAAACCGTTATTAGTACACCACTTGTTCTTATTTCTAAAAATATCATGCCTCTTGATCTGACATTTGCAAGTAATGTATGACCTAAGAATATTATTTCGATTTCATTGGAGGCATCTATAAAGGATAATCTCGCTATACCAGAGTCTACTTTTTATAATATAGTCTTGAAAGCTTATTCTTGTTCAGGATTTAGCTTTGATTGTGCTTACTCAAACGCTTGTATGATATTTTTAATATTACACTAATCTTTTTTACTTTGTGATCTATTTTTCTAATCTCTAATACTCTTTTTATGGAATAAATTGTTTTACCCTAAGTGTTTTTTTAAAAATTGAAAAGTAATTTTACTCATATGATGAATTTGAAAAATAATTTAATTGGATTCTCTGGCCAAACAATTAATTGAAAGATTTGAATAATTGGTATTAACATTATATATAATTTATTTTCTGTTGATTTAGATTCTTAATATTATTTCATCTAATGTTTGAATATTTAACCGTAATTATAATTTTATCCACCATAAATTTTATTAAGAATAAAAAGATCGATATGATATTCTACTTTTAATTTTTATGTTTCAAAATCTTTAGTGATATTGTTTCTTACCAACTTTTTTCTTTCTTCTCTCACACGTTTATTTTCTAAAAAGATTCGTAGTTGTACTTTAATAATTGTGTATATTTTTCTATATTATAAAAAAGGTAATAATCAAAAAATATTATTTGATAGAAAAGCAGTACAAATATAATATAATGATATATTACCGTAGGAATTTTTCTCTCAATTTTAACAATTTATACAGTCCGTTGAGCATTTGTTCTAATTTTTTTGTATTTAATTTTATAGATGGATAATGTATTACTAATATGGAGGATTCTTATGAAACTTATCTTATTAAACCTTCATACATATTTTTAATAAGAATTCAATAGACAAGATTGTATTAATCTTAAAATCTTAAAATCTTAAATATTAAAAATATTAACATAGATAATCCAAAAAAAAAGTTATTACAACTATGTCATTTCCCTATGAGTTCCTCTGTTTAATATTAAGAGTAATTTTGGCCTATCAATATTATATTCGTACTTTTATAATAATATAGGCTCTCCCGTTTCTAAATAAATTTCGAAAATATAATATGTTTTCAAATTAAATTAGTAGTATAATTTTTTAAAGAAGTATTTCATAAAAGTAATAGAATTACGTGGCTAAAAATATGTCCATATCCCAAAAATAATTTTATTAATAAAAAATCTAACATGTTCCTAAATGTATAAGGTTTACATGCTAATATGTAGTATTTTATATTTATGCCCGAACATAATTATACTAATAGAATTTTAAAGGTGATCATGTAGGATCCTTAACGTGTACTATATATAATGTTCTAAAACTAAAAGGATTACAAGGCTAATGTGTATGATTCCGATTATGTCCTTTTTATTGAGAGCTTTAGATGATTGTTTTATTATTATATATAAAATTTCTCTTCTTAAATAAATTTTATTATTTCATTAAATAAATAAATATTTAAACCATCATGTGCCATTATAAAAGTGAGAACCCCAAAAGTTAAAAATTAAATCAACAAAAAAACCTTCTAAATAATTGAAATGTACCTTATTTAATTATTTAATAATATTTATAAGAAGTGAATTTTGGACATTTATGAAAAGTCCTGTTGAGGAGACTCTTTGACTTTTCATAAATGAATAGTGTACATTTTATTCTTTCAGTAGTAATGAACATTGGAAAATTATTGTTTTAAATAAAAAAATAAAATTTAATTTCTAAAAGTAACATGTAGGAATTGGATTCTAACGTCAAGTATTTTGTCCCAAAACGAATAGGATTACAAAGTTAATATCTATAATATCAATTATGTCCTTTTATTGTGAGTTATTATACTTAATAGTAAAAGGTTATTTTTGTAATCCAACATTTTATTGTATAATAATATAGATATATAGATAGATATAAATATAGATAGATAGATATAGATAGATACAGATATAAATATAAATAGTAGAATTATTATTAGAAATAATAAATACAAAATAGGGGGGCAAAAATGACCTTTTACGACGATGAGAGGAAGGAAGTAATAGTGTAATACGTTTGACAATTTGGTGTGAAAAAAGGTGACAGCCCTTTGACAGAGACAAAAAAGGTCTTGACAGAGAAAGAAAGAGATTAATATTACTCACTAGGGGAGATACTGTGATAGCTGTAGAACGAACCCGATCAACAATCAACCACTTAGCACTTGTCGTGTAGTGAATCCAACTTTGGAAATTCCAGAGTCAAATCTCATCACTTTCTATCCATCTTCTACACCCAATATATATATATATAGAGAGCGAGAGAGTGTTATTCATCACTTCCTTCAAATCAACCATTTTTTCAATCTGCAGACTATAAATAAAAGACAGAAATTATCATAGAAAATGTGTGGCATATTTGCGTATTTGAATTACAACGTGAGTAGAGAGAGACGATACATACTGGAAGTCCTTTTTAATGGACTGAGGCGTTTGGAGTACAGAGGTTATGATTCCGCTGGAATTTCTATTGATGATTCCAAATTCCTTCCTTTACTCTTCCGCCAAGCAGGCAATATCGAATCACTCGTCAAATCTGCCTACCAAGGTAAATAAGCTTTCTGATTTCTTCATCTGCCTGTTGCTCTTTTTTCCTTTCTGTTTGTGATGAGGAACTCATGATTACTGCTCCCAAATAAAGTCATCATCTTTTTGGCAACTCTGGAAGACCAAATCCTTTTGGTGAATAATTTCTTTACGGAATGGTACTGCTAATAGTATATAATTAAAATATTGATTTTAGATATATAAAACCTATATTAAACACCCACCATTGGAAACATTTCTGGCTTTGTCACTGTACATTGTCAAATCCTTATAGGTGCAAGCTGTGAAAACAGTGTCTTGCAGAAATTAGTAAAGCTGTGTACATTAGACACAATGTGGTTTAGTACTTCCTCGCATCATACACATAGTGTGAGCTTAGTGCACTGGCTGTTTTTTTTTTCACCCTCAACTTCCATGCATCTTTCATGATGAGAGAACCATCCCCTTCCCCCCTCTTCCTATTATTATCACTGGTATAAAATGGTAATGTATAGTATTAAGTATTGGTTAAAGTATTAGCCTCACTTCGGTGTCTAGTGCCTACTGAGGCACTGCAGTTCTTAGCAGAGTATCACGAATTCAAATGATATATGATAGATGGGGTGATCTTAGTGGGTGACTGCAAATTTTAAGTGCTGAATCTGTGTAAAAGTTGTCAACTTTTTCCTTATTTTTGGCAATTTGAATGATGGTACGTAGAAGGTGGGGATACTAACATATTCTATGTAAAGCTCTCACTTGGATTTCTAGATGGTTGTTGGAAAAGGTGAGCATTGTTAAGACAAGATAAGCGTGAACGTTGTGCAAAAGCTCCTAATGTTAAGGGGAATCTGATTCGTTAAAACATACTCACCGTGCGCTCATGTCAAAGGGAATATGTACTACTTTAATCAATCCGTAACTGAATAAATATACAAGCAGTTTCCACCATAAAGAGTAGCTTGTTTGATTCCTTCCATGATGCTTATGAAATGAGAACTTTGTGTAGTATACTATTTACTACGTATGGGATTTTAACCAGGTATACATAATTTTCTAAAATTTACCATGATTTGATGTTTTCATTCTTCTGTATGCAAGAGCTTATTAGGGCTTATTAGCAGGCATAAATAATCGACAAAGCTCTGAGCCTTTAATGGGTTTGAAGTTGTTTATTTTTGGAACCAATTAGACACAGTAATGTTGAGCAATAGAGGAAACATGGCGTGATGTTGAAGGACAGAATAGAAGTTGTGTAGGATAAAACAAAGTGGTTACATTTTTCCCTAGTAGAAAGTAGAATGATTGTAAACTTAGAGCTCATTATGCTCACTATCAACATTTTAGACTATAGCTAGTTTCTTCAGATGTTGGGGAGAGCAGTGTTTTGGAAAGCGTTAAGCGCAAAAAAGCGACGAGGCCTTGCTTCACCGAAGCGAGAAGCACGAAGCGAAGCACGTGCTTTTTATATGTGAAGTGCAATTTAACACATAAATAAAAAAAATAAAATAGCATAGATAAATGGCTAAGAACTCATTAAAAATAACATATTAAGCAAATGTTTCAATTCTTGAATCAAGAAGCAAATAATAGATACTAAAACTAGATAGTGAATAATCCTCAAAAGTCATAACAGAACAGAACATTTAATTTTTTTTTTGAACAAGAAGGAGAAGAAGAAGAAGAAGAAGAGAAGGAGAGAAGAAGAAGAGAGAAGAAGAAACTTACAGAGAAGAAGCGCTGAAGCAGTTGTTGAAGCATCGGTCATTGGAGCAGCAGTCGCTTGGAGAAGAACTATTTGTTTGCTTTAAGTTTTTGCCATTTTTAAATAAAGAAAACCCTAACAGAAGCTTAACCTCGCTTAAGCGCGCTTTTTTGCGCTTTTGGATCGCTGCGCTTCTCGCTTAACAGGTAAAGTGTGCGCTTTTTTCATGTGAGTCGCTTTTATGGCAGAAAAGCGAACTAGCCTCGCCTCGTGTCGTTTCAGCGCTTTAAGCGAGAAGCGCACGCTTTTTACAACACTGGGGGAGAGTGATGCGTGCCACAAGTTGAATATGAGAGGTTTTTTATGACCACTCTTAGCATGTTCAATAGTTGAAGAAAATGACCACGCTTAACTGTTGAAAAGACTTCGTCCTTGGCCAAGAGCAAGAATTAGGGGAGGTGAAGGTTTGAATACATTGTTCGCCTTTTTCATGTTTTTCTTTATTAAAAAACATTTTCAAACCTTAATGTTCTGCTTCCTAGTCAGCGTTCATGGAATTCATTTTGCTTGATTTATGTTGGAGTGCATGTGGTTGGGCCTGCTGAACCTCCAACATTCTCTCTTTTTATGAATTTTGTCAGAGATGTATGGAGTTCATTTTATACTAGTCACATGTAAATAGTTATATCATGTAACTACTTAATTAGAGATGATAAATCAAGCAGATAACTTATGGGTGGTATTTCACAATCATTGGGATGTAATTGGTCACATGTATTATAATTATACGACTATGTTATTAATGAAACATAATTCAGCCAGCTGCCAAGTAGTATCTCATAATCATTGGGACTAGGAGTCTTTAAATAAAGCAAAGTTATTTTTCTGTATAACAAACAGTTGAAGACATTGCTCTCATACATTTTCAAACTTTTGGTTTTCTCTCTTGCTTACTATTCAAACTTTTGAACCTTAACTTGATGCTTTATTGTGAGAGTATGTTGAGTCAATTTTGCTTGATATTGAGCAGTGACTATGTTCAACTGTGGTTAACAACTTGTCAGAGTACATAGCGACGTCGTAAAACCAGGATAAGAAAGTTATCTGTTTTTGTCCTCCATGGCTCCAGTCTAATAAAATGGCCAAAACATTATTAAATATTTCTCCTTTAAAGTTTACTTATACATTTACATTTATATTGGGGTTTGGGGGGGTGGGGTGGTTGAGTCTGTTTTTCTGGCGCTTATGTTAAATTCATGTGCTCAGACATTGCCGCTATAGATATGAATCTGGAGGAATCATTTTTTGTTCATGCTGGAATAGCACACACTCGGTGGGCCACACATGGGGTGCCTGCTCCTCGGAATAGTCATCCTCAGTCCTCTGATGCTAGGAATGAATTTTTGGTTGTTCACAATGGTGTTATCACCAATTATGAGGTTCATATGATTCTCTTGATAATAGATTTCTTTTTATAACATTTTTTGTTCGATCTCATGATTACTCTCATTCTCTGTGACAAGCTAGAGTGCTGTTTCTGTTACATGCATGATTCTGTTCATTGGATTTTGGCCTAACAAAATTTTAATATTTGCTTCTTGAACTATTTGTTAGAATTTGGTTGCTGTTGATAAAAAAAATACATTTGTTAGAATTTGAAACTTCTCTCTGAATTCTGGAAGATTCTTTTAAAAGGTAAAATTCACAGTGACTATATCCTAGCTGACAAACTTATTTTTATCCTTGAATTTATTCAGTACTGTAAGTACTATCTTGATCCTGTGGAACATTGTCAGCATTTTCTCTTTTAAGCAAATTTGAAGTTACAAATTAGAGCTGACATGATATTGAAACCAAGTATTAAGCTAAAGACTAACAATTAATTCATTCTTGGTGATTTAAGCTAATGGAGGGAGACAGTGAAAGCTTTATTCATTTACTTTGAACATTGGATGAGAACTTAAGGAAAGGAACTTCTGATATCTGCAAGGATAGAATATCTGGTCAACAACACCAACATACCCAGTGTAATCCCACAAGTGGGGTCTGGGGAGGGTAAACTTTACGCAAACCTTACCCCTACCTTGTAAAGGTAGAGAGATTGTTTCCGGTAGATCCTCGGCTCAAGAAAAGCATAATCACAACAGTTTTGAAAAAGAAATACGGCAGTGAAGAAGCCATGGGAAAGAGTCGGATAGAATATCTGATCAATGTCTTTAATTAGTCGGAAGGAAAGAGGAACAACTGATAAATGAAAGTATGAAATTGCCTTGTGGATCATTCAGTTGTTACACATAGAAACATGCATGAAAGATATGCTTCATTAAGGATATGATTTGGCATATCTGGAGATCTGACCATCCCTAATCCACAATATTAGATACTCTTCGACAGCGTCTAGTTCATATACTCACAACTGGATACCAATGCTCGAATTGGTAAACCAATCCAGCACAGTTCTATTTCTGTTGTGATCGAGGAACAATTTTCTTTTCTGTAACAACTTAACTTATGACAACTTAGTTGAAAAAATAACCTGTTCAAGCATCTTCTAGAAATAAAAGGAAATATCAAAGGTTCAGCTCTATGGGAAGAATGGCAGCCATGTTGGCTGAAACTCAATCTATTTATAATACAGAGAATGAATAAAAAGGACGCTAGATATCAAGTATTCATTGGTCTAACAATATATCCAACAATAATATTAGCTGTACAGTTGTCGAGGGTTCTCAGATTGAAAGCCCTATCCTTAGAGCCATAAAATGACTTCCTTTATCCCCAAAAAGACAAAAAAAGAGAGCCATACAATGACTCTCTCAGGGCTGTGTAATCGTAAGATTGCTTGTTCATGTTGTCGATTGGAATACATTTGATTTAGTTAGTAGATATCAGTGTATTTGGAGTTAGTCTCATATAAATACAGAACCTCGAGTTAGCATACAGTTCACTTTGGCGGAAGATGGAACTCATTCAGTCCGGTCGCAACATATAGTTTTTTCTTGTATAGTTCTCCAGATCATGGTAGTAAGAATTTTGTCCAGGTGGAGGATTCATGATAACTTGTTGACAATGCTCAGATGTAATATCTCTTTCCAAGTGGAACCTGAAGTTTTGGTTCGTGTTGTCCCCTTCTGATC
Organism: Nicotiana noctiflora; assembly: GCA_032618575.1. NCBI lineage: Eukaryota > Viridiplantae > Streptophyta > Magnoliopsida > Solanales > Solanaceae > Nicotiana > Nicotiana noctiflora. Next base: position 423,791 of record JASVEL010003048.1, on the reverse strand, counting down.
TGATGGTGAATATATGGCTATACTATCAATGGTTTTTTATATTTACCACTACGTAGAGAACTAATAATAGTGTGGTCCTTTCTGAGAGTTAGTGTTCGTCTAGTATTTTTGCTTGTTCATTCTGAAATGAGAAATAAGTTTGGACTTGAAATATCTGTTGAATACTAATCTTGAGCATGTTAATTAGATATAACTGTTTTTTTCATTTTGATTTTTTGTTTTAGAGTTTCTTCTTCACTTTCTTTCTTTAATTTCTTTTTAACTGATTGAAGTTCACAAAAAGAAAAATATATACCGCAGATTACCTATAAATAAAGATGCACCCTGAATTGTGTTATATCTCCTAATAATTTTTTTCTGTTTGCATTAAGATATTGTTGATCACTTTCCTGTAATATGTGGTTGAGTGCTATGTGCTGATGCACACCTGTCTTTTGATTCTCCAGGTGTTAGAAATGACCCTTGTCCGTCAAGGTTTCACCTTTGACTCTGAACAGACACAGAAGTAATTCCAAAGCTGGCAAAATTTGTTTTTGATAAAGCTAATGAAGAAGGCAAGTTTCCAAGTAAATCCAGTTCATTTGTCAGAAGGAAGTTTCATTTTGTCATCTAGTCCTCTTCTTCTTTTTGATTCCTTATCCATGAAATGTGGGAAAAGGATAGTCAGCCATCAGTCTATTACCCTGGGAAATAGATTATAAAGATCTAGAGCATAAAAAGGGGAGATGTCTAAATTATGTGAAAAGTGAAAAATCCATGGAAAAGATACAGCCAGCAGATTTATACTTGATGGCTAACACTAGATTATACTCTAATACTAATTATAAGACCACCCATCTCACAAGCCATCATTCAACAAAGATATCAAAGTATAAATCGTGACATTCAGTCAAGTTGTGCTTGAAGTAATAAGGCATCTGGAAGGAGCGTATGCTCTCATATTCAAAAGCCGACATTACCCAAATGAATTGATTGCTTCCAAACGTGGTAGTCCACTGCTTCTTGGTGTGAAAGTAAGTTAAACTGGAAAAGAAGCTTGTATCTGCATATATCAGGTTCTTTATGCTTGCTTTGATAAACTTGTTGTTTGCCATTATATTCACTTGTTAGATGGGCCTTTTCCTGTGCTATACCTGTTTGATTAAGGGTTTGGCTCCTTTATCCCCTATGTCTTATTTCTTGAGTCACTAAAGATGATAGATATTAGTGTTGTCACAGATGAAAGGACACTATTGTCTGATATTGATGTTGCACCAAAAAAGAGAAGAATATAGTGCGAAAAAAGAGAGGAATAAGAAAGAGAGAGAGCATCAACTGAGCTAGCGAGAGCATCAACTGGCATATGCAAAGATATGGAGATTTTTCCCTTTCAAAAGCAGTGTATAGAACCCTTTCCCAAAATCTTTTAAGCAGTGAAACTTTGAGAGACGTGAACCTAAGACCAGCTATGTCAGATAAGGGTCAAGGGAAAGATAGTTGGGGAACTTTAAGAGGTGGAGTAAACTAGTCTTTGACCAACATTAACTGGCATATGCAAAGATATGGTAATTTTCCTGCTCTGCAAGTTTATCTCACTTGGTGTCTTAGAAGTGAACCGTGTACTTGGTCCTCTCAATCTCTTATTAGGAATTCTCTATATAGCTTCACAACTTGGCTGCTTTAGAATTGTCAAAACTTTTAGTAAAGAATTGGATCATACTAGTTTTAATATAAACTGATATATGTAGGGACGGTGATGTTTCTCTTAAACTAATCTAACTTGGTGTACGGTGTACATACTTGTGTGTGTGCATATGTATATCTAGATGTGTGTGGGTGTACAAATCATGCTATCCCTGAATGCTTTTGAGTTGACAGCTAATGACCCATATAGGGTCAAACACATCATGTACGCAGATAAAGAAATAAATGATCACTGGAAGTATTTTACCGGTAATGCTAACATTTAGCAAAGTTTCTTGAATAAGATTATTTGATTTCCAGGACTCAGAAGAAGAGGCCACTGTTGGATCATCATTTAATAATGTTAAATTTCCTTCAAGCAATGGGCAACCAAAGGAATTATTTTTATCCAGTGATGCTAATGCTTTGGTTGAACATACAAAAAAGGTCTTGGTTATTGAGGATGGCGAAGTTGTTCATATTAAGGTACTCTCTTATTGTTAGTTCTCCATGCTAAGCTATTTCTTTTCCAAAATGGTGCTTGTGACATATGAGTATAACTCTAGCTAACTGAGTAATAGGACATGCTGCTTACCAGAAAAGGTTTAGTTTTGTTGGTTCTGTTGAGATGAACGCAAGGGGAAATCATTTGGAAGGTGTTCTTCTCTTTTTGTTTTCATTGAGTAATACGACATGCTGCTTAACAGAAAAGGTTTAGTTTTCTTGGTTCTGTTGAGATGAACGCAAGGGGAATCATTTGGAAGGTTTTCTTCTCCTTTTGTTTTCTTCTTCAAGTCTTTAGTTTTGAACTATCCTGCCTTTTCGTAGTATTTTCTTTCTTTTTGTTATATGTTACTTTCTATTTTTTGATGGAATGTTCTCGAACTTCTCTTACAAAAGTAACAACATTTCTCAACTTGTATGATATGTTAGTTGATAATCCTTCATTCTGAGCGTATTGGGAAAAGAACGTTGCCAATTTCTTTTTTAAATAATATTTAATGCCGCATTATAGTAGGAGGTTAGGCATGGACTCCTGCCCGAAAATGAAAATCCAAAAAGTGTATACATATGAGAGGGGGACTTGATGCCCTACCTCTTCAAAGTACTGTGTCACTAGTCTAAGGCTGTCAGCATGAAGAGTTAGTGGATTTTATATATATATTTAGCGGCCTAGCTGCTGTTTCATGAATAGAATTCTTGGCTATATTACCATATTTTGATATGGGTTTACTGTTCCCTCACTTTGAACATGCCTGAGTTCTCTTTCTGGTTTCTTTCTCTTTTTTCTTTACCCCCTAACTATCCTTCTTAGGAGGGACTCTGTTTGACTTTGTTGAGTTCTCTAAGAAAGAAGAATTTGTACTTAGTGAGGAACATCTTACCAGCACTTGGTCAGTACCGTTCTCAGCCTTTTGGCTAAGATCAAGTGTACGTAACGTGTATTGGTATTTAATTCTGAATGCACATAGGAAGACACACATGTGTAATAATTTCCTTTTCAGCTTTATGGTTGTAGCCAGCATTCTAGACCTTGTGTCCATGGGATGACCCATTGTTCCTTGGACTTGGGAGAGCTCATTCGTTAGTTCCTTTTTACGTAGTTCAGGATGTTAGGTTTTCATCAAGAATAGTTATCATTTGAAGAGCATATGCTTCAAATGTAAGGACATGGCTGATCAATCAAAAAGACTTGTTGCATGTCCACACTCAGCTATTTATTGTCAATGTTGCCATTTCATTTTAAGACCTGCATAATGTCTATGTAAGAATGCACAAGAGAAAAATCTTATTCATTCTCTAAAGTGTTGTACAATGCCCTATTTATATACAGTGATTACATAAATAGGTATCCACTTCCCGATATGGGACATTATACATGACTAACTACTTTAACACTCCCCCCAAGCCGGTGCATATAAATCAAATGTACCGAGCTTGTTACAGATGTAACTAATATGAGAACCAGTAAGATGCTTAGTGAAAATATCTGCAAGCTGATCATTCGACTCCACAAACTTTGTAACAATATCTCCCGAGAGTATCTTTTCTCTGACAAAGTGCCGGTCGATCTCAACGTGTTTAGTCCTCTCATGGAATATCAGATTTGACGCAATATGAAGAGCAACTTGATTATCACTCACCAATTCCATCTTGCTGATTCTCCGAACTTCAACTCCTTGAGCAATTGCTTGACCCAAACTAACTCACACATAGCCATAGCCATGGCCCAATATTCGGCTTCAGCGCTAGATCGAGTAACTACATTTTGTTTCTTGTTGTTCCAAGAGACCAAATTAACTCCTACTAGAACACAATATCCAAACATAGATCGTCTATCATAAAATGATCCTGCCCAATCAGCATTTGTGTACCCAACAATTTGCTCGTGACCTCGATCCTTGAATAGTAATCCTTTGCTTGGAGCTGATTTCATATACCGAAGAATGCGAACAATTGTATCCTAGCGATATGACAGGGAGAATCCATAAACTAGCTTACAACACTCACAGGAAAAGAAATGTCAGGTCTAATCACTATGAGGTAATTCAATTTGTCAACCAACCTCCTATATCTCGTAGGATCTCTAAGAGGCTCCCCTTGTCTAGGCAAAAGCTTAGTATTCGGATCCATAGAAGTGTCAATAGGTCTGCAGCCCATCATTCCAGTCTCCTCAAGAATTGTTTTTGAAAAGGTGAAGATTTTATTAAAAATAGTATCAAGCTGATATTGTAAAAATATAGAGATACTGTTGGCTTAAAAATATTAAAATCCTAAGCAGTCTAGCATGTCCAGCATATCATGAAAATTCTTAACAATATTTCCATCTTTCCAATAGTACAAATAATGTAAATAACTATATTTCACATATTGCAGCTGCTCCATCTTGTCTCCTCTAGAATGTCTAAGGCATACTTCCGTTGTAAAATAATAATACCTGAGCTTGACTGAACGACCTCACTACCTAGAAAATACTTCAATATGCCCAAATCCTTTAGTCTAGAAGTGCGGAAAGAGATGCTGCTTTAGATTAGTAATATCACCCTGATTATTACTAGTAATACTAATAACAATATCATCAACATAAACCACTAGATAAATGCACGTATTAGGAGCATAATAATGATAAAACACAAAGTGATCAGCTTCATTATGAGTCATGTCGAACTCCTGAATAATTGTGCCGAACTTACCAAACCAAGCTTGAGTGGACTGTTTCTGTAAGTTTTAGCTACTGCAGACTTGTTATTTGATTGAATGCACAGCTTGTTTTCTTCATTCATTTCAAGGGAATATATACAAGTAGGATAATACAAGTAGCAACCAGCTAGGATCATAAACAAATAAATCTGAGTTGTTGACAGCATGCTAACAGGCTGTTCTAACTTTAACAACCTGTTCTAACTTTAACAGCATGTTCTAACTTTAACAACGTGTTCTAACTAACACTCTCCCTCAAGTTGGCATATAGATATCTGTCATGCCTAACTTGCTTACAAGAACATTAAAATTTGGCTTGAATAATCCTTTAGTGAACATGTCTGCCACTTGAAGATTGGTTGGGACAAATGGTGTACAAATGCTTCCATCTTCAATCTTTTCTTTGATGAAGTGTCTGTCAACCTCCACATGTTTAGTTCTATCATGTTGGACTGGATTGTGTGCAATGCTAATTGCAGCTTTGTTGTCACAGTAGAGTTTCATGGGTAATTGCATTGGCACTTCTAACTCTGTTAAGACCCTTCTAAGCCAGATAGTCTCACAAATTCCTTGTGCCATTGACCTGAACTCAGCCTCTGCACTGCTTCTAGCTACAACTGATTGTTTCTTGCTTCTCCAAGTGACCAGATTTCCCCAAACATAGGTACAATAACCTGAAGTAGATCTCCTGTCCATTACTGATCCTGCCCAGTCAGCATCAGTGTAGGCTGCAATCTCCTTGTTCTCTGTCTTCTTGAATAGCAAACCTTTTCCTGGAGTATTCTTCAAATACCTCAAAATTCTGTGGGCTGCTTCTAGATGTTCATTCTTGGGAGAGTGCATGAACTGACCGATCATACTGACAGGGAATGCAATATCTGGTCGTGTATGAGAAAGATAGATGAGTCTTCCCACCAGTCTCTGAAACTGTCCACAGTCAACTTCTTTTCCTTCCTCGCAATCTTGCAAAGAGTGTGACAACCCAGTGAGCTGCATGTTAAACTTCAGCTCACCTTGTGACAGTTAGGCAAGCAAGGTGGAACTCAACCATTTTTGAGTCTTCTCCTATGTTAATACGACTTGACGACAAGAATTTGATGGACATGTATCAGTGCACCTTTGGCATTTGCGTTTTCCACAGGTGATATTGACCCCGGTATATTTATTTCAACACGCGACGTTGGTAACACATTTAAGTATTTAACCGAGCCACGCTCTACTCTGTTTACTTGGTGTTATTAACATTTGCTTCTGTATTATACTGTTGAGAAGCGGTTGTAGAATCGAGCTAATGTTGTAGATTAAGAACTTAAGGTAGACAAGGAGCATGTTGTAAAAAATCTCAGAATTCATCTGTTTAACTGTTAATTTGTTAATATTGTAATGCGCCGAGTGTCGATTGGAAACAGCCTCTCTGTCCTCTCGGGTAGAGGTAAGACATGTCTACATATTACCCTCCCCAGACCCCATTTTGTGGGAATATACTGGGTTGTTGTTGTTGTTAATATTGTAATGTGGATACAATGAGAGCATTTGTATGTCAAGAGTTTTTCTCTCGGCACAAGTGACCTGTGATGTTCGCAATTTACTTGTATGTTCGGATTTGGCTCAGAAACTACTTTAATACATTATGAATACAGGTCTTTTAATAAAAGTCAAAGGAGATCACAGAAGCTACAAGAGAAGTGAGAGAGTGCTTTGCAGAAGAAAAACCTCAAAGTATTTCTTTACAATCTTCAAGTATCTAAGCTTAAGTTCAACTTCATTGTGTTTCATTGGATTGAATCCAAATTATTGTTCTTGTCGATGGAACATGCGTGATGTCAGTAGAAGGATCAACATTTAACCTAGTTGGAGTTCTTTCTTTAAGTATATGCAGATCTTTGAAAATGATTTTGCGGAGCGGCTTCTCCTAACAGTGTTATTGACACGCAGATAACAGTAGTAGAGTAGGTAGTCTAGAGTGTTCATAACAGTAATATTGACACACAGTATCGCTTTATGTTGGTAGTAGGTTTATATGACTAACCGTTGTCTTCTTTCATTGTTGATCACATTACTATCTTGTTGTTTTTATTCTGCTTTTGTATGACTTTTTGGTACTGTCCCTTATCTATATTTTCATTAATGTGGTGCTTATGCCTTCCTGAGCTGAGGGTCTACCGGAAATAACCTCTCTATCCTCGTCATCAGAACGTGGGTGACATAGTAAGAATACAGTGTCATACCTGATGGTATCCATGTAGAGAAGGTAATAATGCTGTGTTCTCACTTCTCAGGGTCATGTTCGAGCTCCTTGATCCTTTATTTGGATAAGCTTGAGGCTGATATGAGTTACTAATCTTGGACTCCACCTAGTGCTCGGTTTTCCATCCTATACCTATGTCTAATAGGTTTGTGTACCATCGATGTTGATTGTTGAAGTAGTTCCTGTCAAAATCTAGTGGTGGCAAAATAGATTAAACAGTTATCCATCCATATTATCTACTAAAAGATAGGTTGGATAATGAACTTTTTAAATATAGGTCAAATATGGATATGAACCATATTGTACACTTGGAAAATAAATACGTAACTAATTTATTTAACTCTTATACTTGATAAGACTCAAATTAGGGATTCCTTAATATTAGGAGATTAGGAATTCTCCCAAAACTGATCATATTCAAGAAGCCATGGATAATATAGTTATTCATACTATTCGCCAGTAAACTCATTTTTCTTTCCGTATCACATATGAGTGGGGTCCTTAAAAGAGATTTATATATTGGAAAAATGATACTGTATAGCCTCTGTAAAAATATCATATGAAAAAATATATAAAATTTATATATTTTTTGTATATATATATACATTGTGTAAGTTAGATATAAAAATTATACAAATTTCATATATTTTTTCAGCTACCAGATGTAAGTAGTTTCTTATACAGGTTAAAAGTGATAATACCCCTTATATATACAAGTAATGTAACGTATACGTGTTTTTACATACTAACATAGAACTTGAACTCTTACAATTACATATAATTCATGGCAATTATTCAAGTGTTTATGAATTATGACAAATAATCAAATTCAAGATCATTTCTCCACGAAAAGAAATTGAAGATAGTTTAGAGATTATCTCTTTTTATTCTAAATCAAAGATTAAAATGTGTCAAATTTCTAGTTCATTTTCCCAAAAACTCTAAAATTGTGCGTACAACCCAACCAAAAAAAAAAAAAAAAAAAAATAGGTTGATGAAATTTGGTCCACAATTGAAGGAAACAATATCTGGTAGAAAATGATAAGATACAAGTAATGAGTGGAAGCCAATTATGAAGATATAAATATTACTACTAGTATTGTGTGTATCTATTGAATAAGGTAAGCATGGGTTGTGTGGGAATAATTAATGCGAATACATATTCCAACATAAGCAGCAGCTCATTCGGCTACAAAAAACCATTATTAAATAGCAGAAGAAGGGGAGTGAGAATCCAAGCAGCAGAAAACATGGCTACAGAGATAGCGGGAGTGAAGGTCATTAACAACCCTCCTGAATCTAAACTCACCGACCTCGGCGTCAGATCTTGGCCCAAGTATACTTCTTTATTTTATTATATATATATGTTTTGATTATGCACTTTTCAAGTAACCCCTCTTCGTGTGGGTAGTAGGATGTATGGAATTAGGGTATGCTTAATCTGAATTCGTAGGGCAAGTGGGTACTCGATAGCCAATTTCTGTTTGTAGAAAAGTGCAATTTTGGATTTAGTGCAGCCTGCTTTAATCTGAAATAGTTTACTCAATTTTAGTTTTATCCTAACTGAAAGGAATACTTTTCCCTTTAGCTCCAAGTCTTAAAATGATGTTTTGGCCTCTCTCACCTGCGTCTAGAGAAGATTTGCCTTGTTTTTCCTTCTTGATGTCTCAAGTTAGATGGCCAACAGAAATTTCAAAATATTGCTCCTCATCATAACACACTTTTGACATTTTCTCCTGCGATAAGAACTGTTTTATGTAAATTATGGATGTTACGTTGTTTATCCATCTGAAGTCTTATTGGACATTCGATTTTCCAGAGGCAGCTAATTTCCTTTTAGACCTAGGCAGCATGTTTCGCTTGTGTACTTCCAGTTTCTAGATATATATAGTGGTTAGGCATGCGAAATAGAATTTTTTTTCCTCCTCTCATTGGATTAAATTTGAACACAATTAGCAGAGAAGGGAAAGTAAATAAAGGAGAGGGGGATAATACAACAGCTCTCTCCAGTACCTAAGCAGAATATTTTGTGATTTAGACCGATGCCTTCTAATTGTGATTAAGCATCAAAATTATAAGAATTGTGGCCTGTTAGATGAAAGATACCTCCATAATCCAAATTCATAGTTATATCATATGTGTCTCCTGAAGCCTGCCAAAGAAATAGGTATGGTGAAAGGTAAAGTAAGTTGTACTAGCATTGTATCTGAATTTCAAGGTTGGAAGTGAAACTTTGACCTAGAGCTACAAGGTACTTTACAATGCTTAGTAACAGATTGCACCATGTTTAAATGGGGATCCTTGTTTAACCTTCACTAGTTGATTCACTCTGATGCATCATGTTTAAAGGGGTGGTCTATCTTCTGTTGCTCCTTCGACCCTGGAATTCTTTCCTATCATTTCGTCCAGAATCTTAAATAAGTTTTTTTTTTTGTGCTTAATCTGACTGATTTGTTTTCTCCCAACCCTATAATTAGAGACATTGTTGTGAAATAGGTGGGGCTGTCCTCCTAGCAAATTCCCATGGACATACTCTGCCAAAGAGACATGTTACTTGCTGAAGGGAAAAGTGAAGGTTTACCCTGACGGGTCTGAGGAGGTCGTTGAGATAGGTGCAGGCGACTTGGTTGAGTTCCCCAAAGGAATGAGCTGCACTTGGGATGTTTCTGAAGAAGTGGACAAGCACTATAACTTTGAGTAAATGAGTTGTAGTCTCCGGACCCTTGTTGTAACAAGTTTATGCAGAATGTGTCTTTAATTAGACAGGTTTCTGATGCCATGCTGCATAATTGTATAAGGATTTTCACCAGATTAGGGTAATGCTATTGTCATTTATACATTTCATGGTCGTTGAGGTTTATCTACTAATTTGTTGTATGCTAGAGCTTTCCTTTTATCTCTATACTTTCGTGCCTTTCCATATCTTGCACATAGCACACTCCTGTAAGGCATATGCTTCACACGAGCACGAACAGGAAAACCTCCCTCTCGAGTGTAAGCCCAATCCTGATACCACTAGTATTTACTTTTTGTTACTTTGGACGAAATTTAAAAATAGCCAGATTTACAACTGGTCATTCAAAAATAGCTGTTTCAAAGGTAACTGAAATTTAGCCACTGTTTATGTAAAGATAAATTTGAGCGAAAATACTGTTCAAACCCCGAAAAATACGCCCGCATATTATACGGGAGTTCAAGTATAATTATGCTGGAACTCCCGCATAATATTCTGGAGTTCCAATAAGTATAAATGTCCAGTATGATATACTGGAGTTTGGAGCACCGGTGCTCCAGTCTCCCGTATATTATACAGGAGTCAGCGAAGTGTATCGGTCCAACATAATATGCTGGAATTCGTTCACAGATGCACACCGTATATTATACGGGACCGATCTCTGTTGCAGCAAATAGTGACAAGTTTTTATTGACTTCGTAAATTATTGCTATTTTTCGATAAACGCGATTTTGACAGTTTTTAGGGACTATACTAGCTTGGACACAAATAGATACAGCTAGGGCCTAGTAAGGAGAACCACATGCCAAGTAAATCAAGAAGACAATTAAAGTCTTTTAAGTTTTCTGGCCCAACCAATTCACATATTCAATTTGATTGGTATGATAATTCCAGCAAGTCAATTAAGTGGAATAAATTAGTTTATCTGCAACAGTTATCTCTCTTTCATAGTTATAGACAGAGTTCGGGTTCCCTATAAAGTAAGAGGACACACTCGAAATTGCAGGAAGCAGCCAAAAAGAGCTTTTAAAAACAAGTGGGTGTTTGTTTGGTCTTTTGCAATTGCAACAATAGTTTTACGAAAGCTCAAACGAATTGCTAGCACTATTGGTCTTTCAGCTTTCTAGCATTCAAGTATTTTTCTCACAAAAACTCTCTGCAACAACTTAAAAACTAAGTAAGCTAGCAAAACTAAAATAAAATTAAAAAAACAAAGTATTATTAAAAACTACAAATAAGATAAAAAATTATCCATCTACTACAAAAAAATCATATATGCTCTCCGTTATACTTTCAATCTATTATTTTACAGATTTGGTACAAAAATACCCTTCCTCCATTAAGTTATCCATCATGGCCAACACCATCCTACGTGGCCTAATAATGAACGCCACATCACATGCCATCTCACTGCCCAACTCCAATTTTAACCCCAACCCCCTACTTTTCCCACCACCATTTCCCCTACAATCAACTACCACCGCCCCTATCAGCTCTTCCTGAGGTTCTCATTCTGCGGTAATTTTTCTTCTTCTTATAAGCTAATAGTTCATGTCTTTTATTTGTAATTCTAGTATATGGTTATAAAATTTGGCAATTTTCTACTAAATCCTTTCACTCTTTAATATTTTCTCAGTTTTTTTTTTTTATTGCTCGTTTTGACATTGGTTTTGCACAAATATTGATCCATGTTTAAGCCTTTTTGGTTGTAGAATTAAAAAGGCTCTGATTCAGCAGCCAAGCAAAGGAAATAACTATTGTGTGGTATTGATACACATATTTCAGCTGCTAGGATGCTATATAGGATGGCAGCTCAGATGTTATGAAAGCACACAACTAGGCTTATTCACGTGTTTTTTGTTGTTGTTATTTTCTGAATTTCAGTTTGGCGGGAAAATTAGTTAAGCTCTAGTTTCAGCTTATGCATTTCCTTTTGCATTTTCATAGATAAATAGGACACTTGTAATCGAGCAACACACGTTTTGAATGATGATTGAACTCTGATCTCTCCTCTTCTCTATTCTCAGCTCGTCTGCTCTTCTCCTTTTCCTTCTCTTCTTCTTCATAGACTCATAGTTACTGTTACATTGCTTCTCAATCCCAGAATTTGGTATATGCCTCATGACGTGGGTAAATATAATTAGGATCTTACTCTTGTCTAAGTAAAACCTAGGAGCAGTTATATAACAATAAAAATATTATCGACTACTGGTTTCTGATTTTGGTTGCCTAAACAATGAGATTCAACTGATCGATTAAATAGATGCAGTTTTCTTCATAAAACGAAACTGGAAGGTTCAAAATTAAGGACTTGCACTTGGCTTCTCTATTTCTGGCACTTTGGACCTTGATTTCGCACTGTGTTGCTCTAACTGTTATATATTGATGAACAAGAATCATACAGATGATCCAAGTAAGGTAGCACGCCTACTAGGCTTTGATGGTGCCAAAGATAGGTGACATCCATTCAAAGCAGAGTTCACCTCATTAGATCCTGTTGTTGAGGGTTTGTCACCAGTTACGCTTTCAGGCAAATCAAAGGTAAACAATTTAGTTGCATTACAAAAGTGATAATTCCATCTGACATACTGCTGAGTCCCTTCTACCTATGCTTGCTCTTGTCATGCTATGCTTTTTAGGGAGAAATGCCCCCAGTTGTTTGTAATCCTTTCTTTATGAATGTTAACATTGATATGGATACGAAACTCATTTGAGGCAAATGGTTTCAACATAACCCATTCCGATTTTCAACATTTAACATATGATAGCCATCAAAAATTTGAACAAATACTAAATTCTAAACCCATAATCGCAAAACTAGAGGGAGTTCAGTACTAACAAGTTGAAATCTTGAATCAGCCACCGGCTTTACATATGCACGATACAATACCATGCCCATACAATAACTTCACTAATGTGTTTCACTTGAATTTTTCATGACTTGCAAACATGTTTTAGCTTTCTTGAATACTCGTTCTTTTGGCAGGTTTCGTGTATTACTGTTCTCATATATATGCTGGATGTCATAAATTCAAAAGTAAAAAATTTGTCCTCCGTGCTTAGGAGGAATTTGTGCAAAAACACCAACTGTCACAAAAGTGGTGATGACTTACTGCACTACTGTGTAACAGAAATCAGTTAAGCCCTGAAGTTATGGTTGCTGAGACTTGGTTCTCAGATCCACTATTCTGCCAGGAAACTAAGGCGTGTCTGTCCAAATTACTACTTCTATATTTTTTTTCTTTTAATTAACTTTAGGAATTGCAAACTAACAAAAAAGCAAAAGCAAATGGAGTTGACCTGGTAACAGTCAATCCAGGTTTTGTTATTGGTCCACTTCTGTAGCCAACACTAAATCGCTCTTGAGGTTCTGTTATGGAGTAATATTTAATAGAATCTTCTTTTAAATATTTAAAAGAACCTCTGAAGAGCGATTCCACAAGTGGGGTCTGGGTAGGTAGGATGTTATCTGTAATTATTTTACAAGTGGGGTATGGGGAGTGATTCCATAAGTGGGGTCTGGCACTTGAGAGGTTCTGTCAAATATTACTCCTTAGGAGAAATTAGTTATTTGTAGTTATTTTACAACAACTCAATAAAAATCTCACAAGTGGAGTCTGGGGAGGGTAGGATGTATGCAGCCTTACCCCTACCCTGGGAGGCCAGATAGACTGTTTCTGAATCTGTAGTTAATTTACATGGAAGAAAATGCTTACCCTGATTATCTATCATGTCTTTGAGGCTAATTAACAAGTCCTTGGGCCGGTGATCTTTTTTTCACCAACTATACCTTCCTCCTTCCTGTTTACACCTTTTTTTTCTAAATAAGCACCGCATGACAAACATTTTAGTGTAAGTGATGGCTTCTACATGATGCAGGCAAAGATATGTCGTCTACTGGAATCTATTGGTTTGTCAATGTTAGAGACATTGCTAATGCACATATTCAAGCATTAGAAGTTCCTTCAGCTAGTGGCAGATACTATTTAGTTGAGACAACTACGTCCTCTTCTGGGGTTATGAAGACTCTACACAAGCTTTACCCTTCTATCACCAACCCTGAGAAGTAAGTATCTGATAGTAATATTTAAGGTATTAAACACACGATGGCCGATTATGACACATATAACAAACCTCAGCATGTGTAAAGGAGAAATAATTTTCTTATAATTCATATCAACAAACTTTTCATAGCTAACTCTACATTATGAGACAATTCAAAAATTTACCTCAGAACATCTAGTAACTAATGATACTTTGATGAAGCAAGTGAATAAACTTTGAGAGAAAACAGAAGATGTCTTCAAATTATTCAGATGTACATCTTCCTTCATTATAGCTTAACTCTTAAATAAGTAATTTACTATCTTGAGAATTCTTTATTCTAGCCAATTAAAATATATGGTACCTCAAATTCTTGAATGCAGATGTAGGTATGAAAAGGAGCTGCCTATGATGCTACCCTACCAAGCATCTACGGAAAGGGCAAAAAGCTAAGGCATCAATTTCACTACTCTAGAGGTTAGTTTGAAGGACACTGTTGAAAGCTTGAAGGAGAAGAACTTTCTCCAAAAATGATATGCTAATTAAAGTAGTTGTGCATATGTGTTCAATGAGACCTATCTGTAGGTCGTTTGGTACTTGCTGCTCTTCAGAAAGTAGCATCAGATTCAAATGGTGTCCTGGACCTTCGATCCACTTATAGAAACTAATGTGCACCACTCAAGTAGCATATGGTTGGTCACTCAGACATGATACTCTAATAGTTATAGTCAGAAAGAGTAATAATTTAATTCAATCATATACAATAAACCACAATAATTCTAAGTCCCAGAAGCAGCTTTGGAGGACCATTCCCCTATATATTTTATGGACCATTTGGACAGAAAGAAATAGTGTTTGTTTTGAGAAAGTTCTAGTATACAAAAATTGTGTCTGCATAATCTGTTTTTCTGGTGTAATAGGTGTTTATTAGATAGTATGGATCAGTATCTAGAATTTTTGGATCTGTTGAGAAAGATGTAATAGAGTGATCTTTGTAGGTGCTGTTTGCTCTATTTTGTACTCTTGTGTATCTTCTTGGTACACTTTTTATTAAGGCTGAATACATACGGAGACACTTAAAGTTGGTACGATTTTTCATTTAGACACCTAAACTCAAGGGTGACCAGGCTGCTCTACGAGATATCTGGCCACCACGGTGTTGCTGGAATTCATCGCCGGTGGCTAGCGACCCATCTCCAAGACCATAGCCGCCAGAACTCCAACCCAGCTGCCTCTTCATCTTGCTCGGGTCATTGCTTGCCGGAGAGAAGCAGTTGCACCCCCTTCTTTCTCTCCACCATTGATTAAAACTAAAATGAAGAAGGCTGAAATTGTTGAAATTTTGTTGCACCGATTGGGTATCAAGACGCGTGCTATTCCGTGGATTATTCCGTCCGGTTTAATGATATCATCTGGGGGAGTGAGAATCATGTGGAAAAGGAAAAGCTTTTGGAGGAATTTGAGATTCCAGGGTTCAAGCAAGAAATTGTTGAAATCTTGTTGCAGAGAACTGCGACTAAATGAAAGCTACAATTAATGGGGTCTTTAAAAAAAGCTTGAAGGGTTTAAAATGAGTTACTTGGTTTGATGAAAATTTGGGAAATTAATATTGGGGTTGTCTTTGGGTCATCGTGGGGAATCTTTAGATGAAGTTATAACAAATTTGGAGGAGTTCCTTTTAAAATTTGGATTTGGAACAAGAATACACATGAAAATAGTGAACACCAAGACCACTAATTATTTTGTTATCAAATAAATTTTACATCGTTTTTCCTTCTTTTTAACTCAAAATAATATGTAATTTTTTATTCAGTCAGTCCCCATGTCAGCAGCGAGTGCATTGCACAAACTTTGTAAGTTTCGCTGATTGTCAAAGAAGTGCTCAATTGGAACAAGTTTCGGGTAGTATAAGTGCTTAATAGGATCTTGAGTTCAGGTGTCTAAATGAAAAATCTTTCCAATTTTAAGTGTCTCCGTATGTATTCAGCCTTTTATTAATAATGCTTTACCTTATCAAAAATAAAAATGCACTTTGTTATATTTTTGCCTTTTTTTAAAGGTAGTATTTAGTCCAATTTGTGTGCACTTTGACTATTCTACCAAATACTTGTGCATGGGCAAGAGTTCCAGCGTAACCATCCTCCAAACCCCAGTCTGGGCCCCTGAGCAAGGACAAGCATAACCCATAAATTAAAATATCTGATTTCTCAGTCAACCAAAGAACCTAATATATTGTACAGATGGATCTCTTGGCGTATCGACAAGGATCAGCTGAGATAATATCCCTCAAAGAGAAAAAGTAGCAATTACAAGGCAGAAGCACTGACAGTAAATAGTTTCTAACGGAATTTTTTTTTTTTCTCTTAGACTTCTGCTGAATCCATTTGAATAATTTAGAGATATGTCAAACATGAATTGTAATTATATATCCAATAACAGGTAACAAGCAAACGGCTGGTAAATTGACTTACATATTAATGTTCCATATCTCTGCTACTCAGGACTTGCAGCTAGTAAGAGGTAAAAGACCCAATTCAGAAGGAAGAATCAGCATCTGCCTTGATAATGCTCCACAGTGTGTATTGGTTTGCCCTTTTGAAAGCCCTGTTACATCACTGGCCTACTCCGAACCTACCCTTGAGAATGGCTGTGAGTTAGATCCCAGATAACAAGAACCTATCTTCTCTCTTCTCTCATACACAGGCAGACCAACCATAAAGCTATACAGAGAAGTCACCAAAGTGGCTGCCCAGTATGAGCTCTAGAACCTTAAATTGCCGTCCCTTGATCACGTCCTCCCTCTCCACCATTAACACCGCAATCCTGTCTAGTTGTGAGTAGGCCTTTAAAATTAACAGAAACATGTGAAGAGAAGTTTTACTGCTGCAAATAGACTCACTGTCTGTGTTCTTTCCTCGGATCAACAGCATCTGTTTTACAAATTGTTATAGCATCCTTCTACACAAATAGATCAACATTGTTACGATGAAGTATACTCAAACACGTATATAGATGATATGTATTTTCTCAATAAGTAAATACAAGAGAATTTACAAGAGCGACAGTATTTCACATCCAAAACAAAAAGATAGGAGATACATCTTTGAGTGAATCTGTTCCACCAATGTATTCATAATAGGCATGTAGGTGATAATTGACATGAATCTACTTGGAGAATATCAAAGTTGTTTCCCAGTAAATACATGTATTTTAATAAATAGCTAATAAAGCATCTCTGTCAGAGCATCAATCATGGCACTACTTCTCTCTCTCCTTTCTCTTTTCTTTCCTTTTGTTTTGGGGAGGGGGTTTAAGAAAAAACTGAATTTCTATTTAATAAAAATAGGTTAATCTTCAGTCTTACAAACCAAAAGCATGAGCTTTGAGTGCATGAAGGCCCTTCAAGTTTGGTTCACCACTTTGACTGCTTAAATGCCTTTCAACTTTAGGCCATTTAATGAGTTTTATGATAATAAGATTTAAAATATATCAAGGAGATAAAACTATTATATTAGGAATAAAATGGCTAGAAAAAGTTAAACCATATAACTTAGACAATGAACAACTAATTATACATTATGAAAATAAGAAAGTAACATTAAAAAGAACTATACTATAAAATATAAATATATTATGAAGATACACATACTAGTAAAAATAATAGTGGAAGGATACTATAATAGATACTACACACCTATGATAGACACAGCATCAGAAATTAACTTATGTAGATATAATTGCCTACCAGAAGAGAAATGGGAAAAACTTAGAACACCCTTACCAGTAACAGGATTTAATAACGAAGGAAGCATAATTATGCATAAATCAAAAAATATAAAAATACAAATATGGGATAAAATATTTACTATAGAAGAAATATACAATTTTGAATTACCCACAAGAGATATTTTACTAGAAATACCATTCTTAGATAAACTATACCCACACGTAATAACTAAAACACATTGGTGGTTTACAACACCATGTAAACAAAAAATAGGAGCAAAAAGAGTTCTAAAAAAAAAAGAAAAACAACTGATTGGATAAAAGGAAGTGAGAAAATAACACAAAAATTAGAAAATGAAAAAGAAGATACTAATAAAATAGAATTAATCATTTTTTCAATAAATACAGTTAAGATAATTCAAGAAAAACTAGAACCATTGTATAGTGAAAATCCCTTACAAGGTTGGGAAAAACATAAAACAAATGTAAAAATAGAATTAATTGATGAAAATAGCATAATGACACAAAAACCCTTAATATACAATTTCAAAGATTTAAATGAATTTAAAATACACATTGACGAATTACTAGAACAATGTTATATACAAGAAAGCAATAGCAAACATACAAGTCCAGCATTTATAGCAAATAAGCATAGTGAACAAAAAAGAGGAAAAAGTAGAATGGTTATTGATTATAGAAACCTAAATGCAAAAATTAAGACATATAATTACCCAATACCAAATAAGATACTAAAAATAAGGCAAATACAAGGATTTAACTACTTTAGTAAATTTGATTGCAAATCAAGATTTTACCACTTAAAGTTAGAAGAAGAATCCAAGAAACTTACAGCATTTACCGTACCCCAAGGATTTTATGAATGGAACGTATACAAGTAACCAAGTTAGGAAGCAAGGAAATACAAACCTAAACAAATTATTCGAAAAACCATTTATAAGAACACAAAAAAATATACCATATATAGAACCCCAGACATCATCATATGCAGATAGCCTACAAAGTAACAAGGAGACATACAACCACATAACACGCCACTACATACAAAATATATATAAAATCCAAACTTTTCTAAACCGAAATCCCAAAGCTACAGATAATCAAAACCCAGATGAAAACTACACTACCCAAAAGCTACAAGGTTACAACAATTAATAACACAACCCAAAACCAGTCCAAATCTAGTTATAACTTGTTATAACTATGGATTATTAAGTACTGTATATACATACGACGGAGAAGAGTTAACAGGTATACCAGAGATACATAAAACATTTACAACATATAAAAGAATTACAAAGGGAAATCTATTCTTTGTAAAAATTTATGTGGCACCAGCGGAGATACTATACAATGAAATAAAACCAATAATCCAAGTGGAAAAGATAGGACTAAAAAGAGATATGCTAATCTCGGAAGAAATAAGTCAGCAACCAGAGATAAGGAAAGAAGAGATACCCGAATTTTATGCAAATAAAAGGATAATTGGAATATCAACTATTATACAAGAGCTAGCAAACAATTATCTAAATGGAAACCCCATATGGAGTTACTATTCAAGAGACCAGCTAATGATCTATTCAAATTCAAGAGAATTAAGACCAGCAGATATGGAGGATGTCCAGAAATGGATTTTATCCTTCCTCAAGCCAGAGGAAAAACCTACAGCAAGAGCTCTGAAAGCAGGATTTATTTCACAAGGATTACTAACAAGATACTGTAAATTAATAAGACGGAAAAAGTCATAAAGATAATGACTTTATGCAAAAAGTCATAAAGAAAATAGTGACTTTATGCAAAAAAAAGTCATAAAGTAAATAGTGTGTAAATTATTATGTCCGGCCAAATGTATAAACAGTAAAGGCCATTTGTGAATAGTAAAGGACAGGTCGTTTGTAAATAGTATAGGTCACAATTTTTTTATAAATAGGATAGGTTATGTACATTGTAGAGGCAAGACTTCGACAGATGCAAGACTTCGACAGAAGCAAGCCTTCCTTATGTAAACATCTCTAAATTACTTCAAATAAAATACAAACGGGCAGCTTTTGCCCGTTTGTATGAGGAACTAGGTAGCAAAGGCGGGGAGAAGAAGTTATTTCGCCTCGCTAAGCTAAGAGAGAGGGCGGCTCAGGATCTGGACCAGGTGAGGTGCATAAGAGATGAGGACGGCAAAGATCTGATGGGGGATGACCAGATTAAGAGGAGATGGCAGACCTACTTTCATAAACTCCTAAATGAAGAAGGGGATCGGGGTATTGTACTAGGTGGATTGAGGAACACCGACATTCCCCATGAATTAAGTTATTGTAGGGACATTGAAGTCGATGAGGTCATCGAGGCAATGCGTAAGATGAGGGGGGGTAGAGCTACCGGGCCAGACGAAATTCCGGTTGAACTTTGGAGGTGTGTGGATAGAGCAGGATTGGAATGGCTTACTGGGTTGTATAATGCGATATTCAAGACTAATAGGATGCCTGAAGAGTGGAGGTGGAGTACAATGGTTCCGTTGTATAAGAACAAAGGCGATATCCAGAGCTGTAACAACTATAGAGATATCAAATTACTAAGTCATACCATGAAAATCTGGGAGAGAGTGGTAGAGATGAGAGTGCGAAGGATGGTGTCTATCTCAGACAACCAGTTCGGATTTATGCCGGGGTGATCTACCACATAAGCTATCCATCTTATTAGGAGGATGGCAGAACAGTACAAGGATAAGAAGAAGGATCTTCACATGGTGTTTATTGATCTAGAGAAAGCGTATGACAGGGTTCCTAGGGAGGTCTTATGGAGCTGCTTAGAGGTTAAAGGGGTTCCGTAGCCTACATTAGGGTGATTAGAGACATGTATGAAGGAGCTAAGACTCGGGTTAGGACAATAGGAGGCGATTCCGAGCATTTTCCAGTTGTTACGGGGTTGCACCAGGGGTCGGCACTCAGCCCTTTCCTATTTGCCCTGGTGATGGATGCCATAACATATCATATTCAAGGGGAGGTTCCATGGTGCATGCTATTTGCTGATGATATAGTCCTAATTGACGAAACACGATGCGGGGTAAACGAAAGGCTAGAGGTTTGGAGGAATGCCCTTGAGTCTAAAGGATTCAGGTTGAGCAGGACAAAGACGGAATACCTCGAGTGCAAGTTTGGGGCGGGGCCGACGGAAACGGGAGTGGAAGTGAGACTTGACTCTCAAATCATCCCTAAGAAGAGTAGTTTCAAGTACCTAGGGTCAGTTATTCAGGGGATCGGGGAGATCGACGAGGATGTCACACACCGTATAGGGGTGGGTTGGATGAAGTGGAGGTTAGTGACGGGAGTCCTGTGTGACAAGAAAATTCCACCTTTACTAAAAGGTAAGTTTTATAAAGCAGTGATTAGGCCTGCGATGCTGTATGAGACCGAGTGTTGGCCGGTTAAGAACTCACACACACAGAAGATGAAAGTAGCAGAGATGAGGATGTTGAGGTGGATGTGCGGGCATACAAGGATGGATAAGATTAGAAATGAATATATTAGAGAGAAGGTGGGTGTGGCCCCCATAGAGGACAAGATGCGAGAAGCAAGACTCAGATGGTTCGGGCACATTCGGAGGAGGAGCACCGATGCACCGGTGAGAAGGTGTGAGCGACTGGCTGTGGCAGGCATGAGAAGAGGTAGAGGAAGACCTAAGAAGTATTGGGGAGAGGTGATAAGGCGGGACTTAGCGCGTCTTAGGATTACTGAGGACATGGCCCTTGATAGGGGATTGTGGAAGTCGAACATTAAAGTTGTAGGTTAGGGGGAAGTTGTGGATAATTCCACAGCGCACTAGAGTGATATTAGCTAGTTATGAGGTAATCGTAGGAGGTTACTGATCAGTACATGGAGTTATTTATTGGATATTAGTATACCTTTCATCTATTTCGTATTTCTTATATTTTTTATACTGCTGCTACTTTATTATTTTGTGTTATGTTGAATTTTATGTTATTTTTAGTATGAGTCTATTGATAGTACTAATGTATCGTTTTTTGTTGATGTCTTGAGCCGAGGGTCTCCTGGAAACAGCCTCTCTGCCCCCGGGTAGGGGTAAGGCCTGCGTACATATTACCCTCCCCAGACCCCACTTATGGGATTATACTGGGTTGTTGTTGTTGTTGTTAAAATATCTATGGAGCAACAAGCTAACAACATGAATCTACAAGAACAGGTAAAATCATTTATGATTATGCATAGCTAAACTCTTATATTCCTAATAATCATCTTACAATACTATAACTTTTATCATGTTATAATAATGTTATAAAGAATAATTTGAGCAAGTTTGCCATGGAAGTATGCTAAAATTAAACCTAGGCTAAGTCACTCCTAGTGGAAAACCGGTGAGGCGAGGATATGTCGTTTAGGGGAGTACCAAAATTGAGGACATTGCTAGGGTAAATGATTAGAGCAAAGGGTCATGGTAGTGACCAGTCTTCTCCTTCTTTTTCTTTGTCTTTTCTCTCCTTTTGTCTTTTTCTTTATGTCTTTTCTTTCTTTGTCGGGTGGACGAATCTCCTATATCTTCACTTGTCTTCTTTTCTTCCATTTGTATCTCTATTTTTACTCGAACTGTACCCCTGGGACGACGTTGTCATCACCATTACATTTTGAACATATATGATCCGGATATTTGTGTCCTATTAATTTACAGTATCTTGTTAGTAATCCTTGTGAAATAAATCCTGCTTTCAGAGTTTAGTTTTTTGGGTTTTGCGAACTAATTTTTATATTTTGGGTTGTCTAGTCTGAGTAATACGTATCTGAGTAGTCATATATTTCTGTCGTATCTGAGTAGTCATATATTTCTGATTTTGCTAATTCTTGTAGGTTTATTTCTTCTAGTTCTTCGGCTCATTCTTGATTTATTATTTGTTCTAAAGTTTCTTTTTCATAATCAAGTATTTTATTCCATATAATTTTTCTTATACCTAGTTCTGGTATATTTCTAAGTGTATATAAAACAAGTATTTTATAATTATCTACCA
This sequence comes from Nicotiana noctiflora, assembly GCA_032618575.1. Classification (NCBI taxonomy): domain Eukaryota; kingdom Viridiplantae; phylum Streptophyta; class Magnoliopsida; order Solanales; family Solanaceae; genus Nicotiana; species Nicotiana noctiflora. The sequence continues at coordinate 401,144 of JASVEL010003048.1, read as the reverse complement.
TATCATCAAGTATAAATTTTATCATTGTTCATATGTTGCTATTGTTCTTATGATATTCCTTCTAATCTTCTTACTTTACTACCATATTTATCATATAATAATAGGGTATAAAGAACAATTTTTCTGTCACTACCATGGCCCTTTGCTCTAATCATTTACCCTAGCAATGTCCTCAACTTTGGTACTCCCCTAAACGACATAACCTCGCCTCACCGGTTTCCCACTAGGAGTGACTTAGCCTAGGTTTAATTTTAGCATACTTCCATGGCAAACTTGCTCAAATTATTCTTTATAACATTATTATAACATGATAAAAGTTATAGTATTGTAAGATGATTATTAGGAATATAAGAGTTTAGCTATGGATAATCATAAATGATTTTACCTGTTCTTGTAGATTCATGTTGTTAGCTTGTTGCTCCATAGATATTTTAAACTAAATATATTTTATTTGAAGTAATTTAGAGATGTTTACAGAAGGAAGGCTTGCTTCTGCCGAAGTCTTGCCTCTACAATGTAGATAACCTATCATATTTATAAAAAAAAAATTGTGACCTATACTATTTACAAACGACATGTCCTTTACTATTGACAAATGGCCTTTACTGTTTATACATTTGGCCGGACATAATAATTACACACTATTTACTTTATGACTTTTTTTGCATAAAGTCACTATTTTCTTTATGACTTTTTGCATAAAGTCATTATCTTTATGAATTTTCCGTCCTTTCTTTATCTCTTTTTGTCTTCTTCTTCTTTTTCTTTATGTCTTTTCTCTCCTTTTGTCTTTTTCTTTATGTCTTTTCTTTCTTTGTCGGGTGGACGAATCTCCTATATCTTCACTTGTCTTCTTTTCTTCCGTTTGTATCTCTGTTTTTACTCGAACTGTACATTTGGGACGACGTTGTCATCACCATTACATTTTGAACATATATGATCCGGATATTTGTGTCCTATTAATTTACAATATCTTGTTAGTAATCCTTGTGAAATAAATCCTGCTTTCAGAGCTCTTGCTGTAGGTTTTTCCTCTGGCTTGAGTAAGGATAAAATCCATTTCTGGACATCCTCCATATCTGCTGGTCTTAATTCTCTTGAATTTGAATAGATCATTAGCTGGTCTCTTGAATAATAACTTCATATGGGGTTTCCATTTAGATAATTGTTTGCTAGCTCTTGTATAATAGTTGATATTCCGATTATCCTTTTATTTGCATAAAACTCGGGTATCTCTTCTTTCCTTATCTCCGGTTGCTGACTTATTTCTTCCGGGATTAGCATATCTCTTGTTAGTCCTATCTTCACCACTTGGATTATTAGTTTTATTTCATTGTATAGTATCTCCACTGGTGCCACATAAAATTTTACAAAGAATAGATTTCCCTTTGTAATTCCTTTATATGTTGTAAATGCTTTATATCTCTGGTATACCTGTTAACTCTTCTCTGTCGTATGTATATACAGTACTTAATAATCCATAGTTATAACAAGTTCTAACTAGATTTGGACTGGTTTTGGGTTGTACTATTAATTTGTTGTAACCTTGTAGCTTTTGGGTAGTGTAGTTTTCATCTGGGTTTTGGTTATCTGTCGCTTTGGGATTTCGGTTTAGAAAAGTTTGGATTTTATATATATTTTCTATGTAGTTGCGTGTTATGTGGTTGTATGTTTCCTTGTTACTTTGTAGGCTATCTGCATATGATGATGTCTGGGTTCTATATATGGTATATTTTTTGGTGTTCTTATAAATAGTTTTTCGAATAATTTGTTTAGGTTTGTATTTCCTTGCTTCCTAACTTGGTTACGTGTACCTGCAGCTGTAACTGAACAAACGTTATGGGCTTTTAGGAGTTTCCCAACGTCTCCTTTTAGCTCTGGAATTTTATTGTCTTCCGATCTACATAGCTCCGCATTTTTTGAGTCATGCTGCTGACTTGAAATAGCTTTAGATTTCAATTTATCTTCATTAATCTTAAGCTTTCTTATCTCATCATCCATACTTTCCACTTTCACTGAAAGTGTAGTCATCGTTTTGAGTATCTTTTGTAATGTATCTTCTTCCATAGTTATGTCAGTCTGTGTAGCTTTGTCTTGATATGTAATTTGCGATGATATTTTTGTTAGTACTGATTACTTCAATTGTAAATGTAAAGTTTAGTATATTCATAATCAACAAAGTGTCAGATATCAAGCAGTCAATTGAAAGAATAACTTAGTACACACAACAGAGAAAAATAAAAGCTGATTTGTTAGAGAATACGGCAGCCTTTTTCATAATCATCGACATTTAGCCAGAAATGTGATGGAGCTAACTTAAATAGCTTGTTTCCGCTACTAACTGTAAGCCTGTGAAGATTCATACAATGAAGCAAAAATGATATGCATAAGGAAAAACAGAGGCTGGATAATATAATTAGTGAAAGTACCACAAGCAGTAATCATTTTACTCTTCAAGTCATTGGCAGCTTCAATCATCCCTTGTGAATTGTAGGCCTGGATCATGGTAGAAAATGTGATGTAGTCTGGTTTACATTTTCTGACCTTCATTTCCAAGAACAATGCCACCATCCTCTCTATATCACCAGCTTGACCATAAGCACTAATGATGCAATTGAAAAAAGGAGTATCCAGAACTACGTCCGAATTCTCTACTTGTCTCATGATTGAATCAACTTTTTCCAAAAGTCCAGCTCTACCATAAGCACTGACAAGAGAGCAATAAGTGAATGAGCTTGGCTTCACTCCTTGGTGCTTCATCTGTAGGAAAAACTCTTCCATGTTCATAATTAGTCCAGCCTTCCCAAATATCTCAATGATAATATTGTATGTCACAACTGTTGGGGAATAGAACCGGTTCCTCATAAAATCAAGTACAGACTCCATTTTCTGATACATGCCAGCTCTTCCATATGACTTGATTAGAATGTTAAATGTCATAACATCTGGCTTTATTCCCATTACCTGAAATTTTTCAAACCATTTCTCCATTATCTCAAGTTTCCCGCAGCTACCATAGGACCCAATTACTGAATTCAAGGTGAAAACATCTGGTGAGGCAGTCTCACTTTCGATCATATCTGTCAAGGAGCTTTCCATCAACTCAAACAACTTAGCTTTACCATAGCCGTCAATTAAGGTATTGTAAGTCACAGAAGTACATTCAATTCCCAAATATGCCATCTCGGCTAAAATATATTCAATCATATCAAAACGACGAAATTTAGTGCAGCACTTAATAAGGATTGAGTAAGCATACACATCAGGCTTGCAATTACCAACTGATTTCATATCATCAATGGTGCGCAGCGCCTCATCAAGGAGGCCACTAAGGCCATATGCACTAACAAGTGCAGTGTAAACATCTAGTGTTGGTTGAAGCCCATCAGTTAGCATGATCTCAAAAAGTAACCTAGCTTGATTTGGCTGCTTGCACTTGCCGAGCATTACCAAAAGCTTAGCATATGTGTGGCATCTTGGCTCATACCAGTGTTGCTTGCGAAGAAGGCCAAAAATCTAATAGTAAGAACACGATTCTGTTAGAAAAATTGTTAGAACAATAAATACAAGAAAGCAATGGAGAATGCATTTTATGCCCAAATTAAATCACCAGACAGCTCGCTCTGTTTCATACTAACATTGGAGCATAATGGTAAATACGGGAGACATAAGGAACCTTAAACCATGGTATATAACAACGAAAATAAATGATTATTTACATTATCTTAGTTCCAACTCTATCTTCTTTTACATTTCAATTTGGTTCTTTTTTCCCTTATTATGAATTTTAACTCCTTTATATTTCAACTAAAAGGCAAGAAGAAACACTTGTAAAATGTATTCAGAAATTTATTGAAGCGCCAAGAGGGGATGAGGGATGAAGTAAAAAAACCTTAAGAGCAGAGTCCCAACGGTTTTGTTTAATAGAATCATCGAGAGCCTCCAAAACAGCTTTGGGCCAAAGGTTAGTGTATTTCTGAGAGTCGGCTTTCCTCTCGATACCATTAATAGCGGCTTCTGTTCTTAGTAAACGAGACAGGTTTTTCTTTGAACTTTTTTGCAGGCCTCCCGAAATGTTTTCTGGAATTAAACTTGATGATTTGATACTCAAAACGTGTGGCTTTTGTTGGTTTACATGTTCTTTGGGGACTATCATCAAATAGGGGTTGGAGATGGAGGATGAGAGAAAAGTGGACGACAATTGAAGCTCCATAGCACACTGCATCGGAAACCAAGATGATAAAGAACTAAAATGAGAGGTTCCAAGATTAATTTTTTTTTTTTTTAAGCACACATCTTATCGAAAGAAAAAGCAATTGTTATTCCAATTAAAATCTTCACCAGTACTACCAGGGGTGTGTTTCGTTATTGGTAGGGATCTCAATTGATATTGGCAGAAATATTAGGGACGACTTTTATTTTCTTCTCTTTTTACCATATGGGGTCCGTAATACCCATTTATTTGATTTTTCATCTTTTAATACTCCTTTTCCTTCGGTGAGGTAGTTAGCTAGCGTTTGGTTATTTATTTTGAAAATTTTAATTTGGATAAAATCTATATCTATATCTATATCTATCTATCTATATATATTTAAAAGCCAAAGATAATGGCTTCTCCTTAAGCCAAGTGGCAGCCTTGAAAAAAGCCACTTGACATAATTAGTTATTTAGTTAATAGTTAGTTATTTTTTTAAATTTAAATATCTATAAAATATGAAAATAAAAAAAATTATCAATTCAAATTGGGGAGTAGTTATTCCTAATATATATATATATATATATATATATATATATATATATATATATATATATATATATATATATATATATATATATATATATATTATATTATTATAGAGAATAGGAATAGCAAAAATTTCACCAAAATTCAACAAGTGTCAAAATTTCGGAACAAACCTCCAAAATATTTGGATATTCAAAAATAATTTAAAATTTTAAAAATCTTTAATCTTTCAATTCAATTTACTACAACACAGATAATTTTTTAAATGCTTTGTTATACTTAAAAATTCGAAAAACATCACTACTCCAAGTCTAAATTATTAAGTGTTGATATAATCAGATAAATGAAAAGAGTGCTCTAGAATTAGTGTCACTTTACAAATTGAACCTTCCCTTTTCTCTTGAAAATTAAAAATTCAGAGTATTTGTCAGATGCATTAATTTTAAAAAATATATACCAAGACAAACCGTTATTTTTTTCTATTAAAAGAGAGAAAATATTGTAGTACTAATTTGATAGTGTTGAGAAAAAGTAATTTGGCACTTTTAGAATAAAATCGAAACTACTTTTGATTAATTTAAATTATATATCTATATTTATATAAAGATTCACTCATCAAGAATATAAGAAAAATATTATACAAAAGAAAGCAGCAAACATAAATATTAAACAAAGTAACATGCTAATATTTTTTTATTAACAATGTAATAATACTAAATATTGGATAATATATTAAAAAATTACATAACAAAAAAGTTATTCGATGACTATATTAGTTCCTTTAATTTAATAGAGATTTTATCCATTAAAATTCATGGAGAATAGGGGTAAGGTCTGCGTACACACTACCCTCTCTACCTTAGGAAAATATATCTTTTATTATATTACAAAAAGAAAGTAGTAATAAAAAATATTATACAAAGTTATATGCTAATAAATTTTTATTAACAATATAATAATACTAAATATTATATATAATAAAGAATAATATAGAACAAAAAATATTTTTTATTAGTCCCTTTAATTTAATAGATATTTTAGTCATTAAAATGCAAATAATATTGCTGAGAAAAAAGAAAATTTTAAATAAAAATATGTTTCTTGATTAATAAAATATATATCTTCTATTATATTACAAAAAGATAGTAGCGGATAAAAATATTAAACAATGTAATATACTAATAAAAATATCTATAAAAAATATAATAATACTAAATATTGGTAATATAATATCTTCACAAGGTAGAGGTAAGGTCTGCGTACATACTACCCTCTTCGAATCTCATGGTGTGAGATAATACTAGGTATATTATTGTTGTTGTTGTTGTTGTTGTATATAAGTATATTTAATTTAATAGAGATATTAGATATCGTATTGACAAATATGATGACAATTAAAATTTATAAAACAATACAATCTAATATGTTCAAATAATCCGATCATAATTTCCGTTAGTTCATATTTTTTAATATCGACCGCGCATCGCGCGGGTATGGCGACTAGTTTGGTTTAAAGAGGAAAATATAGTTGGACATATATTTTCAAAATATATTTTTCAACTTTATTTTGAAAAAATATGTATATAATTTTTAAGTTTTAGAATATTAGCCCAAATTCAGCTTAATAGCTGATTTTAGAATTTGAAATTTTTGATTTGGGAATTATCGCAAAAATTATGGTCTTGAAAATAAAGTTCAAATTTATTTTAGCAAAATTTATGTTCAAATAATGCGGTATAAACACGTGTTGTACATGATTGAAAAATATATCCAAGTGGCTGTCCACATAGATATTGGTGTGTTTTGGACTTCACCGTTTAGTAAAACTCATTTCTTCCAAAATTAGTTGGGTAAACTCAAATGGTTCTCTGATAGAGAGTGTATTGGTAGTGTTGGGATCTCTCAAGACTTAGATGTTACTCCCTCATGTTGAGAATAAGTATTTAATTTATTTTTTTATTTTAATTTAAAATAAGTATTCAGTTATAGAGTTCGGAATCAAAGTAAGTCCCTTTGGACTTACTTTAACGTTTTTACGTTTAAAAAAATAATAATATATACAACGCCACTATTAATGGTGTTGTATTTTAACAACGTTAAATACAACGCCACTAATTATAGCGTTGTACCTAAAGGTAAAAAAAATTTATGCTTTTATTTTTTTTCCTCTGAAGCAATTCTTTTACTTTTTAAATATTTACGTAACCAAAAGCTTCTTTTCTTTATTTTTAATTCTTTTTCTTTATTCTGGTGAAACTTGATTGATTGATTTTGAAGAGAGAGAAATAATAAAAAAACAAAATAAAAAGAAGAGAGAGACTGTGTGTTAGGTTAAAAGTTTGCTTTAGTCTTAATAATTAATAAATTAGGAATTGAAGAAAACTAGATTAATTAAAGAATACTTTGATGTTGGCTAATAATACTATTTAAATCATGATCAAATACATATATGGCCCCTTAAACTTTGTCCTAGTTTTTCACTTAGACACCTTATCAAAAGGCTTTACCTATTGAACACTTGAACATAATTGAAAGTGTGCCAATTAAACACATTCTGCCGAAATGGAAGAGCGCGTGCATTGCACATTGTCGATGAGCGTGAATATGCTATGTGTTAATAACTTATATGGCCAAAAAACACGTGTCAATATATAAAAAGGGAAAAAAATATATTATAGTATAAATTCTTAAAAGATTATCTCATCCTTCCAAGTGCCTCTGCAACAACATTTTATAGATGCATCCGTCAGCAAATTGATATACAATATTCAAAAGGGCCCGTTAGTAGCTTGTAGGAGTGATACTTACTGAAAGTCTCTAGTTTTTTTTTTTTTAAGTTATATTTCTTAATTTCATGATTGAAGTTCACGAGTAAGGTTTCCGGAAAACTTAAATCATAAGAAGTTCATTAAAAATTACTCAAAAATATTGTAAATGGCTCTGGGTTTCTTCTTTTGCTTTAATACGTGCGAAAGTACATTCATCAGGGACTTCTAGGATAACTTTTTCATCATCTTTTGGTAGCCATTGAGTATTTTTTAGATGGATTGCACATATTGAGAAATTTTTCCCCAATTTCAAAATTAAATTTTTTGGAATACAAAATTGATTTTGGTAATTGCTCAGAAAATCAGCTCAAAAAAATTGCGCAGTTTGATTTTTGGAAACCAATTATGAGGACTCTATTTTGATTTGGACAACTGATGTCACAATAATAGTGTGGTACATGAAAATATGGGTTGTCGTTGGAAATAGTGGAGGACGTATGGTGGTGACTGTAGCGGTAGTGATGAAGAAGATGGATGAAAATGGTGGTGGTTATCGCGGTGGTAAAATGAAGAAGAGAAACTAAAACGATGAAGGATAGCGGTGAATTGTGGTGGTACCGATGAAACCAAGAAGAAGATTGTTGTTTGGGGGTGGGGTGGGGGAGGTGGGCGAGAGGCAAAAAAAATATTAGTTACTCTTTTAAAGTTATTTTCCAAGTGTGATTTAATAATTTATTTCTTTTGGCGTGTGAAAATCACGCCCTTTACATTGTGGGAGATTATCAATTCTCTGTTTAATTGAAACACTTTTAACTTGGTTTAAGTGTTCAACAGGTAAAGCTTTTAGATAAGGTGTCTAAGTGAAAAATTGGGACAAGTTTAGGGGGCCATTTATGTATTTGGCCATAAATCATCATTACACTTTGGTACAAGGTATGAACCTTCGAGGTATAACATTAAATTAATTTTTAGTTTAATAATTATATGATAATTACAAAACTAGCAAGTACTAATATTTTATATATACACAATATAATTTCCGACGAATAGCGTTTAGCTGACCACCCTTGATCATACATAACTTCGCCCATAGAAGTAGAGCTTTGGAGCAACTTCTAGAAGTAGGATCTATAATGATTAGGTTGCTCCAAAGCTCTACTTTTAGGGGCGAAATTATGTATGATCGAGGGTGGTCAGCTAAACGCTATTCGTCGGAAATTATATTGTGTATATATAAAGTATTAGTACTTGTTATTTTTGTAATTATCATATAGTTATTAAACTAAAAATTAATTTAGTGTTATACCTCGAAGGTTCATACTTCATACCAAAGTGTAGTGATAATTTAAATAGTATTACTAGTCAACATCAAAGTATTCTTTAATTAATCTAGTTTTCTTCAATTCCTAATTTATTAATTAAGACTAAAGCAAACTTTTAACCTAACACACAGTCTCTCTCTTCTTTTTAGTTTGTTTTATTATTTCTCTTTCTTCAACATCAATCAATCAAGTTTCACCAGAATAAAAAAAAAAAGAATTAAAAATAAAGGAAAGAAGCTTTTGGTTACGTAAACATTTAAAAAGTAAAAGAATTGCTTCAGAGGAAAAAAGATAAAAGCATCAAATTTTTTTCACCTTTAGGTACAACGCCACAATTAGTGGCGTTATATTTAACGCTGTTAAAATACAACGTCATTAATAGTGGCGTTGTATATACTACTGTTTTTTTTTGTAAACATAAAAACGTTAAAAGTAAGTCTAAAAGGACTTACTTTGGTTCCGGACTCTCAGTTATGTAATCAAAAAAGAATTCAATTTGTTTTTATAATTAACTCATATGTACATATTCCTACAAAAAATTTCTTACTCCTCACATTAAATATTTAAACATGGGTAGTTTAGTTATAATATGTATTTTTGTATAAAATTTAATATTTTCTTAATGAACGTGCTAAAAGTAAATTGGACTGGTTTTGTTGATTTCTCACCATTTTAATCTACTTCAATACTAGTTTCAATTGGTTTCTGTTGGGGTTTACTTCAACCGACGAACATCGCTAGCTTTTAATCTCTGCCACAAGAAAGATTATTGTCTAAATTCCAATTAGATAAGTAATTCTTTACATAAAATGGTTTAATTTTCTGGTGCCTTTTACCTGGTTTTGATATTGTTTGTATACCGATTAGGGTTTCTGAGTGTAGAAACAATGCCTTAGGGCTTTTTAAAATGAAGGTACTTAGAATGATTCCTGCATCTCATGTATGCATGGCTACTAGGTATTTTCATAGCAACTAGAGCGGCCCGTTGGGCTAGCCCAATCCAGCCCATAATTTAGCAGGGTTGGGCTATAATTTTTTAAGCCCATTTTAAAATTAGGCTTTTAAGCCCGGCCCGAGTAAGCCCGTAGCCTGTAGCCCGTGAGGACTTGCCCGTGGGGGCCCGTGGGCCTGTGAGCCTGGTAAAAATATTTATATAAAATATATAACATATAAAAAATATATGATACTAAAAATACAAGAAGAATATCCCAAGCTTAAAGTTTATTAAACTCATTATATTAAAATATCAAAATTTAAAGTCTTAAAATGTTAATTAGTTACGTAAAATATATTATTAAATAAATAACTAATAAAATCTTAAATTGTGTAAACTAAAAATCTAAACCCTAAACGGCTAAACTTCAAAGAAAGTAAAGCTACTTCTTTTGGAACCCTCTTTCGCTCTCGTAGTCGTTTTTCCATACTCAAACTGGTAATATTTTTTTTGTGAATTTGAATATTATTAGTTTTAATTCAAGTACTCTTAATATTTAACTAATTAATATTTCACATGAATTATATATGTTGATGAAAGTGAATATGTTAAGACCACCCTGTCACAAGCGGATTCAAATGTGTTTGATGAAAGTGATGTGTTGGATATCCCATAAACATCATGGACGTTCTCTTGAATAGTTTGTTTTGAGTTTTGGCTTTTAGTTATTGAAATATAGTCTTGTCTTTTACATTTTAATATTTATTGTGATATAATGGAATAGTTTAAAAAGTTATTAAATTTTGTGAAATTTTTTTCAATAAGATATTTTTTAACTTTTAAATATTTTGTCATTTTTACGTTAGAAGTTAAAGAAAAAATATAAAATTATATTTTATTAAATGATGGGCCGGCCCGTGGGGGCCCGTGGCCCACGTAGGGCTGGGGTGGGCTGACCATTATAAGGCCCACCAAAATGGTGGGCTAGCCCAGCCCAGCCCGTCAATTGCTCAAGCCACGTGGGCTGGGTTGGGCTAGCCCGACCCAGCCCATATTGACAGCTCTAATAGCAACCTAAGAAAAATAGGGTTTTTCTGTTAAAAACTTAGAATTTTTATCTCATATAGCAAATGTTACACCTTATTTATTTTAAATAAATATTATTTTAAAAAAATTATATTCTATAGATACCTTTTAAAGTTTATAGCAAAATATTTAATTTTGATTACCTCCTAACCCTAAGCCACTAAATATGCTAATCAGTTACACTATTTCTTTCTCTCTCTACTTTGATACATCTCATTCTCTTCCCTCAACTCATTAAAATTTCCGGTCTCCTCCTCCTGTAAAAAATCCTACAGAGTTCGTCTTCAAAGCATAAGATATAGATTTTAGTGGTAGGATATATCATATATGTGCTTATCGTTTTGGCCATAGTTCAATCTAATTCAGAAATACAAACTAAAATATTTCATAGAGATCCAATTCAAGTTTCCATTTTCAAGTGATTTCCCCTCGTTCTATTTCTTTATTAATCGTATGATACTTTTTTTTGAAATTGATACTACTATGATTTAAGGGTTTTGGGAATATAAATTGCCCCACAAAATTCGATGTGCACGAAGAAGAGAAAGAAGATGATTGGGAAACGGAAAACATATAAGAAAGAGATCGACAAATAAATTGATAGGGAAAATTGATTTATTACATCCAAGAAACAAAAAACTCATTGATGTTTTCGGGGTTCCTCCTCTTAGAGAATTTAGAGATTTTAGCTTTCAATTAACACCTTGTTTGGATGGTTGTTACGTATTATTTCATAATGTATCGTATCGTATTATATTATATTATACTGTATCGTTTGATGAATATAATGTTTGGATGGATTGTGTCATTTTGGCGTCGTTTCATTTGTATCACACACATGTAATATGATGAATAAACTTGTAATATTATAAAGAAAAATTATGATACGATATATAAAAAGATAGGGTAAATGATAAAATAAAATTATTTAATAATAATTAAGTGTGAGATTTAGAGAAAAATACAAGGAAACGACGCGACCATGCCAAATCGGTCGTTAGATAAAGTGGCACATTTCATCGTTACGTAACGACGGATTCAACAATACGATACAATAAAATTTAAGTAACAATCAAAATAAACATTATATTTAAAGTAACAATACGATATGATACGATAGGTAACAACCATCCAAGCAAGCTGTAAATGTCAAAGAGAGGAGATTTCCCGATTTTCTCAGTTCAAGATTATCCTTTTTAGTAGAAAGTAAAGACCGTATACCAAGTCCAAGATCCCATCTTTTTTTTGAGTACTCATTTAAATTGAGGAAGATCAATGTATGTTGCTCGACATTTAATTTATTTTTTGTTAATATATTTCAATGTATTTTATTGTCATTATTGTCCTTTTTTTTAATTGTAAATCATGTATCTCGTTGAATTTCATGTATTTCATTGTATTCACTGTCATTTTTTCATTGTATTTCGATGTATCCCGTTGTATTATATGTATTTCATTATATCCACTGTCTCTCTATATGTCACAAATGTATTCATATATATATTTTTAATTAATATATTTTATGTATGCATATGTATTATATAATTTCTCTAAAGATTGCTATATTTTTGGGGTATTTTTTGGTTGTGAATCTTTTATAACTGAAAATACAAAATGTGTTATAATTGAGTTTGTAGAGTTATATTATGAGTTAATTGATTCATTTTCTGTTTTAAAAATAATGTAATCTCCTACTTCATGCCTTGAATACAATAATTTGTCCAGTTGTAATTCCATGTTTCACTCGATGAATATAGTCGAATACACTCGAATACAACAACTAATTAGCTGAACTACTTCTCTGATTCATGCCTATTTTTGCTACTATATTCATAAATACAATAGCTTAAATACATTAACAATATCTTATAACTACACAAAAGGTATCTATAATCCGTAATATAGCAAATGGTATCTATAAATGACTGATTACTGTCAAAAGATAATGCTTTATGAATTTTTTTAAAAACTTTATGTGTATGTCAAATTATCGTCTTGTGATTTTTTAGTGTTAAAAATGGGGTTCTTTGATAAATACTTTATTTTTATGTTTCTAATTGTCGGCTTGTGCTTTATTTTAGAATGTATTTAAAGCAAAAATTGAAACCGGTACTCATTATATTGCTGCTCTTTGAATGCTGATGCACATTTAACAGTAAATGAATTCCATTTATTTTGAGTAATGATTCTGTTTACCCTCAAAATTAGGTAGCAATTGGATTTATATGCGGTTTTAAGGATACATGATCTAACTTGATACAAAAAAGAAAATCATATTAATATTGAAATTAATGATAGAAAAGTAAATGCAAACCACATAAGTTGGACAAACTTAACCTTGAAGGTTGGTCATCCTTGAGTCAAAAAGTGCCTTAATTGATACCGGAATAGAATGATAAGATAATAAGAACTAATAACAACATTATATTGCTTTTTGATGCCTATTACAATGAGTATTATAAAGAACCGGACCCCTTTTATATAGTATGTGATTCCTACTTTGGGTGCAATCCTATAAAAGGTAAGGAATCTCATGATTTGTCAATTAATCGGTTTTTCATTGATACGTGCCAAGATTTCTGTCATAATATTCGATCGATTACAAATATTTCGGCATTCCGTTACTCGATAAGATAATGTTTCCTTGAACTTAATCGGAGTCGGGATCGGTTCTGGAAGCAGTTATAGGCTCGATGATCTTTGACGACGTATGTTCTGACTTCGTACCTTGGGTTCGATGGAACCCCAAGTCAATCCTCAATCCATTACATTTCAGCCGATCCGTCATGCAATATATGAACCTGGTCTCGACCGTATATAAGATGAACCCAGTCTCGACCGTATACATATAGTCCCCTTATTTTTTGGAGAGTAAATGATGAGAAATAATATGAGCCCTCGATCTTCGTATTGATACTTCACACCAGAAATGACAAAGCTGGCGAAATATCTCATCAGTCACATCTTAATTGCATTAAATGTGCATCGGTTCCTAGTCGGCCATTACAAGTTTTGAACTGTCATTTGCGAACTATAAATACCGCCTCATTATCTCATTCAAACTTTAATTTTAAAACCTCTACCCTCTTACATAAGAGATTTTTATATCCCCAAATACCAATTTTTTTTATTACACTGAAGTCTCTCTATAAGAATTTTTGTTCTTCATCCTAAATTATTAAGAACGTTCTTTTAACTTCCTCTTTTGCATTAACTTTCCAAACATAATGGAAAAGACCTCAAAGTTTGTTCCCTAAAAGAAGCTCTACTTGACAACCGGCTAAAGAGAAACGTTCCATCTGCTGCTACTAAAGAAAAGACACTGGATCCTTCCTTGACTATGTTCGTCCCTACGGGGTGCCCAACCAGTGCTGAATTTAAAGTTGAAAAAACCTCTTCAGTATCGGGTCGGTGCGAGCCGTTCCGGAGATACATATGCTCGATCATTGATAATATCCTCTCTAAAGTCAAGGAAGATTGTAATTGGGTTGGTAAGCATGTGGTAGCGCCTACGCCCGAGGAATCAATCACTACCCACGTGGAGGATTTTCTAAGTGTTTACACTTATACCTTTATGTTAGGGCCTTTGGACCCGGTCATCATTGTCTTCTATAAGAGGTACGAGGTGAACCTCAGTCAAATTCATCCTTCTTTCTCAAGGATACTAGTTCTCCTCTATCACTTTGTAAGAAAAATCAACAAGTGTCCTTTCACCAGCGACCACCTCATGCGTCTGTACAGTCCCCGACACTATCGAGGGGAATTGATAAAAATTGCTCATCGGGCCTCTAAAGCCGCATTCTCGAGCATAGAGAAGGATCAAAATCGAGACTGGATGGGCTGATTCTTTCAAGTGAAAACCTCAAATTTGATCTTGACTGAGGATATGCCTTTCACGAGAAATGGAACATGAAACATAAGTATAACTTTGACTTTAAACTTTCGTTTATAGCTTTTTCTTTTTCCTCCATTCTTATCGATGTTTTCATGGTACAGTTAATGCTCGAATGTTTGATGCGATTCTTCGACTTAAGGAGTGGGTCGAGGGTATCGTGTTATCCCTATTTCGAGAACATATGGCATAAACTTTCAAAGGCGCGGTGGGAGTAGCATTCTCACGGTAAGATCCTTTCCTAGAATAGTCAACATCGGGCCTTTGTTTGAGTTTATTCATTGATAAGTAGGGAATTTGACTACTTATTTGCTCTCTTTTACTTGTGTTTTAGCTCAAAAATGCTCAAAGATATTCCCAAAAACTAATAAAACGTGCTTACTTGTAAGGAAATTGGGAAAAGAGCCAATAAAGTCAAAATTACCTCATAAAAGAGTCTAAAGTGAACAAGAACCAAAACAGGGCAAATGAGATAGTGTGGACCACATAATTCTTGTGCGGCCAGAGAAGGAGATTCAGAGAGTATGTTTTAGCGAGCTTAGGGAGTACAGACCGCACTGAAATTATGTGGTCGTAGGAGGTCACGTGCATCCGGATCTATTTTTATGCGGCCGTAGAGTTGGAAAGTTTTGAAGTGCGTACTACATCACTTTTGTGCGGCCGCATAATCATGAGTGCAGTTGCACCTACTTTTATGTGAAACTTAGAAGCCTAAAGATTTTAAGCCAATGTCCTAACTACGGACCACACTAAAATTGTGCTACTGCAGAATCCCATTGTGTAGTCCGCATAAGAATTATGTGGCCGCATAACCTCCGTAGGTGAATTTTTGTCAGATATTTTCAGCTTAGTATAAATATAACTTTTTGTCATTTTTAGGTCAAGTTTAGTTTGCAGAGTGCACCTGGACAGTTTTCTTTACTTCTTTGAGTAATTTTGTATTAGATTGACTTCTTAACGCTAGTTTTTCTTTGTTTAATCTATGATTATGCATTCTATCTTAATTTCTGTTTGTATTTCTTCATTTCTTATGAGTAGCTACGTCTTTAGCTAGGATTGAGGGTACTTAATGTGTTTTTAATTATAGGGTTTGCTTATGATTGGGTTAGTGTTATTTAGCCTTGTTTATGCTTAAATCCTAGAACTAATGGTTGCAAACATTGATTCATGCCTACTTGACCTAGTCTTTGCTTGAGAGAGACTAGGTTTAGGAAACTTGGCTAAAAAGGAATTGGGGTGATCTCAAGAAATTAATAGCCCCAATTAAAGGGTCAAATCTAGAGATAGTAAGACCCGACTTGAGCATACATCACTTGATTTGTGTAAATACCCATTTGGGCTTGAGAAGCCAAATCGGACAAAATCACCCAAACTATCGAGAGGTATACAGTGAAAAACTGTGTGTGATAGCTATATCACGGACCCAATAAATAAAACTTTCCCTATAGTTTTCAACCCGTTAGTTATCCACCTAGATGGAGGTCACGACCCAAGATTCCTTTATCATTTGAAGAACACTAAGAACAAAAATACTCTCTCCTAGTTATTATTTGCAATTATTAGCTAAAAGTAGAAATATAAAACAACAATTGAATATGTGGAAGTACAATCTAAGGCACAACATACATTTACTCTATACTCTAGTTATATATCTAGTTATATACCTAATCCAAATTCTAACTCCCTGTGGATTCGATCTCGACTAGTGCTGGGTTTATTATTGCTTCAACCGGCCTCACTACCTAATTGTGGTGTGAGTTTGGGCGAGATCAATTTTTGGCGCCGTTGCCAGGGATTTAAACAAATTTAGCTATATATCTAGGTTTCTGTTTGTTTTATCTTTCTTTCCTTCTAAGTTACTAATTTTGTGTTTGAGTTCTAGGTGCGAAAATGGCTCTCAACAACGAGCTTATCGGAAATGTGCACTTGGATGAGGACATGGATGAGGTTCCTATTGAACCTCAAGATAATAGACGAGGCCTCCCGCCTCATGATAATGCACCTTTCCCTCCCCCACCTCCACCAAAAGTGGTAGACCACCGGCAATTTCCAAATGAAGGTTATGCAAGTGCAATAGTATTGCCTGCATTAGGGCAGGCAACTTCCATATCACAAATGTGATGCTTACTGTAACGACCCGACCCGTCGTTATGGGAATTTCCACCCCGTTACCTTGCATTTACATATATTATGCTTTTAAAATAGTATTAGAGTATATCGGGTGAGTTAGGAGTGATTTGGATTGAAAATGAAGCAAATAACATGCTTGAAGAAAGATTGAATATGGAAAGTCAACCAAGAGTTGACTATTGAGTTAGAGTGCTCGAAACCGGATTCTGATGATTCGACTAGTTCCGGGGGATCATTTATGACTTAGGAGAACAATCGGAATTGAATTTGGAGGTCCGGTTTAGTTTTAGGCTTGAATTGGCGAACGTTGAATTTTGGCGAAAACCGGATGGTAGGTGATATTTTGATCCGGGGGTCGGAATGGAATTCCGACAATTTCTCTAGCTTTGTTATGTGATTTTGGATATGTCTGCAAATTTTCAGGTCATTCGGACATCGTTTGATCGGGTTTTGGATTGAATGTTAGTTTTGAAAGTTTTGAAGAAACTTAGGCTTGAATCCGTGAGTAAATGGAGATTTTGATGTTTAGTATGGTGTTTTTATGATTGGAACAAGTTCGTATCATGTTTTGGAGTATATTGGTGGTTTTCGTTGGGGTCCCGGGGGTCTCGGGATGAATCCGGGGTCCAAACGGACCATTTTTGGAAGAAAAGAGAAGGTTGGTTGCTGTCATAAACGCAGCAGGCTTTTGCTCTCCGCGATCGCGGGGAGGGGGACGCGATCGCGTAGAGCTGGGGGCTAGGCCATCGCGATCGCAGGATCACCAGGTCGCGATCGCGTAGAATTAACCGGGTGGCCATCGCGATCGCATGAGCATCTACGCGATCGCGTAGAAGAGAAATGGGTCGAGGGAAAAATGTGCTACGCGATCACAGGAAGAGGGACGCGATCGCGTGAAGCCGGGTGATTGTACATCGCGATCGCGTGAGGGGAGTCGCGATCGCGTGAGGCCGAGTTTTTGAACATCGCGATCGCGTGAGGCGAGTCGCGATCGCGTAGAACAAAATGTTCTGGCAGTGAATTTATATCACAGAACAGAGGGTTACGGGTTCATTAACCCAAAACTCAATTTTGAGCCCTAGAGAGAAGAAAACTCGAGGAAATCACCGAGAAGTCATCGGGTATTCGTCGGAGGTAAGATTCTTGACTCAAAAACATCATTTTATGGTAGTATTAACATCAATCTTCATGAAATTGGGTTGAAATCTTGAAGAAATGTGGCCTAAATATTGAAAACGGGATTTTTGGATTTGGAAGGCCATTTGAACTCCGATTCCGATAAATTTTATATGCACGGACTCGTGGCGAGATGACGGTCGCGTTGGTACTAATTTCGGAATTTTCCGAGCAGTGGGGCCCGGGGTCGGGTTTTACCAACTTAGTGTAATTATGCGAATTTCATATAAATTGAAGTGGGTTATGATTCTTTGACCCGTATTTGATATAATTATTGTTATTTGACTAGATTCTACACACGAGGCAACGAAATTCAAAGGAAAAGGCATCGCGGACGAGTCTACGACCGGCTAGAGGTGAGTAGTTTGTGTATATGGTAGCCTGAGGGTTCGAAACCCCGGCTTAGCACATTGTGACGCTAATAGGGCGTGGCTCGCACACCGTGGCAGGTGCGGGATTGATTGTGATTGGGGATTGAGACTTGATCCATCCCGGAAATAAATGATATGTTGTTAGTGTTGAAAATACACTGTATGTGATATATTTGTGGGCTGTAAGCCTTGTTTGGGGCCTTGTGCCGATCTGTAGCGTCCTTAGAGGACAATATTTATGTGATAGCTATAATCGCTTAAATCACTGATCTCAATCCTGGAAATTGAAATCACACTTTTGAAATGCTAAGTCACCGGCTTTTACAAATTTAATAAAGTTAAAGTATTTTTCATAAATTATGAATTGAGAACCGGAATTAAGGAAAATGAATTGTTTTGTGACTTAATTGCTTATTGTGGACTGAGTATGGGATCGGGCTGCACGCCGCAGTGGTTGATATGAGGATCGGGCCGCACGCCGCAGCAGTATTGCGCTTGGGCTGTAGGAGCCCCTCCGGAGTCTGTACACACCCCCAGTGAGCGCCGTCGACGTTAAATTGGATCGGGCTACACGCCGTAGCGGTTATGTGCATTGCATTGCATTGCATTTGTATTTGTTGAATTACTCTGTGGTAGCTGTATGGTATTGTTGCTGCTAGTTCGTAGGAGATTCGGACTGTAGTATAGCTTCATATTGTGGTATTTTGTGGATTTCTTACTGTCAGCTACTTATATATATTTGTTACTCACTGAGTACTTAGTACTCACCCCTACTCCCTGCACCTTTTGTGTGCGGACTCAGGTACTCAGGAGCAGTAGACAGGCATCTCCAGCGTTTGCAGTGTCACATCGAGTTGCTAAGGTAGCTGCCTACGCTCGCAGAACCTAGCTTCTCCTCTCATTTCTAGTTGTTATTTTGTATTTTGTATTCAGACTTAAGTACTTATATATCGTACTCTCTTTTCCTGTTGGTTTTTGTTAGAAGCTCTAGACTCGTGACTCCGGATCTTTGGGAGTGTCAGTATTTTGTTCTTTACTATTATTATTGGAGTTCTTAAACTCATATATTCTTCTTGGGTTGTCCATTTGGGACTGATATCTTCGTGTTAATTAAATTGTTGGTCCGGCTGGCCTAGCTTGATTGTTGGGCGCCATCACGACCGGATTTGGGTCGTGACAAGTTGGTATCAAAGCTCTAGGTTATTAGGACTCGCGAGTCATGAGCCGGTTTAGTAGGCTTTCGCGGATCGGTACGTAGACGTCCGTATCTATCCTCGGAGGGCTACAGAAACTTTAGGAAAAACCTCATTTTCTTGAATTCATATCGTGCGATTTGTGTTATCATGAAATTAAATCTTTCCATATTCTATTCTCTCGCAGATGGCGAGAACACGAGCTAACGGACGTGGTGGTAGAGGTAGGGCAGCAGTACCAGCACCTGCTGATCCACCAGCTGACCAGACTCAGGGTCAGATTCCTGCACTAGTGGCCCAGACTCTAGACCAGTTTCCAGCGGCAGACGCTCCGGCAACTCAGGTTCAGGCACCGGCAGTGCCCATTGTCATACCAGGTCTTCAGGAGACCTTGGCTCAGATCTTATCAGTGTGCACAGGCTTGGCACAGGTAGTTGCTGCTACTGCTGCAGTATCTTCTTCACAGGCAGGGGGAGGGAATCAGACCCCCGTGGCTCACACACCCGAGCCAGTTCAGCCAGTTGCACCCGTTGCACCAGCTCCTGCATATATGGTTCCAGTTATGCCCGACGATGAGCAACGTCGATTGGAGAGATTTGAGAGGCTACAGCCTCCGACATTCAGTGGAGCTGAGGGCGAGGACGCCCAGGGTTTTCTTGACAGATGTCAACGCATGCTTCGCACCGCGGGTATTCTAGAGTCCGGCGGTGTTTCATTCGCCACTTTTCGGTTCACGGGTGCAGCATTTCGGTGGTGGGAGGATTTCGAGAGGCGTAGGCCTGCCGGGGCGGTGCCCCTCACTTGGCAACGGTTCTCACGGTATTTTTGGAGAAGTACGTGCCTCGGTCTCGAAGAGAGGAGCTGCAACGTCGGTTCGAGTGGTTGAAGCGAGGAAAGATGACGGTTACTCGATACGAGATGAGATTCACACAACTGGCCCGTCATGCCATGTGGATGGTTCCTACGGACAGGAGAAAGGATTCGGAGATTTATCGATGGCCTTATTTATCCCATCCGCATATTGATGACCGGGGAGAGAGTTTCGACAGTTACCTTCGAGGAGGTAGTTGATGCTGCCCGTCACATTGAGACAGATCGCCGCAGAGAGCGGGAGGAGAGAGAGACTAAGAGGCCTCGTGGTACTGGCAATTACAGTGGTGCTCCGTCTAGGGGCCAATTTCAAGCATAGTAGAGGTCGCTCTTTCGGGTCTCATCAGTCTGGACGTACGAGTCCGGTGGAGTTTCATCGGATCGTGGTCGTCGAGGCCGGCAGGGTTATCGGGGTCGGCGAGCCGTCGGCGAGTCGGCCGCATTGAGTGCTCTTTCGGCTCGGAGCTCGCTCCTCGCTTCCTCGACACGGGGTTCATCTGGTAGCGAGGGGTCCTCGGCGGCCCCTTCTTCCATCTTCGGTCGTTGTTTTGAGTGCGGTGACTTGGGCCATATCGGGAGAGAGTGTCCTCAGTGGCTTAGTAAGCGGTCTCAGCAGAGGGATCAACCCTCGTCTTCTACTCCTGTTTCTTCGGCGCCAGCACGGTCGGCTAGGACTGGTGGCCAGGTATCCAGAGGTCGCCCTAGGGGTGAGGATCGTACTGGTGGAGGCCAGGCTCGTTTCTATGCTCTTTCGGATAGGAAGGATGCTAGTGCTTCAGATGCGATCATTTCAGGTATTATCTCAGTCTGCCACAGGGATGCTTCTGTCTTATTTGATCCCGGATCCACCTATTCTTATGTCTCTACTTATTTTGCACATCATTTGGGTATGACCCGTGGTATTCTTGCCTTGCCCATACATGTGTCTACCCCAGTGGGGGATATTGTTGTTGTGGATCAGGTATATCGATCCTGTATTATTACTATTGGGGGTCTGGAGACTCGAGTTGATTTATTACTACTGGGCATGGTGGATTTCGATGTAATTCTAGGCATGGATTGGCTATCGCCTTACCATGCGATTCTGGACTGTCATGCCAAGACAGTCACTCTAGCTATTCCAGGTAATCCGAGGATCGAGTGGCGTGGCTTGACTGATTATGTGTCCGACAGGGTGATTTCTTATATAAAGGCCCAACGAATGATTGGCAAGGGTTGTTTATCTTATTTGGCCTTCATTAGAAATGTTGAGGCCGAGACACCCTATCTTGATTCGGTCCCCATTGTGAGGGAGTTTCCGGATGTATTTCCAGCAGACCTGCCAGGCATGCCGCCTGATAGAGATATCGATTTTGGTATTGACTTGGTGCGGGCACTCGGCCCATTTCTATTCCTCCCTATCGCATGGCACCAGCGGAGTTAAAAGAATTGAAAGAACGACTTCGGGAACTCTTAGATAAGGGTTTCATTCGTCCGAGTGTGTCACCTTGGGATGCACCGGTGTTGTTCGTAAAGAAGAAAGATGTCACAATGAGAATGTGCATTGATTACAGGCAATTGAACAAGGTAACAGTGAAGAATAAGTACCCATTGCCTCGTATTGAGGACCTATTTGATCAGCTCCAGGGAGCTAGTGTATTTTCTAAGATTGATCTTCGATCGGGCTATCATCAGTTGAAGATAAGGGACTCAGATATTATGAAGACAGCGTTCAGGACGCGGTATGGGCACTACGAGTTCCTGGTAATGTCTTTCGGGCTAACTAATGCCCCAGCTTGCATTCATGCACTTGATGAATAGTGTATTTCGGCCGTACCTGGATTCTTTTGTGATTGTGTTTATTGATGATATTCTGGTATATTCACGCAGCCAGGAGGAGCATGCACAACATTTGAGAGTGGTATTGCAGAGGTTGAGAGAAGAGAAGCTTTATGCAAAATTCACTAAGTGTGAGTTCTGGCTTGATACTGTAGGCTTTCTGGGACACATAGTGTCCAGTGATGGTATTCGGGTTGATCCACAGGAAGGTTGAGGCAGTGCAGAATTGGCCCAGACCTTCCTCAGCTACAGAGATTCGGAGTTTTCTCGGCTTGGCAGGCTATTATCGCCGGTTTGTTCAGGATTTCTCATCTATTGCTTCACCGTTGACTAAGCTGACACAGAAGAATGCTCCATTTGTGTGGTCCGATGAATGTGAAGAGAGCTTTCAGAAGCTCAAGGAGGCTTTGACCACGGCTCCAGTACTTGTGTTACCATCAGCCTCAGGGTCATATACGGTGTATTATGATGCTTCCAGAGTTGGACTCGGTTATGTGTTGATGTAGGAGGGTAGAGTTATTGCATATGCTTCTCGTCAGCTAAAACCCCATGAGAAGAACTACCCTGTTCACGATTTGGAGTTAGCTGCTATTGTTCATGCCTTGAAGATTTGGAGGCATTACCTATATGGTGTATGTTGTGATGTATATACAGACCACCGCAGCCTTCAGCATTTGTTTAAGCAGAAAGATCTAAATTTGAGGCAGCGGAGATGGCTTGAGTTGCTTAAAGACTATGATATTACTATCTTGTACCATCCCAGGAAAGCCAATGTAGTGGCTGATGCATTGAGCCGGAAGGCTATTAGTATGGGCGGTTTGGCGTATATTCCAGTTGGGGAGAGACCCCTAGCAGTTGATTTTCAGGCGTTAGCTAATCAGATAGTGAGGCTGGATATTTCTGAGCCCAGTCGGGTGATGGCTTGTGTAGTAGCTCGTTCTTCTTTATATGATCGTATTCGAGAGCGCCAGTATGATGATCCACACTTACTTGTCCTTAAGGACAGAGTTCAGCATGATGATGCCAGAGATGTCACTATTGATAGTGATGGTGTATTGCGGATGCAGGGCCGTATATGCGTGCCCAATGTTGATGGCCTTCGTGAGTTGATATTGGAAGAGGCCCATAGCTCGCGGTATTCTATTCATCCAGGAGCCGCGAAGATGTACCAGGATTTGAAGCAGCATTACTGGTGGAGAAAGATGAAGAAAGATATTGTGAGCCATGTGGCTCGGTGTCTAAACTGTCGGCAGGTCAAGTATGAGCATCAGAGACCTGGTGGTGTATTCCAGCGTATTGATATTCCGGAGTGGAAGTGGGAAAGAATAACTATGGACTTTGTTAGTGGACTCCCTCGGACCGCGAGGAAGTTTGATTCAGTTTGGGTGGTGGTGGATAGGTTGACTAAGTCAGCTCACTTCATCCCGGTGTGTACTACCTATACCTCGGAGCGGTTGGCAGAGATATTCATTCGTGAGATAGTGAGATTGCATGGAGTTCCTATTTCCATTATATCAGACAGAGGTACCCAGTTCACATCTCAGTTCTGGAGGACATTTCAGCGAGAGTTGGGATCACAGGTAGAGTTGAGCACAGCATTTCATCCACAGACGGATGGGCAGTCTGAGCGTACTATTCAGATATTGGAGGACATGTTGCGTGCTTGTGTCATTGATTTTGGTGGTTCGTGGGCTGATTATTTGCCTTTGGCGGAGTTTGCTTACAATAATAGCTATCAGTCCAGCATTCAGATGGCACCGTATGAAGCTTTATATGGGAGACGGTGTAGGTCTCCAATTGGTTGGTTCGAGCCCTGCGAGGCTAGGTTGTTGGGGACAGAGTTAGTCCAAGATGCCTTAGACAAGGTAAAAGTGATTCAGGAGAGACTTCGCACAGCTCAGTCGCGTCAGAAGAGTTATGCGGACCGGAAGGTCCGAGATGTGTCTTATTCGGTAGGTGAGAAGGTGTTGCTGAAGGTTTCGCCTATGAAGGGTGTTATGAGGTTTGGAAAGAAAGGGAAGTTGAGCCCAAGGTTCATTGGACCTTTTGAGGTGCTTAGGAAAGTTGGGGAGGTGGCTTATATGCTTGCTTTGCCACCCAGTTTGTCGGGAGTTCACCCGGTGTTCCATGTATCTATGCTCCGGAAGTATGTCGGAGACCCGTCTCATGTGTTGGACTTCAGCACGATACAGCTAGATGAGGATTTGACTTATGATGTGGAACCGGTAGCCATTTTGGGTCGACAGGTTCGTAAGCTGAGATCTAAGGATATAGCTTCAGTGAAAGTGCAGTGGAGAGGTCGTCCTGTGGAGGAAGCAACTTGGGAGACCGAGCAGGAAATGCGGAGCAGATATCCACACTTGTTTGATGCTCCAGGTATGTTTCTTAACCCGCTCGCGAACGAGCGTTTGTTTAAGTTGGGGAGAATGTAACGACCCGGCCCGTTGTTACGGGAATTTCCACCCCGTTACCTTGCATTTACATATATTATGCTTTTAAAACAGTATTAGAGTATATCGGGTGAGTTAGGAGTGATTTGGATTGAAAATGAAGCAAATAGCATGCTTGAAGAAAGATTAAATATGGAAAGTCAACCAAGAGTTGACTATTGAGTTAGAGTGCTCGGAACCGGATTCTGATGATTCGACTAGTTCCGGGGGATCATTTATGACTTAGGAGAACAATCGGAATTGAATTTGGAGGTCCGGTTTAGTTTTAGGCTTGAATTGGCGAAGGTTGAATTTTGGCGAAACCCGGATGGTAGGTGATATTTTGATCCGGGGGTTGGAATGGAATTCCGACAATTTCTGTAGCTTAGTTATGTGATTTTGGATATGTCTGCAAATATTCAGGTCATTCGGACATCGTTTGATCGGGTTTTGGATTGAATGTTAGTTTTGAAAGTTTTGAAGAAACTTAGGCTTGAATCCGTGAGTAAATGGAGATTTTGATGTTTAGTATGGTGTTTTTATGATTGGAACAAGTTCGTATCATGTTTTGGAGTATGTTGGTGGTTTTCGTTGGGCTCCCGGGGGTCTCGGGATGAATCCGGGGATCCAAACGGACCATTTTTGGAAGAAAAGAGAAGGCTGGTTGCTGTCATAAACGCAGCAGGCTTTTGCTCTCCGCGATCGCGAGGAGGGGGACGCGATCGCGTAGAGCTGGGGGCTAGGCCATCGCGATCGCAAGATCACCAGTCGCGATCGCGTAGAATTAACCGGGTGGCCATCGCGATCGCATGAGCATCTACGCGATCGCGTAAAAGAGAAATGGGTCCAGGGAAAAATGTGCTACGCGATCGCAGGAAGAGGGACGCGATCGCGTGAAGCCGGGTGATTGTACATCGCGATAGCGTGAGGGGAGTCGCGATTGCGTGAGGCCGAGTTTTTGAACATCGCGATCGCGTGAGGCGAGTCGCGATCGCGTAGAACAAAATGTTCTGGCAGTGAATTTATATCACAGAACAGAGGGGTTACGGGTTTACACCCCCAAAACTCAATTTTGAGCCCTAGAGAGAAGAAAACTCGAGGAAATCACTGAGAAGTCATCGGGTAATCGTCGGAGGTAAGCTTCTTGACTCAAAAACATCATTTTATGGTAGTATTAACATCAATCTTCATGAAATTGGGTTGAAATCTTGAAGAAATGTGGCCTAAATATTGAAAACGGGATTTTTGGATTTGGAAGGCCATTTGAACTCCGATTCCGATAAATTTTATATGCACGGACTCGTGGCGAGATGAGGGTCGCGTTGGTACTAATTTCGGAATTTTCCGAGCAGTGGGGCCCGGGGTCGGGTTTTACCAACTTAGTGTAATTATGCGAATTTCATATAAATTGAAGTGGGTTATGATTCTTTGACCCGTATTTGATATAATTATTGTTATTTGACTAGATTCTACACACGAGGCAGCGAAATTCAAAGGAAAAGGCATCGCGGACGAGTCTATGACCGGCTAGAGGTGAGTAGTTTGTGTATATGGTAGCCTGAGGGTTCGAAACCCCGGCTTAGCACATTGTGACGCTAATAGGGTGTGGCTCGCACACCGTGGCAGGTGCGGGATTGATTGTGATTGGGGATTGAGACTTGGTCCATCCCGAAAATAAATGATATGTTGTTAGTGTTGAAAATACACTGTATGTGATATATTTGTGGGCTGTAAGCCTTGTTTGGGGCCTTGTGCCGATCTGTAGCGTCCTTAGAGGACAATATTTATGTGATAGCTATAATCGCTTAAATCATTGATCTCAGTTCTGGAAATTGAAATCACACTTTTGAAATGCTAAGTCACCGGGCTTTTACAAATTTAATAAAGTTAAAGTATTTTTCATAAGTTATGAATTGAGAACTGGAATTAAGGAAAATGAATTGTTTTGTGACTTAATTGTTTATTGTGGACTGAGCATGGGATCGGGCTGCACGCCGCAGCAGTATTGCGCTTGGGCTGTAGGAGCCCCTCCGGAGTCTGTACACACCCCCAGTGATCGCCGTCGACGTTAAATTGGATCGGGCTACACGCCGTAGCGGTTTTGTGCATTGCATTGCATTTGTATTTGTTGAATTACTCTGTGGTAGCTGTATGGTATTGTTGCTGCTAGTTCGTAGGAGATTCGGACTGTAGTATAGCTTCATATTGTGGTATTTTGTGGATTTCTTACTGTCAGCTACTTATATATATTTGTTACTCACTGAGTACTTAGTACTCACTCCTACTCCCTGCACCTTTTGTGTGCAGACTCGGGTACTCAGGAGCAGTAGACAGGCATTTCCAGCGTTTGCAGTGTCATATCGGGTTGCTGAGGTAGCTGCCTACGTTCGCAGAACCTAGCTTCTCCTCTCATTTCCAATTGTTATTTTGTATTTTGTATTCAGACTTAAGTACTTCTATATCGTACTCTCTTTTCCTGTTTGTTTTTGTTAGAGGCTCTAGACTTGTGACTCCGGATCTTTGGGAGTGTCAGTATTTTGTTCTTTACTATTATTATTGGAGTTCTTATACTCATATATTCTTCTTGGGTTGTCCATTTGGGACTGATATCTTCGTGTTAATTAAATTATTGGTCTGGCTGGCCTAGCTTGATTGTTGGGCGCCATCACAACCGGATTTGGGTCGTGACACTTACACTGCTTAAACAATGGAGTTTCTTCACCGTGGCTTCGAATCAAAATGCCTACAAGAATCTGAAGGGGTTCGTCGATACTTGTTGGGGGAGCAAGCAAACAAATATTTTTTAGGATGCGCTGAGGTTGAGGCTATTTCCCTTTTCTCTACGAATAAAAGGATTGGACTAGTTAGAGATGTTTCCCAACCATTCCATCACCACTTGGGATGAGTTGACAAAAAAGTTCATTTCCAAATTCTTCTCTCTGGGACATATGGCAACGCTTCGGGATGAACTTCTTGCTTTCAAGCAAGAACCCAATGAGCCATTGCACGATATTTGGGAAAGATATCGTACCATGGTTAAAGAGTGTCTGAACAATGATATGACTGAGGCCATGGTCCAGTAGACCTTTTTCAAGGGGATCAACATAACTAATCAATGTGTGGTTAACCAACTCGTCGGGGGTAACTTCATGAACATGCCATATGCCGAACCTTGTAACATTCTTGATGAGATGGTGGATACCTCTTCGGTGTGGTAAAGTAGAGCCAATGTGCCACAAAGTGACCCTAATGTAATTCACCTACACAAGGAGCTACATGACCATAGGCAAAATATAGCCGATTGACAACTACCATGAACTAATTGGCCAAGGCTCAGCTTCAACAAATTCAAGGGCCGAAAGAAGTCATGCAATGGAAGGTATGAATATGATGGTAAACAAAAGATGACAATAAGGTCAACAAATACAAAACCGTCTGGACTGATTTTTGCAAGATGATAGTGGTCCTGATCAAGGTAATTCATTAAATGAGCAAGATGAAGAAGTTCAATATGTCAATAATTATCAAGGTCAAAGAAACAATGCTCAAGAGAAAATCAACAACAATGGAGGTCATAAGGGAACCAAGGTAATTAGAACAACCAAAACCATCAAGGCAATTGGAGTGGTGGTAATTCTAATCAAAGCAATTGGAACAATTAAGGAAATCAAGGCAATTGGGGAAATAACAATCGCTGTAATTTGGGAGGAAATAATCAAGGAGGGTAGAACAACAACAACAACCGGGGGCCACGTTTTCAAATGCCTCTGATATTCCAACAACCAAACAGTCCAGCTCCTTATCTTTCTCAAGGCCCGAGCTCTTCTTCCATTAAGATGGGTAGAATTGAAAACATGTTTAAACAGATGATGGAGAAGAATGCCGATTCTGATGCTCAAATAGTCTCGCATAACACTTTTATTCAGAATTTGTAGGTTCAATTAGGCCAAATCTCAGAAGCTTTGAACACTTGTCCTAAAGGGGAACTACCTAGTGATATGGTGGTAAACCCGAAGGGTGGGAATAATACAGATATGCAATATCCGTGACTATGAGAAGTGGGAAGGTGCAGATGAAACCACCTAAATCAAAGAAGGATTGTGGATGAAGATGTTGTGGTTTAAGAGGATTAAATACCAAGCTATGTGGTTCAAGCTAATAAAGAAATGAGAATTGATATAGATGAAAGTGTTGATGAGACACAAGAAGAGGTGAACCCATCTAGGGACACGTGATTTACATGTCAGAATCGGTGGTCACAAAGGCCAAGGCACCAATGCGAAGGCCTCCTCCTCTATACCCTCAAAGTTTTGCAAATCAAAACAGTGAGAGCCAATTCAAAAATTTTATTGATATGATGAAGAGTTTGTCCATAAATGTGCCATTGGTTGAGGCATTGGAGCAAATGTTGGGATATGTTTGGTAACCAAGAAAAGATCAACGAACTGTGAAACCTTCAAAATGACTCATTAAGTGAGTGCTATTGTGCACTCAATGGCTCCAAAGTTGGAAGATCCGAGCGCTTTCGCAACCCTCTACACTATTGGGAGCGCCGATTTTGCCAAAGCATTATGTGATCTCGAGGAAAGTATTAACTTGATGCCCTACTATGTGTTCAAAACTTTGGGAATTTGGCAACCAAGACCCACTACATTAGGTTGCAAATGGCGGGTCGGAAAATGAGAGGCCTTTGGGTATCATTGATGATGTATTGGTTAGAGCTTACAAGTCCATCCTCCTGACGAACTTTATTATCCTTGATTATGAGGTGCCTATTATTTTGGGTAGACCTTTCCTTGCTACCGGGAAGGCTCTTGTTGCTGTGGAAGCCAATGAGCTCACTTTCTGGGTGGGTGACTAAATGGTGATTTTCCATGTGTGCAAATCAATGAGGCAACCAAATAGTAATAAAGTTTGTTAATTTGTGGATTTGGTGATAACGTGATAGTTGATGATGCTAGTGCAACAATGAATGTTGAGGACAAATTGGAAGCAGCTTTTCTCAATCTTGATGACGATAAGGAGAGTTATGGTTATGTGGAGTGTATAACACATTGCAAGGCATGGGTTCGTACAATTATGAGCCCCAAAAACTATATTTGGATCTTGAAAACCGAAAGACTCCTCCAATAAATCCCTTAATCGAGGAGCCTCCTACCATGGAGTTAAAGTCATTGCCACCGCAACTCAAGTACGAATTCTTTGGCCCTTCTTCTACTTTGTAGGTTATTCTTTATTCATAATTAACTAACATGCAGGTAGAGTCCACTTTGGAGATGCTACAAAGAAGAAAAAGGGAAATCGGTTGTACATTGGTGGATATTTGGGGCATAAGCCCTACCTTTTAAATGCAAAATATTATCTTGGAGGAGGGTGACAAACCCTCTATTGAACATCAAAGAATATTAAATAAAGCAATGCAAGAGATGGTGAAGAAGGAGATAATCAAGTGGTTAGATGCCGGGATTGTCTACCCCATTTTCGATAGCACGTGGACCTCTCCGGCATAATGTGTCCAAAAGAAAGGGGGCATGACTGTGGTGACAGATAACAAAAATAAATTGATCCCAACATGAATCGTCACCGGGTGGAGAGTGTGCATGGACTATAGGAAGCTCAACAAGGTCACTTGAAAAGATCATTTCCCGCTTCCGTTTCCTGACCAAATGTTTGATAGGTTGGTCGGACATGCTTTATATTGCTTCCTTAATGGATACTCTGGCTATAACTAAATTCTTATTGCTCACGAGGACCAAGAGAATACAAGTTTCACATGTCCTTATGGTACTTTCTTGTTTTCAAGGTTTCTCTTTGGGTTGTGTAATGCAATGACAACTTTTCAATGGTGTATGATGGCTATATTCACCGACATGGTGGAGGAAATTCTTAAGGTTTTTATGGATGATCTTTCGGTGGTTGGGAATTCATTTAAAGAGTGTTTGGAATATTTAGCTAGGGTATTGGCTAAATGTGAGGAGACCAACTTGGTGCTGAACTGGGAAAAGTGTCACTTCATGGTCGAGGAAGGCATTGTTCTCGACCACAAAATTTCAAAATATGGTATTGAGGTTGACCAAGTTAAAATTGAGGTAATCTCCAAACTTCATCCTCTTACATCTGTAAAAGGAGTGAGGAGCTTCTTGGGTCATGCAGGTTTTTATCGTTAATTCGTTAAGGACTTTTCCAAGGTGGTAAACCCTTTGTGAAAGCTTTTAGAGGAAGATGCCAAGTTCTATTTTAATGAAGATTGTATGAAGACATTCAAGTTGCTTAAGTCCAAGTTGACTACTACTCCTATTATGACCGCACGTGATTGGAGCTTGCCTTTTGAGCTCATGTGTGAAGCTAGTAATGTTGTAGTTGTAGCGGTGTTGGGGGAAAGAATCAACAAAATCTTCCATCTGGTCTACTATGCTAACAAGACCATGAATGATGCCCAAGTCAATTACATAGTGACCGAAAATGAGTTACTTGTTATTATGTTTAGGATGGAGAAGTTCCGGCTGTATTTGATGGGTACTAAGGTGATTATTTATAACGACCATGTGGCACTTCAGTATTTAATGAGCAAGAACGATTTTAAGGCAAGGTTGATGTGTTAGGTGCTTCTTTTACAAGAGTTGGATCTATAGATTCAAGACCGTAGGGGTAGTGAGAATCAAGTGGTGGACCACTTGTCCCATTTGGATGAGGAGAAGAGGCCACATGATGGCCTCGAGATCGATGATTCATTTCTGGATAAGCAACTCATATCCGTTTCAATGACCGGTATGGCATAGTTTACAGATTTAGCCAATTAACTTGTGAGCGGCATTGTACCGAATGAGTTCTCTTTAAACCAAAGGAAGAAGATCAAAAGAGATTGTTTGGATTACTATTAGGATGAGCCGTATCTTTTTTGAATATGTACCGAAGGTGTGCTCCGGCGATGTGTGTCGGAAGAAGAACAAATGGTAATTCTTGAAGCTTTCCACTTTTCACCGTATGGTGGTCATCATGGTGGATACAAAGGTTTTGACTAGTGGATTCTATTGGCCTACCCTCTACAAGGGCGCTAGTAAGCTTGTCAAGCGTTGTGATGAATACTAAAGGGGTGGTAGGATTTCAAAGAAGAATGAAATGCCTCTCACCACCATTTCGGAGATAAACATCTTCAATGTGTGGGGTATTTATTTCATGAGTTCTTTTTTAGTTATTATGGGAACATCTATATTTTAGTTGCGGTTGATTATGTTTCCAAGTGGGTCGAGGCTGTTACTTTGTCCAACAATGAAGCAAAGAGTATGGTGGCATTCTTGAAGAAAAACATCTTTACAAGGGTCGGTACTCCAAGGATCATTATTAGTGATGGGGGCTCGCACTTTTGCAATCAAGATTTTGATACCTTACTCACCAAGTATGGTGTCACTCCTAAAGTCTCCACCCTCTACCACCCTCAAGCAAACGGAAATGTTGAAGTCTCCAACCGGGAGATCAAGAGGATTTTATCGAAGACTGTAAATGCCAACCAGCCTAATTTGTCAAGAAAAATTGATTATGCGCTTT
Organism: Nicotiana noctiflora; assembly: GCA_032618575.1. Classification (NCBI taxonomy): domain Eukaryota; kingdom Viridiplantae; phylum Streptophyta; class Magnoliopsida; order Solanales; family Solanaceae; genus Nicotiana; species Nicotiana noctiflora. Next base: position 368,866 of record JASVEL010003048.1, on the reverse strand, counting down.
AGGATTGTAGGAGGGCCTACAAGAAGCCAATTGGATATCTCTATATCGATTGGTGTTTGAGAAGGTGTTTTATCTTTCGGTAGAACTTGAGCATAAGGCCATGTGGGCTTTGAAGAAGTTGAACCTTGAGTGGGATGTCGTCGCTAACCTAAGAATGGCACATTTTAATCAGCTTGATGAATTCCGGTATCATGCATACACATGTTCATCTCTTTACAAGGAGAAATTGAAGTATCTGCATGACAAGTATATCCACAACAAGGAGGTCAAAGAAAGTGATTTGGTGCTATTGTTCAATTCCCGGTTAAGAATGTTTCTGGGCAAGTTGAAATCAAAATAGAGTGGACCCTTTGAAGTAGTGAATGTAACCTCCCTTGGATGCTCTAGATTTGAAAAATAAGAATGATGAAGTTTTTAGAGTCAATGGGCACCAAGTTAAAATTATCTTGGTAAGGTTGATGATGGCCATATTGTGGCGGTTCTCCATTTCTCGTGATTGGTAATCTACATTGTGCCGTGATGTTAAATCAGGCGCTTCTTAGGAGGAAACCCATATCTTTTTATTTCTTTTATTTTACTTCTTTTAGATAGGTTTGATTTTATGCTAACCAGTTTTTAAGAGTATGCAAGAATGGGTGTGAATTGAAGGGACTGTACATGAAAAATTTGGCTAAGTGCCAAAATGAATAGTCTCTGAAGTTCGCCTGTCAATTTAAGGAACAATGGCCGCACACATTTTTGTGTGGTTCGCACTGAGACTGCAGCCGCACTCAATTTTGTGCGATCCGCATCGTGACTTCTCATAGGACAGGTAAGGAGTGCGGTCTGCACCAAAATTATGCTGCCGCACTCATGTAAAAGACTAGGTCCTATAGGCCAAAAGTATAAATAGAAATTTTGTCTTCTTTTTACACTTTTCGCTCCTGTAAGACCTAAAGACAAGCTTGCATAGTGAAATTCCCATTTGATGTAAAATTGTTTCCTTATTTCATTACCTGCATCTTCATTATTGGAATATTCAATTCCTCATTTGGATTCTTTATTTTTTATTTGTTTTTGTTCTTAGATTTAGGGTTAAATTCATGCTAAAAATTGTCAAAGTTTTGTTATTTTTACTTAGAGATCATATGGGTAGCTTTTTGTATGATAATTAGGGGTATGGGTATTGTGCTAATGAGGTTTGATTGCTACAAACATATCTATTAGAAAAAAATGCATGAACCCTAGTCAGTGCCCATTAATTTTGAATTGTGTGGTCGCACACATTTTTGTGCGGTCTACAATAGAGGTCATGCAGGCGCACACACTTTTGAGAGGTCCAAAACCCTCTATGTTATGAGAATAGTGATCTTGACTTATGCGGCCACACTCAAAATTGTACGGTCCGCAATGGACTTATACGGCCACACTCATTTTTGTCCGCTATGCAATGATGTAAGTTCAGAGACCCAGTAGTCTGAACCTGGGACTCTATGGTCGCATACATTTTTGTGGGGTCCACAATGGACATTCTATGGATGCACTCATTTTTGTGTTGTCCGCAATGGTCAGTCTACGGCCGCACTTACTTTTGTGTTGTCCGCACTACCCTTCTGAGATACTTTTACTAAAACTTTCCATCTTGCATTTGTTGTGCCTCTGTATGCATTATAACCTTCAATTATGACTGATTTCTATTCTTATGTGTTGCAGACAATGGTTCGTTCTTGTGGTAGAGGAGATACACCACAAGGGACGACATAACCCTCCCGAGCTCGTGGTCAAGGCAAAAGCAACCTATTAATAGCACTCCAAAAAGCTTATGTGCCCAATAACATCACCCGTGGAGAAATGGCCAACATGGTAGGGAAAGTATTGGAAATCTACAAGATCACCTTTCACGAAGATGAACTACTACCCGAAGGACTAAGTCACAATAGAGCATTGTACATCATGGTACAGTTTGAGGACAAATTCATCACTAGAGTCCGAGTAGATAGGGGTTCAAGCCTCAACAATTGTCCATTGACTACTCTGAAAAGGTTGGGTAAAGATTTTCGTGAAATACGATCAGGGGGTATGAATGTGAAAGCATTTGATGGGTCTCAAAGGACCACAACTGGGGAAATCAACCTTTGTTTGCAAATGGGATCGCGTTGGTTCGATGTTGAGTTTTGATGTTGTTTGCAAATTCTAGGGAATTACCATACCAATACATCTGAAATGTTATGGTACAACTTTTGGGCTTGGATATCTGTATACATGGCACGAATATGATGATTGGTCAACCCCTTGGCGTGGTCCCTATTACCCTCTTGAGCAGCTAGTGCCACATCTTAGTCAGACCTTTTATCGGGCCAATACAATATGGGGATCTGAAGAAGAGGAAGCTTTGCATGGGCTAAGGAACCTATTTCTGGAAGACCAAGATATGGATTTCAATGTGATAGTTGAGGATGAGGAAGAGGAATAAGACCTTACCATTCAGACGGCGGAGAGGGGAGCATTTCTCGGGAACTGGACTGCCATACCATCAAGGGCCAAACGAGTCCCGGGTAGCATGGCTGAATTTAGTTTTTAAAATGTCTTCTTTTTAGTATTTTGTTTTGAAAAACATTGTTTTGAACTCATTCAGATAATTTTGTTTAAAATTTTAGCATTTATCAAATAATTTAATGGTTTATTATCGTTATCTTTCCTCTACATCATTACTGTTTCTTACCTTGATTAACCATCAACTGTGATATATAGTGAGACAATGCAACATAAGGATAGTGACTCAGAAGAAGAAGATGAGATACCAGAAGAAGTTATCAGTGGAATTAAGAATTTTGAGAACAAACCTAAGTCCAACCTGGATGAAATCGAGGCAATCACTTTGGGAGATTCTGAAACCAACAAAGAAACTCGCATGAGTATTCACCTGTCACCGTCAGAGAAGAAAGAATACACTCATTTTCTGAACGAATATGAGGATATTTTTACATGTTCATATGATGACATGACCAGCCTTAGCACATCCATAGTAGATCATAAGTTTCCCACCAATCCAATGTGTCTTCCAATGAAGCAAAAACTCAAAAAGTTCAAACCAAGATAATTCACACTGGGACAGTTGGTGCTGAAGCGAATCATCCCGCATTAAGATGATGCCAAAGGAAAATTTTCACCCAATTGGAAAGTGCCCTACATGGTTCATCAAGTAGTAACAGGAAGAGCATTCATACTTGATGAAATGGACGGAGAAATTTGACCAAAACCTATTAATTCAGATGCAGTCAAAAGATACTATGTTAAGATTGTTTACATTTCTTCATGTGATGCAACTGAACTATGCTTGACATGATTCCCGTTTAAGAGGGGGCACGTTGGAAGCCCTGTGTATTCGGTCACATTTTAACAAAATCTTTATTTTATCTGAACCAAAAACTAGGGTAGAATTTTGAGGAGGACCCTCAAAATTCTGAAGCAAATCCAGCCGATGTCATCATATGTAAGATAGTTAGAAAATCGGTAAAGTAACTAGGGCTTAAGTTTGAGAAGGATTCTCATGTCCAAGAAACTTCATTACATGTAGAACGATTTATGGATCGCTTGCTAAACTAGGGTAGAATTTTGAGGAGGACTCTCAAAATTCTAACGCAAAGAAGCTGCGGTGTCTCTAAAAATGTCGCAGTCATTAGTTTCCAACTATCTCTATTTCATACAAAATTGCATATTTTTTGAAAACTTTATTTCTATGGCAGCGAGACGTTACCCAGGGCAACTCAAATAGGGTTTCCCGAGCAAAGTAAAGCAAAACAAGCAGACAAAGGCATGAAACGACGTCCCCCACAAACTCACAATTTTTATTTGGATGTAGGAACAAGGAATAACCATAAGTACAATGCCTTAAAATTATTATTTTCATAACAACCGGACCGCCAAATGCAAATATATCTCTAGCTAAGAAATATTCTGCCCCTATATGCTATTTGTCCATTGCATGAAACTAAGCACTATCTCAAATCTTGCATGAGGCTAAACCCTGCACCCTAATTTGCATAAGGCTAAGCATTGCCTTCCTATTGCATGAGACTAAGCTATGCCTCAATCTTTACATGAGGCCAAGCCCTGCCTCCTCAATTGCATAATGCTAAGCTCCGCCTTCCCATTGCATAAGACTAAGCATTGTCTCCTCTATTTGCATGAGGCTAAACCTACCTCCCAATTTGCATAAAGTAAAGTATTGCCTTCCCATTGCGTGAGACTAAGCGCTGTCTCAACTCTTGCATGAAGCTAAGCCTTGCCTCCTCAATTGCATAAGGCTAAGATCTGCATTTTTATTGCATGAGACTAAATATTGTCTCCTCTATTTACATGAGGATAAGCCCTGCATCCTTATTTGCATAAGGCTAAGCTTTTCCTTTCCATTACATGAGACTAAGCTCTTTCTCAATTCTTGTATGAGGCTAAGCCCTTCCTCCTCAATTGCATAATAAGCTCAACTTTCCTATTGCATGATAATAAGCATTGTCTCATCTATTTGCACAAGGCTAAGACCTGCCTCCTTATTTGCATAAGGCTGAGCATTGCCTTGTTTGCATGAGACTAAGCCATGTCCCAAATCTTGCATGAGGCTAAGCCCTGCCTCCCTGTTTGCATAAGGCTAAGCACTGCCTTCCATTGCATGAGACTAAGCCCTGTCTCCCTTTCTCGCTTGAGGCTAAGCATTGCCTCTCTATCTGCATAAGACTAAGCTCTGCCTTTCCTTGTCTAATGACTGAACGTTACCCTATATGAAACTTAGCACTATTTTACCTTATCTGGTGCTAAGCTCTGTCCCGATCCTATACAAGACTAAGATCTATCTTGTTTTGCTCATATTATGCATCACCATGTCTCTATCCAAATGTGTCATAGTCCGAAGGCATCATCCTCATAGCTTGAAGACACCATGTCATGGCCTGAGGATATCTCAATATTCCACATCATTATTCAAAGGCGTCATGGTTCAGAAGCACCATTCTCATGGCCTGAGAACATTGTTTCATGGCTTGCGAATCCTTTACTAACGATTTATGGCCCGGGACGTCATGGTCTAAGGACATCACTTGCACCGTCCAAAGGCAACATTCATGGTCCAAAGAGAATCTGCATCATGTTTAAATTCTCTCAATAATCCATATATGTATTTGCACACATTATGTTTTAAGTTTTTGCAGGTAATTCAAAAGTGAACCATTTTTAAACAGCAGAAACCTTTGCTTCGATTTCTACTCATACCATTCACACCCTGCCACTATTTTAAACGTAACCGACTCCCATCAATTACTCGCCTTTACTCAATGACCATTCAAATATCTACCATATGATACATCTGTTACGCTTCAGATTTACATGCATAATCCCTCATAAATTCATCTGATACTGTCCTTCCCAAAAGAACACTTTCTGAAACATACAACTATTTCTATAACAATTCCATCGATTTCATTCACAGTTAGGTCCAGAACTACACGCAGCTTGATTATTGTAAATCCAGGGATATGTAGGCAGCTTAGAGACTAGGGTGGAGCCTATATTTTGCAAAACACCCCATTCAGTCAAAATCGATCATATTTATTTACCCGACAACTCTATCATCCTACCAGGGTAAAGAGGGGCAGCTATTGATATCCAATTTCCCCTCATACCTCTCAAGTACACATATATACCTTCAAAATAGTTCATGAGCATCACCATGTATTTTTTCCATAATTGTTTATAATTTTTTAAAAGCTTTTAATCAACTTATTCGTGCATTTTTACATAAACAATTCTTAATTGCATCACAAATAATTTTATAATGATTTATTATTTAATTTTTCATCATTTATATCCATATTAATCTTTAAATATTTATACATATACTTATTTTGCATCCTTAGGCTAAAATGGCATATTTTATAATAATAGCCCATACACATGCATAATTATATTATTTACACAAAAATTAACTTTTTATATTTTCATAATGTTAAGTAATTATTTTAAATTATTTTCATGCACAAGGGATTTTTTTTATAAATTATTTATTTATTAAATTGAGTATCTAACCCCAATTTTTATTGAATTTTCGAACCTAAGCTATGGAAACCAACTCAATTACCCAGCCCAATTACGTATACACCAGACCAAATACCCAACTTAAATCAATTAACCTAACCCGCTAAACCCGATCGGTACCCATCTTGTATAACTCGCCCCGGTCCCTTTTAAATCACAGTCATTGATATATCAAGATCAACGGGCCACACCCGTTATCCCTATTTTAATTAACCAAACCCCTAACCCTAACTCTCATTCAACCAAACTCGCCGCCTCAGTGTTCTCTCATCTCTTCCTCTTCTATCTTGGTGAAACCCTAGCGTAGTCACCTGTTACCCCCTCTGTTTCCAACCCAAAATGGAATCAGTGATTCCCTTACCTTATTGAGACTTTCTCGCTACTGGCTACTCATTTATGGTGTTACATAATTGCTTGCGTAACATGTCAAACATACCTCTCCTATTGTGAATCAAATCTTGTTCAGATCTTTGATTATTTTCATATATGTTCATTCTCCGTCCCTTTATGGCATGAATCTCTGATATTTTTTTTATTCTTTATTTATCCTAAAGCTATGGTTTAGATCTTTTAAGATCTGTTGAGATTTTGTTCTTATTTTGTGTCGAAAATCTTATTTATGTTTTCGCATGTCTACCTATGAATGTTTTTGCAGTTTTTTGTCAAAAGTTTTCTACCTAATTTAGTCTCCCTAAAACTAGGGCCCAAATCTTTTCAAAGATCTATTATGGTTCTGTTTTTCATTAAGTACCTTCTTTGATATTCATTTATGTGTATTATTAGTGATTTTGGTTAAAGTTTTCTGACTAATCTCATTTTGCCCTAAAATTTGGGCTAAGATCTTTTAAGATCTGTTCTGATTATGCATGCTATTGTGATTCTACTCCCCCAAAATTAAGGCTCAAATCTTTTTTAATATGTTATGATTCCTTAATTCTGAGTATTTTCTCTTCAATTTTCTCATGTATCTATGTGCATCTATGTTATCATTTTGCTTATTTTTGACTATTTTACTTACCTTAAAATTATGGTTTTGATTCTTCACTTCCTTACTGATTCTGTCTATCTATTTATGGCTCTTGCCTTTAATTTTTATCTAAGAGTCTTTGATTTCCAAACTTGTTTGGTTCCTAAATTACTGTGATTGCATATTTCACGCATCTATGTACTGTTATGCTGGCTTACCTTAAATAATGTTCGAAGTTTTGCTTCTTTAATTAATTATTAGCCTTCCTTATTTGATTGTTACCTTATTTATGGACCCTAGTCTAATGCTATTTAAACCATTCTTCCTTTTCCCTTTAGACAGCCTGGAACTCTATTGACTCTCACTAAAATTTAAAGTTTCTGGTTCTATACTCTCTCTATTCTCTCGCTTACTACTGGTCTTGGCCGACTGAAAGCCAAGGCCAAACATTCTAGACTCTCAAATTCGTGGTATCATTCTGGTTTTGCTCGCTGAACTGGTGACTGACTATCCTTTGTCATACCATTTTTATGTGTTGCTGGTCTGTGTTTGTAGTCCTACATGTCTAAAATCCCTTTCTAAGCATGTTTTTGCATGTCTACATGCTTTTCTTTTAATCCTATAATTAACACTATTAATTTAGATTAGTTCTTTTGAATAATATGAATCCTCTTAAGAAAATATGCTCGATCTACCTCCTATGTGTTCTGAACCTATTCTGAATTTGAGTACCTCCTACTGTTAGAAAGTTGAGTAGTAAATCAGTTCTAAGCCTTTTAACTTATATTGTTACTAGACTTTTTGTTCTGTTATTTATATGTTTTGATAATTTGTTTTCTAACATGTCTGAAATTCATGTTAGTGTTCTGATTGTTTGGCTGTCCTAAATGCTAACATTAATATCTAGCTTAACTAGACTATTAATTATACTCAACTTATTTGAACTATGTGTTTGAGCATTAACCTTGCTTGTTTTCTAGGTACAAATTATGTCTACAAGTTATATGTCTTAAAATTTGTTTTCTTCTAAAATCAAAACTCTTTAAATCATTCTCTCTTTATATGTTGTTTCTATTTTACAAACTTTCACTCTTAGTCCTTTAGGCCTCAACTACCCAGTGTGAACACTACTCAGGGTCCGTGTGAGACTCTTGTGTACTTTGACGCACTGGATCTGGTTCCTAATCTCTTTCATAACATTTCTAAGTGTGTGGTTCTTGTGTGAGCATTGCCCTAGGTCCTTGAGGCCCTTGGGAACTTTGATACATTGAAAACCTGATTCTACAATTGTTATGGGTGAGACATTTGAATTTGGCTATGTTGTACCTATAAATTGAGCCTTGAAGTTGATTGGTTTGAAAGCCTGGTTCCTAGGTTTATTTGGGCCTAATAAAGGCTATTACTGTTATGTAATTTGTTTGCTATTCTGGTCTATAATAACTTTGTAATAAAAAAATCTGGGGTATTTAGTAAGATCGGGGAGATTTCTTATTTCCTTTTTTTAAACTCGGTAGAAATCTGCCTATAGGGATTCCTCTATGCTATTAATTCTGCTCTTTCGCTACAACTGTTAAGTTCAACAATGTTTTTCTAGAAATCCTGCCTATAGGACCTTCGTTGGTGATGTTGATTCTATGTTCTATATTTGCATGTTAGCAAGCATGCCTATAGGATTATATTTTCATATTAGGAATCCTATCTATATGTCACGACCCAAAAACCCGGTCGTGGTGATGCCCAGCACATTGTTTGGCCAGCCCGACCAAATACACTCTCATCCCGAGCTTAGAGCCCACAATCATTTATTTTAAGTCATCAATAGTGAAGAAAAATAAGATCAAACTAATAGTATTAAGAATATCCCGAAATCTCCCGAAAATACAACATAACTTCCCAAAGATCTGGCGTCACGATCCAAGAGCCTCTATCGGAATATCAGTCAATACTGTAAATACTCTACAAGTCTAAGATTATGCGGAATAAAACAAGTAATAACAGAGTAACATGGGGAAATGTCGGGTCCCGCGGACGCCAGGCAGCTACCTCGACGATCCCAGCTGGGTCTAGACCAGCACCAAGCTCAGCTAAGTCTCCAAGTACTTGAATCTGCACACATGATGCAGGGAATTTAGTGAGTACTTCCAACTCAGCGGTAATAAAAGTAAATAATGCTGAGGGAAAGAAAACCATACAAGGCACTCATGCTATAAACATAGAGAATCATCTTTTAAACTGAAGTACACTTTCATGGTATTCCTTTTTAACATATGTGAATAGATTATTTAGAAATCTCTTTTTAACATCTCTTCCTTTCATTATAACAGATCAATACATGGGTACAACCTCAAACAGTGCAAGTTTACACTCAAATCAGCCCCTTGGTCTCAACACTCCTTAAAAATTTCCACCAGGGCATCTGGTCAATAAGGCAGATAACACATGTATGCCAGTAATGTATGAGTGCTAAATGTCATGCCATGTAGTACAAGTAAAGCCAATGTACGTATGCAATGCAATGCATATGACATTGTGGCGTACAGCCGATCCATGCAAAGATGACCCTTTGGGTCGTCACATTCAGACTCTCGAGGGGCTCATACGACCCAAGCGCAATATCAATATCACTCCCGCTGCGGCATGCAGTCCGATCCATGCATAGTCATGAATGCATATAAGCCCCTTGGGCAACAATATCATATCAGCTCACAGCTAAAATGTCATCAAAACCTTGTTCAAGTTTTTGTTTCAAATCTTATAAAAATGTTGAGTAGCAAAATACCATTTTAAAACCTTAAACTGAGATGAAATTATGCATAGTATTATCAAGGCAGTGATACCATCCCTGAAGGATTCAAATATTCGGCACGAAGCACAAAATGCGATAATCGGTCCATTTCATGATAATTAATATCTTTATTAGGGTGTCAATTCAATTTCAAGCAATTAGGTAGTATTTTTATTAAGTGGGACAGACCAAGTCACAATCCCTATAGGTGCCCTACCCCACGCCCGTCATCCGGTGTGCAAGTCACCTCAATACAGCACTAGAATGTGCAAGTCCGGGGTTTATAAACCCTAAGGACACCAATTACAAGTATTACCCACCTCGAACCGGTGAAACTCTAACCCACGACACCTTAGCTCCTCAAACCTGCCTCCACGCGCGTCGAAACTACCCAAAATCAGTACATATATATCAAAATAGGCTAATGGAACAACACCCAATCGAAAACAATCGAAATACATGAAAATTCTCGAAACTACCAAAACTCGAGCCCCGGGCCCGCTTCTCGAAAAATTATGAAACTCATATTTTTGGAATCCTCGTCTCGCCACGAGTCTGCACATACAAAATTTTTCAATATTGAAGTTCAAATGAGCCACCAAAACCCAATTTTACATAGCAAAAATCCAAGTCCTAACTTCCTCAATTTACACCCCAAATTCAAAGAATTAATGGAAGATTCTTTGATAAAATGACGTATTAAGACCACGAGACTTACTTCCAATAATTTCTAGACGATACCCCTTCAAAACCCTCGACAAATGCTCCCAAGCTCTCTAAAGAATGGTGGAAATGAGCTGGGGTTCATGGATGAAATGTTTTTAACATTTCTGCCCCAGACCTGTAAGTGCTTCATTGCGTTCGCGACACTACCCACACGAACGCGATGAGAAAAATTTTCAAATTCCAATTTCTCTTACGCGAAAGCGGCTAGGCCTTCCGCGATCGCGATGCACATCAACCCCTGAACCTATGCGAACGCGTCACACTTCATGCGAACGCGATGGCCAAAATGCCAAAGCTACTCGGACGCGGCCTTCATCTTCGCGAACGTGAAGGCAAAAATTCTAGGGCCCCAGAACGCGATGACCAACGCCCTGCAAAGATTCCAGCAGCAAATCTGTTATGTTCTAAGTCCAAAAATGGTCTGTTTAACCACTCAGAATCACCCCGAGGCCACCGTGATCTTAACCAAAACCACCAACCTACTCCAAAACATCAAACAAACTTGTTCCAATCATAAAAACACGTCCTTAAACACAAAAATTATCAAATCAAGACAGATTCAAGCCTAAGTTTCAACTATAACTTCCGAAACCAACATTCAATCAAAAACCCGACCATACGATGTTCGAATGACTTGAAAATTTGCAGACATATCCAAAACCACCCAATGAAGCTACTACAACTGTCGAAATTCCATTCCGACTCCCGAATAAAAATCTCACCTATCGACCGAAATTCGCCATAATTCCAACTTCGCCAATTCAAGCCTATTTCTGCTCCGGACCTCCAAATTCATTTCCGATCACTCTCCAAAGTCACCAATGATCCCCTGAAGCTAACCAAACCGTTGAAATTTGATTCCGTGTCCTCTAACTCACAAGTCAACTTTAGGTTGACTTTTCTAAACCAAGCTTCATTCTAAGAGGCTATATGCCTTATCTTCAACCAGGTTCAATCCAAATTCACCCGATAAACTCTAGTGCAGATATAGAAATATGAAACATCATAATAACGGGAAAATGAGGTGCTAACTCACGTGACATCGGTTGGGTCGTTATATTCTCCCCAACTTAAACCAATGCTCGTCCTCGAGCGGGCTCAGAGTTGTACTAAAAGAAACCCAATAGCTAAATGACCTTACCGAGCATATATTCAGGGTTATACCACGTCACCCTATCTATCATAAGTCCGATAATACAATATAGCTGAAATTCCATAGTCCATCTGAACCATAGACCACATTGCACTTTCCGAAATCATATACCAAATCCGAATCCCAAATTCATCATATCAAGCAAGAAAGACCCACTAGGGCTTCCAATCTCCAATAACCACTAAACGGTACTGATACACACGATATACAACCACTGCATAGGCGGATTACGAGAACTTCTAGTCTCCAACACATGTATAATACATGAATCACTATGTCTGATACCACACTCCACCGTACGAATACATAACATACATCAATCATCTATACATACCACGAAAGCTATTCAGAAATTTGACTATACCATCAACGACTCAATTATTACAGTCGATCCAGCAAGAGAATACCATAATACCACTAGATATTATCAGTTTACATTACCTTGCCCTTTTGAGCATATACCCTATCGAATCACTAGGATGGCAACGCTATTTTCCTTAATCGCATGAAAGATCGATTCTCAAATTATCTGCAGCTACCCGCGCTGCTCCAGAATTCTAATGACTTACCATCATATTATGAACTGATCTCAAAACCTTGAACATTCCATTATCAACTTTCCATAACACATCGCATATACCATACCACATTAAGATAACATGGAAACTTCTATTCCTCTCCTACGCCGCAAACATCGATGCACTCAACTAGTCAAGGACTTTCATGATCCCATATAGAAGAAAAATCATTACATATTCCAAGCCTCGCATACCAACATGAAATATACTTATGTTCAGACCACGGTAAAACACATCACGAACTCTTTCTCCCAATTCCATTGTACCCAGGACTGAGTCCTTCTACCCACACCGAGCTACACAATTGCTAGCACTCAAGAGCTTTGTTGCAAAATACCTGCAAGACTTATTACTTCAAACACATACCAGGAATTAATCGTATCCTTATCATACCGTTTCGGTTTATTATCAAGCTATTCCATTTATTCCAATTTCCTTTCTGATTCATCTTTAATTTAATATCCTCATTTACTGTAGCACCACAATACCTCAACTCAGGTTACCACACGAGACTCATACATAAGACCACATGGTCTAAGACCCATATGCCACTGAATACTCTCTCAGGTGTTTCCCCGAAGTACCACATTCTATAATACTTTATTCGAAGAACGTCCTGCAATTCTGAATTCGTTATCATTACCTTCCAACACGGTTACATAGAATCCCATAATTAATATATTATATCACATGTCTTGATCCCTTCTAATGAACCAACAGTCTTTAGCCACATACACAATACTAAGGCACCTGACTGTTACAAGCAAAATCTAGAACACTGCAAAACCATCCTCGAGCATCATTCACCCTTATTCAGTTGTAATTCAACTGTCCTATTGAGTAGAACCGCTCGTGTTGTGTTAGAACTCTGACACTGCAGAACATGATTACATACAGATACAAATAGCTATCTTTCTTTTCTATACACCGAGCATTCTTTATCAACAATAGTTCCAAAACATCCTAGTATTTCTTCATATCAACGAAGCACTATATAACCTTTATCAAAATATCCCAACATACTTAGAGACAGAACCAACATGGCACACAACAGTGCAATCAGTTAATCAATAACAACCTCCCCAACTTGGCTCGAAGCCATATATCAAAGTACCTTTAACCATTCATAGCATTCTTACTCGAATGATGCCGCAATGTTATAGTGAGATTAAACTCGAGTCATTTACGAGCTTTGGCGGAGACTCGAATCATCAAAAATCTTAACTCTTCTGCAATTCTTGCGTTCATTCACACACAACAGTTAAGCCCACTCCTTAGGTGAAAAAATCTTTTCTAAGTCTCAAATTTTTTCGAAAATTTCGGTAGAGTTTCCATTGTAATTTGGCCTATCCACCTACCAGAGAATCACCAAAACCATCCTAACAATACGTACACAACTCGACAAGAGATAACAATGTATATCCACGACATTAATCAATACTACACAAATTGAATTATCAAAATTGATACATGCATATGCGCTGCACCTGCTCGAATCATAACACATACCAAATACTTTTCAATTACACATAAGAATCAACCCACCTACTTCGCCTCAATTTAGCATTTCAATACAATACCTTCCATCACGATACACATAGCATAATCACTTTAGTCATCCTGAGTCTGAACTCGTTCTACTACACGTAAGGCACTTTACCTTCCAACTAAGAGATATGATAAATATTCACCACGCCCATAGCTCGAGGCTATACAATGGATTGAAATAAGAGTCGAACACCTCACAACTCACCCATTATCAAGCCGCCATTTCCACAATTAGGGATAATACTTGATCATATAAATTTCATAATACCAGCTCGCAAAATCAGCACCTCGGTGCTCAATCCATAGACAAAGATCCGACCTCAAGTCCTCCTGATAAGCCGGAGAAATTCGGCACATTTACATACTAATTGCTCTTATCTTGGCTTGTTTTATTGCAAAATGTAGTCCATACTTATATGATTTTGTGGTTTTACAGATAAAGAGGAAGAAAAGACCAAGGACACAAAAATGGAAGCAAAAAGACAAGAAAAGGGGCAAAGTTATGCAAAATGGCTGATCTGCGGACCAACATGCGATCGCATATTGCATATGCAGACCGTATAATAGCAACCAAATCGCAAAGCTAAACAGAGAATGGTGATAAAATGCACGACAAGAATGCGATGTGTTCTGCGATAGCATAATGAATATGCGGTTGGCACTTCTGCCGCAAAATGAACATGAAGGAAACCAAAAAGTCAACTATGCGGTACCATCTGCGGTCGCACAATCAATATGCGGACCGCAGAATGGTGATGCGATGAGCACATGAACAGCTAGGGTTCCTATCCGCGACGCCGCCTCTCAAGATGCGAACCGCAGACCTATTATGCGACAGATGTGCGGTCGCATAGCTGACCTGGAAGGGTAAACTTGTTCATTTTTGTCAGATATTGGTCCCTTTATAAATAGCTTTTTAGAATCTTGTGTAAGGGCATCTTGTGCAGACTTTATACTACACGCCAAGACTTTATTACTTCATCTTTTTGGGAGCTTTTGGTTGAATAATCTTTTACTTTGTAAGCATTTATGACATTTATTACACCTTGTATTTTGTATTTTAGCATGTGTGGCTAAGCTTAAATACTAAGGTTGTGAACTCTAAATGGGTGTTATGTAAATGGGTGTTTAACATTAAATATATGCATAATGGTTGGTTGATATTTCTTTACTTCTCATTCTTCATTTATTGTTGGCGGTTTCAAACACTAGCTAAAGCCATTTAAGTCTCACCTTGCTTAGGAAAGTGGGTTAGATTTCGGAAGAAGTAAAGAACAAAAACTCGAGGCCTTACACCTCGTTTAATAGAATCGCTTAGGGATTAGTAGGTTTTATTTGGCATTTATTGATTGTTATACATTGTGACTCTTAGACTTTTGGGAAAAAGCAAGAGAGGAAATACTATTCAAGTATTGGGAAATATTGGGTAGTTGCATATCATATTAACACCGATAGAATTACACTACATTTAAGGGAACACAACCTTGGTTTAATCAACTTTACTAATTACTACATCAAGCATTCTCATTAGTTAATATGCTAAAACAACATTCACGCATACTACTATTTTACACCATTTCTATGTTACTCATAACGGAATAGATTCAAGATTATAGTCGGGTAACACACTAATTCAAGTGATCATTTCACACCTATTCCCTGTGGGAATCGACCCCAACCTAGTTAGGTTACTATATTTGACACCGACCGCCTTACACTAACTATAAAAGTGTAATTTGAGCGTATCAAATTTTGGCGCCGTTGCCGGGGAATACGGTTTTGAAATTACTCATTAGTGTGTACTTTACTTGATATCTAATTCTATTCCATTACACTTTGCTTGCTTTTCTTAATGTGATAGGTTACAATGTCTGATTACGAGGATGAAGGGGAAGAGAATCCTTTTGCGGATATCGATGAATATATCGATGGCACAAATGCAATTGTACCCCCTGTTGTTGGTGCCTCAACGTTTAAGGTGGATCATGGTCTAATCCTCGTGCTCAAAGCGGAAGGGTTTTTCAATAATTCCACCGATGACGACCCAACTCAACATTTAAGGAATTTTCTGGGAGTGTGTGCTATGCACAAACAAACCAATGTCTCAGAAGATGCCTTAAGGTTGAGAGTCTTCAAGTACTCGTTGGTCGGTGATGCTAGAAAGTGGCTTCAAAACTTGCCACCCAATTCAATCCGATCATGGCCTGAACTTGTCCGGGCATTCCTAGCAAAATGGTTCCCACAAAGCAAGAAATATGAGCTTAGAGATAAAATCTTTTTCTTTAAGCAACTACAAGGGGAACATTTACATGAGGCGTGGGATCGCTTTAAACTATATTTGGTGAGGTCGCCAAATCATGGATTCCCCGATTCAATTTTGCTTGAGAAGTTTTACATGGGTCTTGATCCCATGAACCAAGCCATTGCGAATAATGCGGCAGACGAATCTTTTATGGATAAGTCTTTTGCTAGAGTAACTCAAATCCTCGACAAGATGGCCAAACATAATCAAGCATGGCACTCCGAGGATACGTCCGGTGGAATAGCTTATGGGTCTCCTTCTTTGATAAATTTGATCAAGGAAAACCAAGAGAGAGACCAAATCATTGCGGGGTGGCCACTAATGTTAATGTGTTGACCAAGATGTTTACAGAAAATCAAACGAAGAAGGTCAACGTCGTCGAGGATATGCCGTCCATTCCGAATGGAGATTTTGAAGAGGCTAATTACACCAACAACCTCCAAGGAGGGTACCAAAGGTAATACTATCAAGGTCAAGGAGCACAAAACCAATGGAGGCCAAACCCGCAAGGGCAAGGCAACCAACAATAGAGGTATGACCATGGTAGTTCACAACAAAGAAATTAGGGCAACAACAACAACAACTTTTCTAACCGGAGTGAAAATCCTTATGTTCCTCCAAAAGGACAACATTTGAACCAAGGGTCCTCAAATAATTCAAAATTGGAAGCTATGCTAGAGAGAGTGATACAAAATTAAGAAAAGTACGATGCTTCAATGAGGAACATGGCCGAGGTCGCTGGCTCTCATACCGCTTCCATCCAAAAGTTGGAAATGCAAATGAGAGATCTCTCTAAGGAACAAAACCCCAAGCAAAAGGGAACACTACCTAGTGATACGATTGCAAACCCAAGAGGTAGTGGAAGTGGTCCAACCTCTCATGTCATGGCAATCACCACTAGGAGTGGAAAAGTGCTACTTGGAGAGAATGAACACATAGTTGAAGATGTGGAGACCAAGAAAACGGCCGAGGGTGAAGAACAAGAGGTTATTGAAGTTGAAAAACAAAAGGTAGTTGTAGTTGATGAACCAAAAGTTGTTAAAATTGAAAGAATTCCGGAAAAGGCTAAAGCACCACAAGAAGATCGAGAAGAGGAAAAGGAAAAGGGGAAAGAGTCATCAAAACCTCTTCCACCTATTCCTAGACCTCCTCCTACATTCGATCAAAGGCTAGCAAGAAGGACTGATGATAGCAAGCTTGAAAAGTTCTACGATATTCTCAAACAATTGACGATGGACATTCCTTTTGTAGAAGCTTTTCAAGAAATGCCAGGGTTCGCCAAGTACCTGAAAGATTTGATCACTAAAAAGAAGACCTCAAAGCATGAGGTGGTAAGCATGACTCACAGGGTAAGCTCTATCATTGCCACGACTCCGGTCCAAAAGAAGGAGGATCCGG
Source organism: Nicotiana noctiflora (assembly GCA_032618575.1). Lineage (NCBI taxonomy): Eukaryota > Viridiplantae > Streptophyta > Magnoliopsida > Solanales > Solanaceae > Nicotiana > Nicotiana noctiflora. The sequence goes on along the minus strand of JASVEL010003048.1, from coordinate 351,343 downwards.
GAGCCTTTACCATACCTTGTACTATTGGGGCACATGAATTTGCAAGGGCCCTATGTGACAATCGAGATAGCATCAACTTAATGCCACTTGCCATCTATAAGCAAGCGGGATTGGGTATGCCTAGACCTACAAGCATGAGATTGCAAATGGCCGATCGTTCCATCAAGCGACCGGTGGGAATTGTGGATGATGTACTAGTGAAAGTGGGGAAATTCCATTTGCCCGCGGACTTTGTGATTCTTGATTGTGCTGTGGATAAAGAGATCCCTATTATTTTGGGGAGACCATTCTTGGCTACGGGCCGAACACTCATGGATTCTGAGAGAAATGAGATAAAATTCCGGGTGAATGATGAATAAGTCACTTTTCAAGCTAGCAAGGACATGAAGTTGCCCCACGAATATGAGAGCATCTCAATGATAGAAGCGGTTGACGAGGTAGAGGATGCCGTGGAATTGAAAATGGAGGAACAATGACTTCGTGAGGCATTAGCGGCAATACTAGTAAATTTTGATGGGGAAGACATGGATGGGTGCATAGAATCGGTGAATGCATTGGAGGGTCTTGGATCCTATACTTACACACTGGCAAAGCTCTCTCTTGACTTAGAAAATAGTGCTAATCCCCCCTCCAAGCCATCAATCATCGAGCCACCACAACTAGAGCTCAAGCCACTCCCTTCGCACTTGAGGTATAAATTTCTTGGCTCTAATGATACTTTGCCCGTAATTGTGTCTTATTTGTTGAATGATGTGTAGGTAGAGCAATTATTGAAAGTGCTAAGGGAGCACAGGCAAGCAATTGGGTGGACAATCGCCGACATCTGTGGCATTCCCGCGAGTATTTGTGAACACAAAATCCAATTGGAAAATGATACCAATCCAAGTGTGGAGCATCAAAGGCGACTAAATCCTTCAATGCAAGAGGTGGTGAAAAAGAAAATTATCAAGTGGCTAGACGCCGGAGTTGTTTACCCAATCGCCGATAGTTCTTGGGTGAGCCCAGTACAATGTGTGCCAAAGAAGGGGGGCATAACCGTGATTGAAAATGAAAAAAATGAGCTCATCCCTACTAGAACGGTGACCGGGTGGAGAGTGTGCATAGATTATCGGAAACTTAATAGTGCAACTTGTAAGGATCATTTCCCTATGCCTTTTATTGATCAAATGCTTGATCGACTAGCGGGAAGGGCCTTCTATTGCTTTCTTGACGGATACTCCAGCTACAACCAAATCAACATTGCATTAGAAGATCAAGAGAAAACGACATTCACTTGTCCTTATAGGACATTTGCTTTTAGCTGGATGCCATTTGGGTTGTGTAATGCTCTGGGTACCTTTCAAAGATGCATGATGTCGATATTCTCCGATATGGTGGAAGATTTTCTAGAGGTCTTCATGGATGACTTCTCTGTTGTCAGTGATTCCTTTGAGCATTGTCTTGCAAATCTTAGACAAGTGCTCAAGAGATGCGAAGAGACAAATCTTATGCTAAATTGGGAAAAATGCCACTTCATGGTGGATGAAGGGATTGTGATGGGGCACAAGATTTCTAAACATGGAATTGAGGTTGATCGGGCAAAGATCGAAATCATTTCTAAACTTCCTCCACCAAATTCAGTGAAAGGTGTTCGAAGCTTCCTGGGCCACGCCGGATTCTATCGGAGATTCATCAAGGATTTCTCCAAAATTGCACACCCAATGTGCAAGCTTCTTGAGAAGGATGCAAAATTCATGTTTGATGAAAAGTGCCTCAAAGCATTTGAGGAATTGAAGTTGAGGCTCACCACGTCACCCGTTACTGTCACTCCCGATTGGACTCTTCCTTTTGAACTCATGTGTGACGCGAGTGGTGTAGCAATTGGAGCAATGCTAGGTCAACGCTTCAACAAGATACTTCATCCGGTCTATTATGCAAGCAAAACTCTCAATGGGGCGTAAATGAATTACACTGTCACCGAGCAGGAGCTTCTTGCCATTGTGTATGCTTTTGAAAAATTCCGGTCCTATTTGTTGGGGTCCAAGGTGGTGGTCTACACATATCATGCGGCTCTTCGATATCTCATGGCAAAGAAAGATGCAAATCCTCGACTAATTAGGTGGGTTCTCTTGTTGCAGGAATTTGACTTTGAAGTCAAAGATCGCAAAGGTACACAAAACCAAGTTGCAGACCACTTATCAAGGCTTGAGGAAGTAGGGAGACCTAAAGAAGAGATTGACATAAATGATGCTTTCCCTGATGAGCATATCTTGGCACTTACCAACACCTTTGCTCCTTGGTATGCCGACATTGCAAATTACTTGGTGAGCGATGTCATTCCGGAAGGGTTAGAACCTCATCAAAAGAAAAAGTTCTTGAGGGATTGTCGGCAATACTACTGGGAGGAGCCCTATTTGTTTCGAGTGTGTGCTGAAAACATCATCTGGAGGTGCGTACCAGAGGAATAAATTATGCCAATCCTCAAGGCATGTCATGACTCACCGGTTGGAGGCCATCATGGAGGCAATAGGTCGGCGGCAAAGATTCTTGAATGTGGTTACTACTGGCCATCCATCTATCATGATGCAAACCAATTTGCAAAAGCTTGTGAGCAGTGTCAACGGCAAGGTTCAATCTCCAAAAAACATGAAATGCCAATGCAATATGTGATGGAGATAGAAATACTTGATATGTGGGGGATTGATTTCATGGGCCACTTTGTGAGTTACTATGGGATGAAGTACATTTTGGTGGCCATGGACTACGTCTCAAAATGGGTTGAAGCCGCTGCCTTACCAAACAATGAAGCGAGGAGTGTGACCTCCTTTTTGAAGCAGAATATATTCACTCGGTTTGGCACTCCTAGAGCCATTCTTAGTGATGGTGGATCACACTTCTGCAACAAAGCATTTGCAGGGTTACTTGAGAAATATGGGGTGAAACACAAGGTGTCTACACCATACCATCCGCAGTCAAGTGGTCAAGTGGATGTCACACCTCCTTTTTTACCGCGCACAGACGTAAATGTAACGTATATGTGTGCCACTGTATAATACTACACCCCCGAGGAGGGATATAATAATAATCAATGAAGGAGTTTTTCCACTTGAAGGACAGTCGGAACGGGATCAATTTATTTAATTATTCAATGTCGCCACTTGTGAAAATATTGGTGTCCCAAGTCACCGGTTTAATCTCGAACCAAGGAAATTTATGACTCTGTAATACAGTCTGCGAAACTAGAAACCTGGATAAGGAATTCTGTTAACCCGGGAGAAGGTGTTAGGCATTCCCGGATTCCGTGGTTCTAACACGGTCGCTCAACTACAATTTTTGATTTCATCTGATTTATTTATATATTTTAACTATGTACTTTCAATGTTCCGCTTTTAATTTTTAGAAGAATTGCGACGTGACGAAAACATATTTTTCGAGTCACACCGCAACCAGTGCGCCTGTGACTTTAATGTATTTTGGTTTCGCCGGGAGTAAGATTTGGGTCACATAAATGCGCACCCGTAATTAAGAAAGTATTTTATTAAAGTCGTGCCTAAAAGTCTATCGTGTTGTTTAGCTTTGGGAAAGGACCGTGGAATTCACTAAACGGTCCTTCCAAGTCTAAGGTTTTCATTACAATTAATTGAGGGCCCCGCAATTATGTGTTTAATGCGGCGAGGCTCATCTCTATTTTATTAAAGGTCAATCCTAACATAACTATGATTTTTTAATTAATTGGTCTCTAATAATAACAAAAAGATCCTAATTCATTATTAAGAAACGCACTATCCTATCAATTAAATATTAACGGGCCAAATACCGATTAACCATAGGTCAAAAGAACCCAATTCGTACTCGGATTTTATTATTCTCAAGTGCCGGGCCTGAGATAGGCCCAAATGGAAAGCAAAGCTGGCCGTTTGAGGGATCGAAATCCCTAAAAATTGAGCAAGCTAAGCAATTACTCATGAATCAATTCACCGGAATGGGTATACTTATTGTTTGATAATGTTGAATTTAAGATAAATCAGATTTTAGAACAAAATGGAATCAAAATTATTAACAAATTGGCACATAAATTACTACAAGTTGCTGCATTTTTAAAAAAAAAAGACTTGATTGACCATTTTTTTTTTCACTTTCACACATACAAACACATGGCAGTCTCAGCATTTGAATCTCATAAAAACTTGAATTTCCAGCTTTCCAAAATTATTTCATCAATTAACGTCTTGACTGTCAACTGTGAGAACTTAACGACAAAGCTATGAAAATTTGAGATACAAACTAGTTAACCTAACTAGGATGGCAGGATTAATAGTTAATAGGAATTAAGATCTTAGACTAACTGTATAACTAATACAAATTAAAAAATTTCATCAATCAAATTACTCTAATTACAAAATCAACACCAAACTAAGAAAGTTGGAAATAATAGCTTCAATGAATTCGGCCTTAGCTTTCAATTAGACATAATACAACAATTTAAAATGAACACAACTTCAATACTTGTCTATGCATTAAAAAAAACCCTCCAACAGTCTATGTTATACTCCCTCCGTTTCAATTTATGTGAACCTATTTCCTTTTTAGTCCGTGCCAAAAAGAATGACCACTTTCCTTATTTAGAAACAATTTATCTTTATGCAATGATTTATAGCCACACAAAATAAAGGTGCCTCATTTTACACCACAAGATCAAAAGTCTTCTCTCTTTTCTTAAACTCCGTGCCCAGTCAAATGGGTTCACATAAATTGAAACGGAGGGAGTATAAAAAACACTCCAGTAAGAAAAATGCAAGTTCAGTAGAGTAAAAGGATCAATATATCAGAAATATCTTCATTTCATAGCCCAATCAATCACTTGAAGTTACAAGGTTGTGTACCTGAAATGGTAATGGGAGGAGAAGATCAGCAACAGCAAGCAACAGCAAACAACAACAAGCAACAACAAGCAACAGATTTCCCCGAAATTTACTTTCAACGATCGACTTAAATGCAATTGATAACTAAACAGCAAACGATCAACAACCAATAGATGCGAGTGATGTTGGACTTTAAAACCATAGATGGACCAACAATTACCAAACTCAACTCCACACTTAAATGGAGTCCAAAACAGACCTAATGGAATAGTGAAACTTAGTGTATTCTCTCTGATTTCAAATTACCCTCTATTTCTTTTCCAAACTCTCAATTTTTTTTTCCCAGATTGTCTATCAGTATTCCCTATTCTGTTTCTCTCTGTTTGTATTCTTTTCAGTGAGTATGGTGTCTATTTTTCTGAGTGTATCTCCTCTCTTCTTATAGCCTTTAAACTCAAAACACAAGCCTATTTTTTATTTGTTTCAGATCTGTCTAACCCCTGTTATTCCCCTTTTTAGTTGTCTATGTATGATTTCAACTATTTAAAACTCTAAAGTGCAGAAAAAATGGTAGAAAATCCTGCTGTCCAGCAAATCCTAATACTCTTCCCATGTGCATTGCATATTAAACTAGGACTAATTCCTGGCCTTCACTACTTTGTGTCACTGATATGGCATAATTCAACTAAAAACATGCCCTAATGATTCATATATGCTCAAAGTGGCATTCCACTAATTCTGAAATTCTCTATATAACTAAATTTAATTCATCTTAAACCTCTAACAGCTATATCCAATCCCACAGCTTACTCAGAATCTAAAATCAAACAACCAAATGATCACACAAAAATAGAAATCATCAAATCAATTTTATTCTAACAGTAATGACCCAATGACCCACTGCCCGGGATTTCAAACAACAACTTCGCGAATATATACGACGACGTTCGTTAAATCGACCACAACATGTACAATCTATAACTAATCGATCAGCCATGTTCAAACATATCTCGACCAATGCCGGACAAATACGAAGCTATCTATTCGACGACGCTAATCGACTCGAATACGTATTCTATAACTAACATATTCAAACAAACAAATCAGAAACAACAAATGACCAAATAAAAGGTCGGAATCGAGAAGGAGAAAGAAAAATTAAAATTAAACACACACGGAACAAATGAACGAATAAACCAAATTATGAACACGACAATGAAAAATAGAAAAAGTAAAAATACCTCGGACAGTGGCAAAAGAAAACAACTTGGACCACTTCGGATTTGAACTCGAATTTTGAAGTCGAATGGACTTTAATTGAAATGTTTTCAAACGAAAACATATCAATTAAAGTCTATTGACTTCAATTCCTTTTAATTTGGACAAAAACCCCAATTATCAAGGCTAGGGTTCTTGGGCTTGGATTTGGGGTTTGCGTGGTTCAGGCTTGATTTGAATGAAACCAACGCTTGTTTGGCTATGAGGGAAGTCTAGGGATGACATGGGGTGAGTTTGGAGTTGAATGGTGTAAAATGGTTCTGGGTTCGATTCTTAGATCTTAGATTCGAAATGTTCTAGTGTTGTTCGAAGGGATATGGGTGTGGATTTGGACTCAGGGTAGTTAAATGGTCCTAGGGTGTGAATTTGGTGGCCGGTTGTGGCGTCGCCGCCGGGTTTTGGGCGGTGGGATAGGTCGGCGGCTACTAGGGTTCCTCATCTCTTCAGAGATGAGGTTCGAGAGGTGGAAGGATACGGGTGAAAAATGAAGAAGACAAATGGGTTTGGGGGTGTTTTGGTATATTGAAAGTCGATAGATTAATCTGGACCGTTGGCTTATTACATCCAACGGTTCAGATTAAAAGAATTATGGGGCGGGTTGGAGATGGATATGGGTTGGGTCTGATTATGGGTAAAGGGGTTTGGATTGGGTATCTTGTTTGGGCCCTGAAATTAATTAAAGGCTCTGGGCCCAATCCGAATTCTCTCTCAACTTTAACCCTTTCCTTTTCTTCTTTTAATTAACAAATTTTAATCATAATTCTAAAATAAATTATGAAACCAAAATATACTTACTAAAATATTAATTAACTTTTTTTTTTGATACTAGACTATGTACCCGAGCAGACAACTCGGATCGAGGAGGGGGCTACGTACCGGGGACCCGCGGGATCGTCCGGCTTTGTAACTTATCCTGCCTCTTTTTCTTATTTTTGGTATTGACACTAACAGAAAGGGGAGTCTCAACCAGTAAGCACATCCCCGGAGGTAAGAAGAGAAGGATTTTCGGCACAGTTTATATACACAGTTCACGTAATATCAAAGCGGTAAACATGTAGCACATTAATGAAAAATATATAATGAAATCAGATATAAGCAAAAACAGCAATTTAACTGAAGTCGAATTCTTAAACCCTGAACCGAAGTTCTGGGTTACTCATCCCCAGCAGAGTCGCCAGAGCTGTCACACCTCCTTTTTTACCGCGCACAGACGTAAATGTAACGTATATGTGTGCCACTGTATAATACTACACCCCCGAGGAGGGATATAATAATAATCAATGAAGGAGTTTTTCCACTTAAAGGACAGTCGGAACGGGATCAATTTATTTAATTATTCAGAGTCGCCACTTGGGAAAATAATGGTGTCCCAAGTCACCGGTTTAATCCCGAACCGAGGAAATTTATGACTCCGTAATACAATCTGCGAAACTAGAAACCTGGATAAGGAATTCTGTTAACCTGGGAGAAGGTGTTAGGCATTCCCGGATTCCGTGGTTCTAGCACGGTCGTTCAACTACAATTTTTGATTTCATCTGATTTCTTTATATATTTTAACTATGTGCTTTTAATGTTCCGCTTTTAATTTTTAGAAGAATTGCGACGTCATGAAAACACATTTTTCGAGTCACACCGCAACCAGTGCGCCTGTGACTTTAATGTATTTCGGTTTCGCCGGGAGTAAGATTTGGGTCACATAAATGCGCACCCGTAATTAAGAAAGTATTTTATTAAAGTCGCGCCTAAAAGTCTATCGTGTTGTTTAGCTTTGGGAAAGGACCGTGGAATTCACTAAACGGTCCTTCCAAGTCTAAGGTTTTCATTACAATTAATTGAGGGCCCCGCAATTATGTGTTTAATGCGGCGAGGCTCATCTCTCTTTTATTAAAGGTCAATCCTAACATAACTATGATTTTTTATTTAACTTGGTCTCTAATAATAACAAAAAGATCCTAATTCATTATTAAGAAATGCCCTATCCTATCAATTATTTATTAACGGGCCAAATACCGATTAACCATAGGTCAAAAGAACCCAATTCGTACTCGGATTTTATTATTCTCAAGTGCTGGGCCTGAGATAGGCCCAAATGGAAAGCAAAGCTGGCCGTTTGAGGGATCGAAATCCTTAAAAATTGAGCAAGCTAAGCAATTACTCATGAATCAATTCACCGGAATGGGTATACTTATTGTTTGATAATGTTGAATTTAAGATAAATCAGATTTTAGAACAAAATGGAATCAAAATTATTAACAAATTGGCACATAAATTATTACAAGTTGCTGCGTTTTAAAAAAAAAAAGACTTGATTGACCATTTTTTTTTCACTTTCACACATACAAACACATGGCAGTCTCAGCATTTGAATCTGATAAAAACTTGAATTTCCAGCTTTCCAAAATTATTTCATCAATTAACGTCTTGACTGTCAACTGTGAGAACTTAACGACAAAGCTATGAAAATTTGAGATACAAACTAGTTAACCTAACTAGGTATGGCAGGATTAATAGTTAATAGGAATTAAGATCTTAGACTAACTGTATAACTAATACAAATTAAAAAATTTCATCAATCAAATTACTCTAATTACAAAATCAACACCAAACTAAGAAAGTTGGAACTAATAGCTTCAATGAATTCGGCCTTAGCTTTCAATTAGACATAATACAACAATTTAAAATGAACACAACTTCAATACTTGTCTATGCATTAAAAAAAACTCTCCAACAGTCTATGTTATATAAAAAACAGTCCAGTAAGAAAAATGCAAGTTCAGTAGAATAAAAAGATCAATATATTAGAAATATCTTCATTTCATAGCCCAATCAATCACTTGAAGTTACAAGGCTGTGTACCTGAAATGGTAATGGGAGGAGAAGATCAGCAACAACAAGCAACAGCAAACAACAACAAGCAACAGCAAGCAACAGATTTCCCCGAAATTTACTTTCAACGATCGACTTAAATGCAATTGATAACTAAACAACAAACGATCAACAACCAATGGATGCGAGTGATGTTGGACTTTAAAACCATAGATGGACCAACAATTACCAAACTCAACTCCACACTTAAATGGAGTCCAAAACAGACCTAATGGAATAGTGAAACTTAGTGTATTCTCTCTGATTTCAAATTACCCTCTGTTTCTTTTCCAAACTCTCAATTTTTTTCTCCCAAATTGTCTAGCAGTATTCCCTATTCTGTTTCTCTCTGTTTGTATTCTTTTCAGTGAGTATGGTGTCTATTTTTCTGAGTGTATCTCCTCTCTTCTTATAGCCTTTAAACTCAAAACACAAGCCTATTTTTTATTTGTTTCAGATCTGTCTAACCCCTGTTATTCCCCTTTTTAGTTGTCTAAGTATGATTTCAACTATTTAAAACTCTAAAGTGCAGAAAAAATGGTAGAAAATCCTGCTGTCCAGCAAATCCTAATACTCTTCCCATGTGCATTGCATATTAAACTAGGACTAATTCCTGGCCTTCACTACTTTGTGTCACTAATATGGCATAATTCAACTGAAAACATGCCGTAATGATTCATATATGCTCAAAGTGGCATTCCACTAATTCTGAAATTCTTTATATAACTAAATTTAATTCATCTTAAGCCTCTAACAGCTATATCCAATCCCACAGCTTACTCAGAATCTAAAATCAAACAACCAAATGATCACACAACAATAGAAATCATCAAATTAATTTTATTCTAACAGTAATGACCCAATGACCCACTGCCCGGGATTTCAAACAACAACTTCGCGAATATATACGACGACGTTCGTTAAATCGACCACAACATGTACAATCTATAACTAATCGATCAGTCATGTTCAAACATATCTCGGCCAATGCCGGACAAATACGAAGCTATCTATTCGATGACGCTGATCGACGCGAATACGTATTCTATAACTAACATATTCAAACAAACAAATCAGAAACAACAAATGACCAAATAAAAGGTCGGAAACGAGAAGGAGAAAGAAAAATTAAAATTAAACACACACGGAACAAATGAACGAATAAACCAAATTATGAACACGACAATGAAAAATAGAAAAAGGAAAAATACCTCGGACAGTGGCAAAAGAAAACAACTTGGACCACTTCGGATTTGAACTCGGATTTTGAAGTCGAATGGACTTTAATTGAAATGTTTTCATACGAAAACATATCAATTAAAGTCTATTGACTTCAATTCCTTTTAATTTGGACAAAATCCCCAATTATCAAGGCTAGGGTTCTTGGGCTCGGATTTGGGGTTTGTGTGGTTCGGGCTTGATTTGAATGAAACCAACGCTTGTTTGGTTATGAGGGAGGTCTAGGGATGACATGGGGTGAGTTTGGAGTTGAGTGGTGTAAAATGGTTTTGGGTTCGATTCTTATATCTTAGATTCGAAACGTTCTAGTGTTGTTCGAAGGGATATGGGTGTGGATTTGGACTCAGGGTAGTTAAATGGTCCTAGGGTGTGAATTTGGTGGCCGGTTGTGGCGTCGCCGCCGGGTTTTGGGCGGTGGGATAGGTCGGCGGCTACTAAGGTTCCTTATCTCTTCAGAGATGAGGTTCGAGAGGTGGAAGGATACGGGTGAAAAATGAAGAAGAAAAATGGGTTTGGGGGTGTTTTGGAATATTGAAAGTCGATGGATTAATCTGGACCGTTGGATTATTACATCCAATGGCTCAGATTAAAAGAATTATGGGGCGGGTTGGAGATGGATATGGGTTGGGTCTGATTATGGGTAAAGGGGTTTGGATTGGGTATCTTGTTTGGGCCCTGAAATTAATTAAAGGCTCTGGGCCCAATCCGAATTCTCTCTCAACTTTAACCCTTTCCTTTTCTTCTTTTAATTAACAAAATTTAATCATAATTCTAAAATAAATTATGAAACCAAAATATACTTACTAAAATATTAATTAACTTTTTTTTTTGATTAATAATTAGCATTCTAAACTAAATATCACACAATTGTACATTAAATGACAAAAAATGTAAAAATACATTATTTCGTTATATCCCCCCCCCTTTTTTTTCGTAAAACAAACTTAGTTACTGTTAATTGTAAACTTGAATTTTATGTGCAAATGCAACATATTTTTTTTTGTATTTTTCTTAATTTAAACAAACAAATACGCTTATACAAATACAAACAATTATAAAAAATGCCACGAAAAAATCTAAAAATAGCACACAACGAAAGATTATTTCATTTTGAATTTTTGGGAGTAATTCTCATATAGGGCAAAAATCTCGTGCTCACAGTGGAGGTCTCAAACTGAGAGATCAAGAATATCCTAGCCAAGATTGTGAATGCCAACAGGACTGACTGGTCCAGAAGATTAGATGATGCATTGTGGGCTTACCGCTTGGCCTTCAAAACACCTATTGGTACTTCTCCCTACCGGCTCATTTTTGGGAAGGCATGTCATCTACCAGTTGAGCTAGAGCACAAGGCCATGTGGACACTAAAGAAGCTCAATCTAGAATGGGTTGAAGCTGCGAACTTGAGGTTGATGCAATTAAATGAACTGGAGAAATTTCGATTCCATGCCTATGAGAGCGCAGCGGTATACAAGGAGCAGATGAAGTTTGTTCATGACAAAAAGATCTTGAAAAGAGAGTTCAAGACGGGTGACCTGGTCTTACTCTTCAACTCAAGGTTGAAATTGTTTCCGGGCAAATTGAAATCAAAATGGTCCGGCCCCTTCAAAGTGGTGAATGTCTCCCCATACGGAGCTGTGGAATTGGAATCTACTGGCGGGTCTCGGACATTTAGAGTGAATGGCCAATGCATCAAACACTACTTGGGTGTTGATGGTGAAAAGAAAGGGATAAAGTAGCTGGCTTTACAAGATGGTCCTTGCCCGTCCAAAGGATGAAATCGGAGCAACCAGTCCCGTTGTGCCGCGACTTTAAATCAAGCGCTGCATGGGAGGCAACCCATGGGTGGTAACACCGTCTTTAAATTTTGCACTTTCTTTGTTCATTTGTTTTCTTAACATCTGTGAAGTGTAGGGATCCCAAACAGTTTTGGTATTTGGTGGATGTGCTCATGGGAAGAAAGGCGGTAGAAATGCGGCCGCATAATTTCTTTGCGGTCCGCAAATCTACCGCAGACCTAATCAGAGAGTCCTTCAAATCGGAAGATACAATGCGTCCATTATGCGGTCCGCATGTTAGCTATGCGACCGTAGATTGGATCGCAAAGTTGACTCTGAGAATAGTCCAAGATGGGACAAGATGCAACCATTATGCGGTCTGCAGGCTAGATATGCGACCGCATAATGGTCCGCAAAATGACCTTCGTGAATTCGTGCAACCCCCCTTGGTACGTTCCTATTACCCTACACTACAGAACAAAAGAAAAAAAGAAAAACAAACAAAAGAAAAAGGAGAGAAAAACAAAAAGAAGAAGAAAGAAAAGAGACAAGATCGAACCTGCACAACAGGCGAATCACCCCATTCCCCACTAGCATTATAACCTTGCATCTGGTATGTGTTACTGTTCCCTCCAGCTCCGTCTTTTAAATTTTTGAGGGAAAATTTGTGGGGACCTGTTATGGGATTAATAGCATGGCAAGAATAGTAGTGATTTGGACATGAGTATACTGTGGGGTAGGAATTGGTTGAATAGTGGGAACCCATGGATGAAAAGTTGAGCTATTGCATTGAAATGCCCAGTTCTGCGGTCCGCATGTCTAAAATGCGGACCGCATTTTTGTCGCAGACCTAACCCTAGGTCAGCTGGGGAAGACAACATATGCGGTAACTATGCGATCGCATTCTTGCTTTGCGGTCCGCAAAGTGACGGCATATTTGTCACCTGGGTAGCCCTTTCAAGTGGTTAAATGTGCGATCGAGTATGCAGCCTCAGAATTGATCTGCGGTCCGCAAACTTACCGCAGAGTGTAACAAAGAACTGGGAAATCTTGACTTTGCAAAGGTTCACTCTGCGATGAGTATGCGGTTCGCATAACTGTTATGCGACCGCATATATCATCGCAGATTGTCACTGACCTTCAACAAGAAAATTTGCGATGTCTTTGCGGTCTGCAGACTAGTTCTGCGATCGCATAGTGCATCGCATCTTTGTTCTCTCAATTCGATTTCTCCTATTTTCTACCCTACTGTCTGTACTAACAGTGCTTCCTTTGCAGACATGGCTCACAAACGACTTGCACACAAGCCCCGTGCTGCTAAAAGATAACGAGTGGACCCGCTACGAGAAGCAAGTGCCCAACCTGAGGAAGTAGATATCCAGCCTGCGGTTGACATACATGCTGAGGCACGGAGAAAGCAGGCTACTGAAGGCATTTCATATCATCTTCACTGGAGCATTGAGGGCTCAAGGGAGAAATAGAAAGCTGGGCTTGAACGGAGAAAACTCCTCCCGGAGAAGCAATTGAGCCTCAATGGGCTTAAGGACAAGTACCCGCACATCCTTGCAAACATCAAGCGGAGAAAATGGATGGGATTCACAGAACCTCCAGCTAAATACAATGAATCAATCGTTCGGGAGTTCTATGCCAACTATGGAGCTTCCCGGACCAAGCATCACAAGAGGCAAAATATGTACCTCGACAAGGTAGATGTTCGGGGTATCCCAGTCAAATGCAGTGCAAAAGCCATAAACCGAATGTTGGTCCCAGACTGGGACGAGGACACCTCCACAGTAGAGTACAAAGCCAAATTCGCTAACAGGGAGAGTGAAAGGAGCTGGATTGCCTCCGTCATCGCAACTGGAACCCCTGCATGGATACAACTAGGGAGAAAAATTTATAAGGAGAGCTTCTCAAGGGAAGGGAGATACTGGCTTGCATTTCTTGCATCCAGACTGATCCCAATGAATCATGAGAAAGACATTGCCATTGAGAAGGCCCTCCTCATTGCTTGTATCATACATGGCATTAAAGTGAATGTGGGAGAGATTATTTTTCAAGAGATGGGGCGACGAGCAATGCAAGATGCCAATTCTCTCCCGTTTCCGTCTTTGATCATTGCCTTATGCCATGAGGCCCAAGTTCCTGTTGATCTTCACCGAGATGCGACAGGTCAGGAACAAGGGATTATAGACATCAACTGCCTTGCTGATGCTGTGATACCTCCTCCGGCAGTTGTTCAGGAGGACCTACTCACTTCCCAGCCCCCTATTACTCAGGACGATGCGGCACAGTCCTCCACTCCTTCCACCACTGCCCAGACTACTACTGCTACTGCTCAGACTCATCCAGCTAATTCGGCAGTCTCACAGCTTGGTCTCTTAGCCAAACATGCAAATTCCAAGGCTGACCAGCTTGTTAAGACATTGCTAAACTTAATCAAGCAGGCTCTCACTCGCATGTAGTCCGCCATAGTAGAGATTCAGCAAAAACAGATAGCATATGCTGAGCGACTGCAAGGGCTTGAATTGAGGGTGGAAAAGCTGGAAAGAGGAGAAGTGTTTGGTTTGCACGATCTCAAGACAGAGGTGGCTTCTATGAAAGTCAAATTCCAAAAGATGCAAAATTTGGACTTCGACGTTTCATCCCTCTTTCCTGTGGGGGGTGACAAAGGTGCTAATGCAGTGCCTGATTTAGGCCTTGACTTCACTAACCTAATGGCCAACCTTGTCATTTCCACTCCTGGAGACTCACAGGCCCCAGCTCCTCTTGGCCGTATTGACATTGCCTCTGATGAGGAAATTGAGGGAGAGAGTGAGAGTGATGATGAAGAGGATAGCTCGGGGTTCTCCAGCGATGATGCCCCTCAGCCTGTTGAAAATGGGAAGGCAACTGCTCCATCTTCACCTCAGGAGGATGATGCTATTGACGAGGATGAGCACGCTCAGATTGAGGTTTCCTTGCAGAGATCGTTGATCGACAGAGGATGCCCCACAGCTCATGCAGCAGCTAATGCATCTAGCAGCTCTCAGATGCCAGCTGAGGTCACAACACCTCCACCATCCGTCCCAGTGCCAGTCGTGCTTCCTACACCAGAGATTCCACCAGCAGCAGAGGTCACACCCTCGACTGTGCCCACGCCAGTCCTCACAGCTAGATAGGAGGGTGACCACCCCGGTACACAGCCAGCTACCCACTCCCATAGCACTTAGTGTGCCTCAGGGAGTCTTTCCTCACACTTTGCACTTTCATTATTTGCATTGGGGACAATGCATCTTTCTAAGTTGGGGGTGGGGGTACCTTGGTGTTTGATATTGCTATTTTGTGCTTTTGTGTATCAAACTTGTACAACGTTGGTATATAAAGCAATGTAGATATAATGTTTTGATACGTTTTGTATATATGATTAGTTAGTCAACCAATTCCTCTTGGTTTTTCTTTGTCTGATTCTTTTCCAAGAGTGTAATAGTAGAATTAGAACCTCGTGTGTAAATCAATGTGACCAGTTTAGTGAAATTATTCAGTGTCAAGCATGTGTATCTGTACATAGCACATATCCTCCTATAGTCATCTTTCTTGACTCGTCCCAATGAGAGATAGATTGACGATTGTCTTAATGGAACTTGTCTCTATGACCAATCTTGTGAATTTAAGGCTCATTTTGTGACTCTATGGATACCCATAAAAGCTTTGAATTGCAAAGTAGTTGCTCGAAAATGCTAAACAATGTGAATTAAGCAGTTCAAGTACGATGTGTGTATGTGAGTTTTCTACTTGTATATAATTCTTATGTCCACTTCTGTCATCTAGAACTTGCCTGGTTGGTCTTTCAATACTAATGATAGTATGTTTGGTTGGAGGAATGATCTTAGGCATTCTTTGTTTTAATTTTAAACACCTCTTTAGCCTTTCAAGCCTACCGTTGTGTAAATAATATCACTAGTACACCTCTTTGAGCCTTTAAACCTTTCTTTGGCCAACTCATTACAAACCTTTCCTTTTTTGCAAAATAATTCCCTCTTTTGAATCCGTCCCTCCTTGAACATTGAAAATGAGGCTAAAAGCCTAAGTTGGGGGTGGTGTCAAAGTGGAGATAGGCAAGGTTATGCATTGAGTCTAAGACCACATGCCTCAAAGTGTTTATTAAAGTATTCAAGGTCCAAAAGAAAAAGAAAAAAAAAGTTAGTCTATATATATATGTGTAAATATATACATTGTGGAGCCTTGAATAAAATTGTGAGAGGCATGTAAGGTGGTTCTATAATTGGGAACTAGATGCCAATGAAGCTATGTGAGTTAAAGAGAATCAAAATGGAAAAGAATGAAACTTGTGAGTAGTGTTCAAGGAGGATGAAGTCACATGTACCAAATGCTTACCCAACCTTCCCTAAACCTACAGCACAAGCCTAAAAAGTCCTTATGGGACCTCCAACCGATCATTCTTGAAGAAGTGGCAAATTAAAATAAAGGCAAGCCTATGGTATGCCATGTTGTGGCACTTGAAGTTCCTTCTGAGAGTGAGTGTTCTTTTTGACTTGTCCTTGTAAATATTGTAAATATTGTGATTATGAGACATCATTTCTGGTGAGAGTGCATGAACTGCAGAATTTACTTAAGTTGAGCCTTTAGAGTCTAACAAAAATGCATTCAGCTGGGGGTAACACTTAGTCACAATGTGAGGCTCAAAGCTCGCATGATTGGTCTGTCTCTATGTGCATGCTCTTAGCCAGGGAGGAGTGGAGCGATTGTTTCAATACATGCTTGAAGAACTGAAAATTAGCACGATCTTGTGTCATTATTGTGTTAAGTGTTGTGAATAAGTGTGGCGTAGGTGTGTTCTGTTTGCTTGAGGACAAGCAAGAGTTTAAGTTGGGGGTGTTGATGTGCCAGAGAAATTCGGAAACATTTACATACTAATTGGTCTTATCTTGGCTTGTTTTATTGCAAATTGTAGTCCATACTTATATGATTTTGTGGTTTTACAGATAAAGAGGAAGAAAAGACCAAGGACACAAAAATGGAAGCAAAAAGACAAGAAAAAGGGCAAAGTTATGCAAAATGGCTGATCTGCGGACCAACATGCGGTCGCATATTGCATATGCGGACCGCAGAATAGCAACCAAATCGCAGAGCTAAACAAAATGTATGACAAGAATGCGATGTGTTCTGTGATCGCACAATGAATATGCGGTCTGCACTTCTGACGCAAAATGAACATGAAGGAAACCAAAAAGTCAACTATGCGGTACCATCTACGGTCGCACAATCAATATGCGGACCGCAGAATGGTGATGCGATGAGCACATGAATAGCTAGGGTTCCTATCCGCAATTCCGCCTCTCAAGATGCGAACCACAGACTTGTTATGCGACAGATGTGCGGTCGCATAGCTGACCTGGAAGGGTAAACTTGTCCGCTTTTTGTCAGATATTGGTCCCTCTATAAATAGCTTTTTAGAATCTTGTGAAAGGGAATCTTGTGCAAACTTTATACTACACGCCAAGACTTTATTACTTCATCTTTTTGGGAGCTTTTGGTTGAAGAATCTCTTACTTTGTAAGAATTTATGACATTTATTACACCTTTTATTTTGTATTTTAGCATGTGTGGCTAAGCTTAAATACTAAGGTTGTGAACTCTAAATGGGTGTTATGTAAATGGGTGTTTAACATTGAATATATGCATAATGGTTGGTTGATATTTCTCTACTTCTCATTCTTCATTTATTGTTAGTGGTTGCAAACACTAGCTAAAGCCATTTAAGTCTCACCTTGCTTGGGAAAGTGGGTTAGATTTTGGAAGAAGTAAAGAACAAAAACTCGAGGCCTTACACCTCGTTTAATAGAATCGCTTAGGGATAAGTTGGTTTTATTTGGAATTTATTGGTTGTTATACATTGTGACTCTTAGACTTTTGGGAAAAAGCAAGAGAGGAAATACTATTCAAGTATTGGGAAATATTGGGTAGTTGCATAGAAATCAATTGCATATCAATTATCAACCATTAGAAATATATCATATTAGCACCGATAGCATTACACTACATTTAAGGGAACGCAACCTTGGTTTAATCAACTTTACTAATTGCTACATCAAGCATTCTCATTAGTTAATATGCTAAAACAATCTTCACTCATACTACTATTCTTACACCATTTCTAGGTTACTCCTAATGGAATAGAATCAAGATGCTAGTCGGGTAACACACTAATTCAAGTGATCATTTCACACCTATTCCCTGTGGGATTCGACCCCAACCTAGTTGAGTTACTATATTTGACACCGACCACATTACACTAATTATAAAAGTGTAATTTGAGCGTATCACATCCCGACAGGCTCAACATGAACTCACAGAGATTATATCTCAACCCTCGATCGGGGAGTCACAAGCCATCAAGGCAAATTTTATTACTAAGCGCTCGAGTGCGCATACAGATGCGTGGAAGGAATTTCAAGAATTACATCTCAAGCGGAATCAAGTACGCACGATAAGAATTCCAAGAATGTGAAGTGTTTCCTAAAAGGTCTACAGCCTCCCGAGGATAAATACAAACGTCTATATACCGATCCACGAGACACTACTAACCGGCTCAAGACTCATGAGGCCTAGTAACCTAGGCTCTGATACCAACTTGTCACGATACCAAAACCTGGTCGTGGTGGTACCCAGCACATTGCTAGGCCAGCCCGACCAAATAACCTCTCATCCCGAGCTTAGAGCTCAAAATCATTTATTTTAAGTCATCAACAGTGAAGGAAAACAAGATCAAACTGATAGTATTAAGAATATACCAAAATCTCCCAAAAATACAATGTAACTTCCCAAAGATCTGGGGTCACGAGCCAAGAGCCTCTATTAGAATATCAGTCAGTACTGTAAATACTCTACAAGTCTAAGAGTACATGGAATAAAACAAGTAATAACAGAGTAACAAGGGGAAATGTCGGGTCTTGCGGACGCTAGGCAACTACCTCAACGATCCTAACTGGGTCTAGACCAGCACCAAGCTCAGCTAAGCCTCCAAGTACCTGACTCTGCACACATGGAGCATGGAGTCGAGTGAGTACTTCCAACTCAGCGGTAATAAAAGTAAATAATGCTAAGGGAAAGAAAACCACACAAGGCACTATTTCATGCTATAAACATACAGAATCATCTATTAAACTGAAGTACACTTTCAGGGTATTCTTTTTTAACATATGTGAGTAGATTATTTAAAATCTCTTTTTAACACCTCTTTCTTTCATTATAACAGATCAATACTTGGTTACAACCTCAAACAGTGCAAGTCTGCACTCAAATCAGCCCCTTGGGCTCAGCACTCCTTAGCAATTTCCACCAGGGTATCTGGTCAATAAGGTAGATAACACATGTATGCCAGTAATGTATGAGTGCTAAATGTCATGCCACGTAGTACAAGTAAAGCCAATGTACGTATGCAATACAATGCATATGACGCTGTGGCATACAACCCGATCCATGCAAAGGCGCTCGCGCTCACTATGGGGGTTCAGACTCCGGAGAGGCTCCTAAACACGGCGTGCAGCTTGATCCATGCATAGTCATGAATGCATATAAGCCCCTTGGGCAACAATATCATATCAGCTCACAACTAAAATGTCATCAAAACCTTGTTCAAGTTTTTTTTTTCAAATCTTATAAAAATGCTGAGTAGCAAAATACCAATTTAAAACCTTAGAGTAAGATGAAACTATGCACAGTTATTATCAAGGCAATGATACTAATCCCTAAATGATTCAAATATTCGTCATGAATCCCAAAACATGATAATCAGTCCAGTTTGTGATAATTAATATCTTTATTAGGTATCAATTCAATTTCAATCAATTAGGTAGTATTTTTATTAAGTGGGAAGGACCAAGTCACAATCCCTAATGGTGCTCTACCCCATGCCCGTTATCCGGCGTACAAGTCACCTCAATATAGCACTAGGATGTGCAACTCTGGGGTTTACAAACCCTCAGTACATCAATTACAAGTATTACCCACCTCGGAACGGTGAAACTCTAGCCCGCGAAACCTTAGCTCCTCAAACCGGCCTCCATGTGTGTCAAAACTAGCCAAAATCAGTACAAATATATCAAAATAGGCTAATGGAACAACACCCAATCGAAAACAATCGAAATACATGAAAAATCTTGAAACTACCAAAACCCGAGCCCCTGGCTCACTTCTCGAAAAATTATGAAACTCATATTTTCGGAATCCTCATCTTTCCACGAGTCCGTACATATAAAATTTATCAAAATTAGAGTTCAAATAAGCCACCAAAACTCAATTTTACATAGCAAAAATCCAAGCCCTAACTTGCTCAATTTACACCCCAAATTCAAAGAATTAATGGTAGATTCTTTGATAAAATGATGTATTAAGACCACGAGACTTAGCTCCAACGATTTCCAGATGAAACCCCTTCAAAAACCTCGACAAATGCTCCCAAGCTCGCTAAAAAATGGTGGAAATGAGCTGGGGTTTGCAAATGAAATTTTAACATTCCGCCCCAGACCTGCAAGTCCTTCATCGCATTCGCGACACTGCCCACGCTAACACGATGAGCAAAATTTTGAAATTCCACTTTCTCTTACGCGAATGTGGGCAGGCCTTCCGCGATCGCGATTCACATCGTCCTGAACCTACACGAACGCGTCACACATCATGCGAACGCGATGGCCAAAATGCCAAAGCTACGTGAACGTGGCCTTCATCTTCGCGAACACGAAGGAAAAAATTCAAGGGCTCCAATTTCCTCTATATGTTCACGATGCTCCCCACGTGAACGCAATGACCAATGCCCTGCAACAATTCCAGCAACAAATCTGCTATGTTCTAAGTCCAAAAATGGTCCGTTTAACCACTCATCACCCCGAGGCCCCCGGGACCTCAACCAAAACCACCAACCTACTCCAAAACATCATATGAAGTTGTTCCAATCATTAAAACACATCCTTAAACACAAAAATCATCAAATCAAGGCGGATTCAAGCCTAAATTTCAACTATAACTTCCGAAACCAACATTCAATCAAAAACCCAACCAAACGATATCCAAATGACCTGAGAATTTGTAGACATATCCAAAACCACCCAACAAAGCTACTGCAACTGTTGGAATTCTATTTCGACTCCCGGATCAAAATCTCACCTATCGACCGGAATTCGCCAAAATTCCAACTTTGCGAAGTCAAGCCTATTTCTGCTTCGGATCTCCAAATTCATTTCCGATCACTCTCGTAAATCACTATTGATCCCCCGAGGCTAACCAAACTATCAGAATTTGATTTCGAGTCCTCTAACTCACAAGTCAACTTCAAGTTGATTTTTCTGAACCCAGCTTCATTCTAAGAGGCTATATGCCTTATCTTCAACCAGGTTCAACCCAAATTCACCCGATAAACTCTAATATAGATATAGAAACATGAAACATGAAACATGAAACATGAAAGATCATAATAAGGGGAAAATGAGGCGGTAACTCTCGTGATGACGGGTCGGGTCGTTACACTATAGTCACATTAATTCGTCCAATAAATATGTATTAGCAATCATGCCTACAGGATCTCAATGTTTGATTTAATTGTTTTTCTAGTAATATGTACAACTTCTGCCCGTATTACTGCTCAATAGATATCATTTCTATAGGACTATAAACTAAAATCAATTTCTAACCTAGAGATCATGCCTATAAAATTTAAATCAACTCAGTAATAGATACCAGGCACATAGGATGAAAAATCAATTTATGTCACGACCCGAATTTTCCACCCTCGGGTGTTGTGATGGAGCCTACTCGTGAAAGCTAGGCAATCCAATAGATACATTCTAACACATTGATTACTAAACCAGCCAGAGATAAATAGTAAATAAAACTAAACAGATATAAAGTGCAGAAGTGTTTTAGCAATTCAAAATACTCCAATACATATCTACCCCAATGATCTAGTATCACAATTTTACGAACATCTATGAGTTTCTACAAACACTGGTTTAGAAAGAAAAGTACAATTGTTCTCGAAATGAAAAGAAGTAGTATATCTAAAACATAAGGACGGGAAATTCAGAGTCTGCGGACGCCAGCAGATCTACCTCGGGTCTCCTATAGTCTAAAGGCAGCAACCCACAATCTACTCACGAGGTCTGCACATAAAGTGTAGAGTGTAGTATCAATACAACCGATCCCATGTACTGGTAAGTGTGGAGCCTAAACTCGGCAAAGGAATGACGAGGCTAGGACAACGTATCCATATGCGAACAGAACAATAATAACTAAAAATAACAGATAAAGATGGGAAGGGGAACATGCTGCGGGGAATATCAATTTCATCAATAGAGTAACATAATGAGCACCATATTTGTATCAATAGGAAATAATGAAAGTGCAACACATGCACGTCATCATCCTTCGTACTTTTACTCTCATTCTCACTGAGAGAATCATCAGAAATGACACGGCATCACCCTTCGTGCATTAACTCTGATAATCGTGGCACGACATCACCCTTCATGCATTAACTCTCATAATCATGACACGACATCACCCTTCGTGCATTAACTCTCATAATCATGGAACGACATCACCCTTTGTGTATTAACTCATACAGTATCGGCACGGCATCACCCTTCGTCCATTAACACTCACTCACAATATCATGCACAAAATCACCCATCGTGTTTTGCACTTTTCCTCACCCAAACAATAAAACAATACATTCCAGTCAAAGAATCAAAAATATACACAATAACATCCCAGTAACGGAAACAACAATATAAGCAATAATATCTCAGCAGGGGAATCAGCTCTAACTAATATTATTTACAGTTACTTCACAAAATAAACAACTTGAGCCAATACTCAACAATGGTCAACTACCAAGAAATTTTCATAAGTCTTTTTCAACAGTGATAATTATTAATTTAAGCATGGACAGTACATAATGAGGGTCATAACAATCACGGTATAAGACTCATGAGCATGATTGAAACCAACGTATAGATACTCGTCACCTCATATTTACGTCGTACTCAACACTAACATGTAGCAAATAAGACCACAACTCCTATTCCCTCAAGCTAAGGTTAAACCAAACACTTACCTCAATTCCGTGGACAAAATCAAGTCTCAATTACCATTTTACCTCTCGGTTCCACTTCTCTTCCGCTTGTATCTAGTAATAATTTACGTAATAACATCAAGAAATACTAAATAAACCAATTCTAATGCATGAATATATATTTTTCAATGTTTTCTCCTAAAGTCAAAAATCAACCTCGGGCCCGCTTAGTCAAAACCCTAAGTTCAAACCAAAACCCAATTATACATTCACTCACGAACCCATATATGTAATTGGTTTTGAAATTAGACCTCAATTGGAGGTCCAAATCCCCAAATTTTGAAAATCCTAATTTCTACCCAACGACACCCAATTTCCCATGAAAAACCCTAGATTTTGAGATGAAATAGTGTAAAAAGATGAAATAGATTGAAAAAAAGAGAGTTAAATTCATTAACCTATGATTTGAGGAAGCATTTTCTCTAGAAAAATGACCTTTAGGAGTTTAGGTTTTGAAATTTTGAGGAATGAAGTGAAAATCCTGTCCAAGACCCTTTTACTCACCTGTAAGTGTCGCATTTGCGACCTTAGCTTCGCATGAAAGTATCAAAAATGCAAACCCCTCACATCTCTTCTACAATGGCAAATGCGACCTTTTGGTCGCAACTGCGAAGTTTCTCCTAGCCGTGTTCCTTCACAATTTCGAAGAAAAACTCGAAAATGCGAACAAAGCTGGCCAGGGCTTCTTCGCAATTTCGATAAAGCTCCTCACAATTGCCAAGCTTGACAAGCTTGCAATTTCCAAGCCTGACCTTGCAATTGCGAGATCAGAGCATGCAACAAAACTGAACCTGCAACATCCATTTCTCTAAGTCCAAATTCACTCTATGGCCTATCCAAAACCCACCCGAGCCCTCGGGGCTCCAAACCAAACATGCATGCAAGCCTAAAAATATCATACGGACTTGCTCGTGCGATGAAATCATCAAAGTATCATCAACAACTATGAATTTTACCTCAAATTCATGAAATTCGTAAGATAGTTCAAAATTCCTATTTTCTTAACCTAGGGTCCGATTTATATCAAACCAACTCCGATTCTTACTAAATTTAGAAAATTTGACTTAATTATTATTTTAAATTGTACAGGGCTCCAGAACAGAAATATGGTCCCGATACCATCTGTCGCACCTCCTTTTTCCACACCCCGCAAGGGCGCGAGGGAGTTTTTCCAATTAAAGGACAATCGAAACGGGATTTATTTAATTAATTCAGAGTCGCCACTTGGGAGATTTATGGTGTCCCAAGTCATCGGTTGAATCCCGAATCGAGGAAAAAAAATGACTCTGTTTAACAGTCCGCAAACCAGAAATCCGGATAAGGAATTCTGTTAACCCGGGAGAAGGTGTTAGGCATTCCCGAATTCCGTGGTTCTAGCACGGTCGCTTAACTGTCATATTCGGCTTATTTATCTGATTTTAACAGTTATCTACTTAATGCAAATTAATATCCCTTTACCGCTTTTATTATTATTATTATTTACGAAAGAGAATGTTGCCTAAAAATATGTTTTGAATCACGTCACATGAAATGCCCCCGGATCCTCGACACATTCTTATCCAACATTTTGGGATTTGGATTTGGGCCGCATGAAATGCACACCCGTATTTAAGAAGATAAAATTATTAAAATACGCGCCTAGAGCGATTACTTATTTACATTTTTGAGAAGGCCGTGAAATTCGCTAAGAAACGGCACATCTCGAAATCTAAGTATTTTATATATACATTTATAAGGGCCCTGTAGCTTGTGCATTTTATTTTTTTACGAGGCTCGTCTCAATTTTTTAATTAAAAGGCAAGCCTAAGGTAGCTACAATTTTCTACTTTGTGATAACAGAGAAAATTCAACTACGCGCCTAAAACAAATTAGGATGTTCATAACTTTTAAACAGAAATCCCCTTTTTAAAACCATGTTCAACATAATTGAACTTTGAACCCAAATGCGATTCTCACGTGGACAAAGTCAAAACTCCATGCTCATTATTTCCAATTCCATTAAAGAAATATCTGTAACCATCACATGACCTTAATCTTCCATATTGCAACAGTCCACGAAGCAAAAATAAAAATAAATTAAGGAAAACACAAGAAGGCCTCATTTAGAATCTATGCATTTAAACAAATAAATTTATTCACTTGCATTTGAAGTCTATGTTTAAAATTCCTTCTTCACTTGCATTTTAGTTCATCTTCTTTTCATTTGTCAACAAAACATTCATGTTACAGCAAATAAATTTGTTCTTCCAATTTATCATATAAAAAAAAACTACATACGATGCACAAGCGCAATTTAACCCACAGACATCTATCATATACAAGTGACTATAGATTAAACTTTATCATGCCATCAATATAACACATCACAATAATACATCCAGTCAATCAACTAAATGAGCGCAAATAATTATATACACAAACATCACATATACAATACTAACTTGTGATTAGAGAGAGAGAGAGATATATGGACCTTCATTGTTGCCAAAATTGATTTTCCAGTGATTGTATACAGAAAACTCGTTGAACAAAGTTGTACACAACAGATAAATACCGAACAAAACTTCGAGCTAACGTTCCAAGAAATTCGAGCAAAATCTGGAACCAAAACCACGTCGGAAACTCGAGCTCCCAAACTCGAACGACAACCTCGACACGCACTTAAAACAGACCTCACATGTACTCAAGATGAGCTGGAGTTTTAGCTCAGCCTAAAACACTAAATATGGCTGCTTGGTCTTGGACGTAAAGACGACGTACAACGGCTGGTTATGGTGGCTGACGGATGCGAGAATGATGTGGTGACGGTGGAGGAGCTTGCTGGTGTGGAAGACTGCTGGTTCGTTTTCTGTGGTGGTTTCCGGCGTGGTGTGGAAGACGCAGCAAGGGTTGTTTGGACGTAAGGGAGAGGGTAGGGTCTTCTCTTCCTAGCGTTTTTTTTCGTTCTCCCTGGAGAAGATGATCTCGTTTTCTCCCCTCTCCTCTGAAGAAAATGTACAGTACATATGTAAGTGTATTGTATGTTTTTTTAAAATGAAGCCCATACAAGTTTTGTCCTTTACCTTTGTTTTTTTCCTTTTGTCCGTTGGCAAAGCTCTAAAAATCCCCACGTGGGAGACCAAGAGCCATGGGTCTCCACGTGGGTTTCAAGGGTCATGGGTTTCGTCTCGTGCTCCGTCCGTGTCCCCCACGTGTGGTAGGCTCGGATTATTATGGGCTAGGTCCGAAAATTATAAAATCGGGTAGTTTGAACCCGAATATTATTCTTTGCCCGGAACCGAGAATGAGAACACGGTGTCATTAACTAATCCTACGTAATCAAAATAACTATAAAAGTAAGACCGACAACTAAACAAAACTATTTTTATTTTTTCATGATTGAAGTAACCACATATTAATTATATTATTTTTGTTTTGTAATTTTCGTTTGTTAATAAAGCTAAAAATATTAAGTACTATTTTTGTATTTTTCAAGTTTAAAATGACTACGAAACATTAATAAAACTATATTTTTGTTATTTTTCATTTTAAGGTAAAAATAAAGTAAAAGAGTCAAAATTAGCTAAGATATCTATATTAGGCCTAAACTAAATATTTTAGCTAAAAATATAAAAAATCTCGGGTAGGGGCAAAATCACGCATCTACAGCTGCCCCTCTTTGACTGAAAACACAAAGAGTTTTCAGACAAAGAACGACTAGACAAGTGTTTTGACCCGACCCTTATTCAAAGAGACTAAACTAAAAGAAAAGGATGTGACCGAGCCCTTGTATCTGAGCTGCCTACATATCCTTGGCTATAAAGGAATCAGGCCACGTGTAGTTCAGAAGTGAGTAAGAATATGGAGTAACCGAAGTGGAGAGCCAATCGAGGTGCCGTTCCGTCGAGGTTCCGTTCCATCGAAGTTCCGGTCCGTGGTCCTGCTATTACATCGAAAATCAAAACATGAGGAAGACTAACTATGCCTATCAGCTACTAGTTACAAGATTCCTATCTATAAGTCTTCTGAAGCTTGATCTTGAGTATTGGTTGGTGCTTCATGCGGACTCTAAATTTGAACCTTGATACTTGCTAGTTGCAGGTGCTGCTTTTCGAATCAAGACCAGGTATGCAGTGCTTGTGACCTCGACCATATCTTGAGCACACCACATCTTTCATCAACTTCTGCACTTGGATTAACTCCTTGCCCTTTTTCATTGTGACTAACTTATGTTGATCATCTCGGACTGTTGACTCGCATTCTGGTCGCAAGCTTCTTTTGTTGCTAACTTGCATTGCACTCCGAAGTGAATTCCCTTACTTGTGATATTCGAACTATTATCCTTTGAAGTCTGAATCTATCTTTTCTGATCCTTGTTGCCTTCCTTCTGATTCATTCTGGGGATTTCCGTTACACTCTGTCACTTTTTGATTGTTCACTATCCTTATCAAATCTTGGAAACTGAGGCGCCGTTCTGCTTTTCTGGCGGGCTTCTAACTTCAGCGACAAACTCTAATCATAAATCGCCATTCCATTCTTCAGGCGGGCACCTCACTTCAACAACAAACATTTCAGGAGAAAAATAATTCATCTCACTAAAATTTTGACGCTAGGAGATAATTCCTCAGACTAGGTCTAAATTGTTATGATCTCAGGAGAAAGATTCATCAGACTAATATTTTGATATCTTAGGAGAAAAATTCATCAGACTGAGCCTAAATTGTTGTGATCTCAGGAGAAAGATTCATCAGACTGAGATTTTGATATCTTAGGAGAAAGATTCATCAGACTAAGACTTTGACGCTAGGAGATAATTCCTCGGACTAGGTCTAAATTGTTGTGATCTTAGGAGAAAGATTCATCAGACTAAGATTTTGATATCTTAGGAGAAAGATTCATCAGACTAAGATTTTGATGTCTTAGGAGAAAGATTCATTAGACTAAGATTTTGACGCTAGGCAATAATTCCTCAGACTAGGTCTAAAATTTTGTGATCTCAGGAGAAAGATTCATCAGACTAAGATTTTGATATCTTAGGAGAAAGATTCATCAGACTAAGACTTTGACGCTAGGAGATAATTCCTCAGACTAGGTCTAAATTGTTGTTTTTCACTTCCTATTAAATTATCTTTAACTATAGCTTCAAAAACTAAATCGTCACTCCATTCTTCAGGCGGGCTCCCTGACTTCAACCACAACTCAAAAACTAAATCGTCACTCCATTCTTTAGGCGGGCTCCCTGTCTTCAACTACAACTCAAAAACTCAATCGCCACTCCATTCTTCAGGCGGGCTCCCTGACTTCAACTATAACTTCAAAACTAAATCGTCACTCCATTCTTCAGGCGGGCTCCCTGACTTCAACTGCACGTCAAAATAAATCGCCACTCTATTCTTCAGGCGGGCTCCCTGACTTCAACCACAACTTCAAAACTATATCGCCACTCCATTCTTCAGGTGGGCTCCCCTGACTTCAACTATAACTTCAAAACTAACTCGCCACTACATTCTTCAGGCGGGCTCCCTGACTTCAACTACAACTCAAAACTAAATCGCCACTCCATTCTTCAGGCGGGCTCCCTAACTTCAACATCAACTAACTAACTTCATCCCATCCTTTCTTCTGAATTACCTTGTTTCAGAATTTCTTTCCTCCTAGGTCGTGTTATTTTTTCCTTGACTGCTGGGGATATCTTTGGAATTGTTTACTTACCTGCTGGGGATAATGCTGCTGGGAAAATCTTCTCTATTTCCTCCTTTTCTACTTCCTTCAAGATCTTTTATTCTCTCTCGGGATCGCTGGGGATTGAAATGTCATTAGATGAGGATTGTCCTGTCGGGGGACCCCTTTTCCTTTCCCTCTTTCCAAACCTCCTTCGAGACTTGCGCTTTGCTCTCTTGAAAAACTTGTAGGATATAATGCTGCCAGGGAAATCTCGAAATCGGTGTTTCATTTTTTCGAGAATTGCTGGGGATGATACCGGCTTCTTGCCTTTCTGAACGCAAGCTTCCTCGTTTTGTCCTGTTTGCTGGGGGTATAATTTCCTCTATCACAACTTGTTGTTTTCTTTCTTTTAAAGCTGCTTGGGATAATCGGGTTGAAAGATCATTTCCTCGCATTATCCGGCTTCTTTCCCCAACCGGGTATTTGGTTTCGAGAAAATTTTCGCAACGGGAGAAAATTTTCTGCCCAGTTTGAGAATCTTCTTCGTGGCATGCTTTTCTGCCAACAACCCCTCTTTTCCTATTTCAAATCAAAAAAAAATTGGTTAGTTTTAAAATGTGGTGGTTGGTTGTGCTGCTCCTGTTGGGGATGGTTCTCCGCCTCTTTCCCTGCTCTGCGTTTCATTATCAGAACTTGCTGGGGATGTTATTATTTGATGATATTGATGCTGGGGATAGCTTTCTCCTTTCTTGCTTCCCCGCCTTCCTTGACGACTCTTTATTTGCGAATCTTTCCACGTGGTTTTCCACTGACCACCCGAATTCCTATGATAGTGACCCTTCGTGAAGACCTTGCATGTTTTACTGGTGAACCATTTTCTTTGTTCACCCTTGTCACTGAAAATACCTTCCTGTTGGGGATATCTCTCCTTCTTTTGTGGCATATCTAAGGACTGGGCATTTCCCAACCTTTGAGTCTCATTAACCTTCCTTGAGGTCATTAACCTTCCTTGAGATATCCTTATTGACACCAATCCCTCCCTTTGTCATTTTCCTATTGCTGGGGAATATCCCTCTGGACACTGGCCTTGCGCTTGATCCTTCCTGACTTATACCACTTGGGTGTACCAATCAAAATCCCGTCTTGTGTAATTGGAAAGCTGATGGAAAATTTCGCAGTCATTTCTTGCAAACAGACTCTATTGGGGAATTTTGATGAAAGGAGAAAGATAAAAGAAACAAAATAAAAGACAATGACTCTCTAAAAAGAAAAATTATAAAATAAACCTATCAAACATGGATACCAACTCTAATGGACATGACGTGCACATATAGCCTATCCTCCGTCGTTAATCCGCCTTTTGTAATCTTCTCCTGGGACTTTCCTATCTCGTTTCCAATCTTCGTTCGACTTGTAGTGCCCGAGGGGTTTTCACTATCAAGCCTCTCTCATTTCGGTTTTTCTCTCAGCTTTCATCGCCTTATGGTGCCTGTGAAGGTTTTCACCGCTAAGACTCTCTCATTTGTGTTACTTTTCCGCTGGGGATTGGTGGTGTTACTGCTAAGATTCTCTCATACTTCTTCTGCTGCAGATCCGAGTCTTT
Source organism: Nicotiana noctiflora (assembly GCA_032618575.1). Taxonomy (NCBI): domain Eukaryota; kingdom Viridiplantae; phylum Streptophyta; class Magnoliopsida; order Solanales; family Solanaceae; genus Nicotiana; species Nicotiana noctiflora. The sequence continues at coordinate 320,965 of JASVEL010003048.1, read as the reverse complement.
TCTGATGGGAATCAGAGTGTTATGTTCTGATAAGACTTCTCTCATTTGCCTGACTTGGCCTCTTTTGAAGATTGGTCAAAAGGTCTTTCTTTGGACCGTAATGTGGATTTTGATAGGGCTTAGAAAGAAAAGGGTATTAAAGGCTCAAAACAAAACAAAATGGGTTCAAAATTACAACCTTCGGAGTCTACATCTTCCTTTATAAACACAACTTTTGTTGCCCCAGTTTTTGCTTGGGGATTTTTTTTTTGATTTTTATTTACACTATGACCGAGCTGTGAAGCGCCTACGTATCCTCTTTGAGGAATCAGGTCAAACGTAGTTCCCAATTCCTCTTTTTCATGTTTCTTTTTTTCATACATTTTTCTTTTTGTTTTCTTTATCTCCTTTTGTTGTTTTCTTTTTCTTTACTTTTTTCTTTATCCCTTTCTTCTCTTACCTTTCAAACTTGTGTGTCTAGTCTTTGCAACTAATTCCGAAGGAGGGGTATGAAAGAATTTAAAATAAGGCTCAAAGGGTTGACGATGGATAAAGTGTTTGGATAGCAGAACAAAATGCCTTCGTCATTCCAATCTTCAAAACATGCCAAGCGTAAACAACACAATTAATATTCGTCATATCTTTAAAGCACTGTTGGGCAACACTCTCATTTTCATTATTATGAACGACCCCATGTCAATTTTGGCCAGCTTGCCTTTAGCGGTTTCCTTTTACTTGCCCCAGTTTCTCATGACTCGGGCTTCGAATAATCTCAAACCGTTCTTATATAATTTAAATATCTCGATCACCTCCCAATGGTCTTGTGATTAACTTTTAAAATCAGGCCAGAACTATGCGCGAACGTCATGTCGCTAGAGCTAGCAGAAAAAGAACTATAGGAAGGAGAGGACTAAATAACAGAAAATGTCTAGAAATAATATAAAATAGGTCATTGCATTAACCGATAAAACAATGACTCGAACAACCAAAAAACAAAACTGGGGTTACAACCCTTAGAACGAACCTAGACCCCTTTAGATGAGACACTATGATCAAAAGAAAAATACAAGGATAAAAGATTTGAGCCACAAAACAACATTCGGTTTACCATTCTGAAATAACTCGGAAAAAATAGAAATGACAACAAAATAAGCCACCACAAATGACTTTCCAATTGATAAGCCTGACATTTAGTCACGAATTTGATTATCAGAACCACTATGGCCTTCTCTCATTTCAGTCGGCAAATTCCCGAGTGGATTCTCATATTCCGTGTCACCAGGCATCACCGCCAGAAAGTGTGTATCATCAGGTGCAGGTAACGGATTCAGCGCGATATTCTGGGTGTCATTGTTATGAATCACAATCAATCTTTCTTGGATCATCCTTTCTATTTCCCTTTTCAAATCCCGACAACTTTCCATGTTGTGCCCCTGGGCATGGGAATGGTATTCACACCTTTTAGATGGATCAAAGCTCCTTGCACGTGGGTCCACATGATTTGGAGGGATGGGTGCAATCATGTCCTGTTGCTTTAACTTCTCAAATAAGCTTGCATAGGAAACTCCTATTGGTGTGAAATTATCCTTCAACTTCGGTTCCCTTCTATACCCTTGGTTTGGAAGTGGGTTATAAGGTATTTGGAAATTTTGCAGAGGATGGTAGAGATTTTGTGATGCCCGTGCTCGCTTTCTTGGATGATTTGATGGCTGAATAACATACTGGGGTGGATCAACTGAGTATGGTGGGTTCGGAGGTGGATAGTAATGCTCAGGGGAGTTATGGAAAACCTGTCGAGACAACGCATACCGTCGAGGTGTTCTTCTAGAACCTTTTCTTGACCCTGATATCATCATGACTTCTTATGGAGATTGCCTACGTATCATGACCCCGCATGAATCAGACCGAGTGTAGTTCTTGCAAATTAATGCAAGAAATAAAGAGATGTTTATTTGATTTTTTTTCTTTTTTGAAGAAAAATTGTAAAAGCCGACTCCAAAAAGATAAACTTGAAAAAATATTTCCTCCTGTGGCTCATGGGGGCATCATTCGGCATCGTCATAAGCCAACAAAAGACTGAGAAGTTTCTAATGTCAATTGACTATTTTTACAAAATTGGCCATGTAATGACTTATTTGACAAAGCGGCTATTTTTGCAAAATTTCATTTAAGAGACTACAAATTCAAAAATTTTCATCTTAGGGCCCATGGGGCATCGTTCAGCACCGACACAAGCCAACACAAGACCGAGAAAGTTTAAATGCCAAATGTGGCTATTTCAGCAAAACCATATGTTGTTTTTTTTTGCAAAGTTGAGTGATGACTCAAACTTAATTTTGCGGATACGGTCTTTCAATATTTCCACGAGGGAATATTTCAAGGTTGTGCCCAAAAATTATTACAAAGACTCAAAGTGACTATTCTTGCAAAAATAGCCTTCCGGCGTCCTTTTGGGGAACATTCGGCTTATTTTCAAAAACAGCGTTACTTTGATTTTATTGAAAACTAAAACTTCGATATTTTTTTTTAATTTTTTTTTTGAAAAGGGTGGTAACCCAAACTTTATTTTGAGGTTATGGCCTTTCAACATTTCCGCGGGGGAATATTTCAAGGCTATTATTCAAAAAGAAAAAGAAAAGACTTCAAAGTGGCCATTTTTGCAAAAACAGCCTTCCGGCGTCCTTTCGGAACATTCGGCTATTTTCAAAAACAGCGTCACTTTGATTTTATTGAAACTAAAACTTCGACATTTTTTTTTTAATTTTTGAAGGGGTGGTTGGACCCGATGAGGGTTTCCTACATATCCCACCTAATGGCGAGAATCAAACCTGTGTAGTTCGGTCTTAAAAAAAATAAACTACAATCTGTAAATGAAAACTATTTTTATTCTACTGAAAAACAAATAAACTATTTTTTTAAACACACATTTTTTTTATCATTAAAAAAAACATCTTTTTTTTTCTTTTTTCTTTTCTGTTTTTTTTTTAAAAAAAACAACTATAAAAAATCATTTTTTTTCTCAATATTTAAAAATCGGTCAGCAGGCAAGTCTGAAACAAATAAATGCGTAAAACAAACAGGATGCAGCAGGATGGTCTTTTCATTTCAGGTCACTTGTCCTAGACGGACCCAACCCCTGTGTTAAGTCCCCTTAGTCAAATGCAACTTGATGCAAATAAACGTTCCTACTAGGGATCCGGCATGAAGCTTTGTTATTCTAGGTTCAAAAACCTGGGTTTATTGTTGTAGACCTGGCTTACCCGAGCGGACAACTCGAGCTGAGGAGGAGGCAGCAACCCGGGAATACATAAGCTTCACCGGTTTTGCAACTTATCCAAACCTCGTTCTAAAGTGGGAATTAGACACTATACAGAAAAGAAGTCACACGAAGTGCACCCTTCTTCATGATTTAGAAGACTCAGAGAGGAGATTGGTTTCAGCACAGTTTATATGTACAATCCACAAAATATCAAAGCGGTAAAAGCAACATTTAGCACATTAAATACAAACATATAATAAAATCAGATAATAATAAGCCAAATACAACAATTATTCAAAGCTCGAATTCTTAAACCCTGAACCGAAGTTCCGGGTTGATCGTCCCCAGCAGAGTCGCCAGAGCTGTCACACCTCCTTTTTCCGCACCCGCAGGGGCGCGAGGGAGTTTTTCCAATTAAAGGACAATCGAAACGGGATTTATTTAATTAATTCAGAGTCGCCACTTGGGAAAATAATGGTGTCCCAAGTCACCGGTTGAATCCCGAATCGAGGAAAAGAATGACTCTGTTTAACAGTCCGCGAACCAGAAATCCGGATAAGGAATTCTATTAACCCGGGAGAAGGTGTTAGGCATTCCCGAATTCCGTGGTTCTAGCACGGTCGCTTAACTGTCATATTCGGTTTATTTATCTGATTTTAATAGTTATGTACTTAATGCAAATTAATATCCCTTTACTGCTTTTATTATTATTATTATTTACGAAAGAGAATATTGCCTAAAAATATGTTTCGAATCACGTCACATAAAATGCACCCGGATACTCGACACATTCTTATCCAACATTTTGGGATTTGGATTTGGGCCGCATGAAATGCGCACCCGTATTTAAGAAGATAAAATATTAAAATACTCGCCTAGAGCGATTACTTATTTACATTTTTTAGAAGGCCGTGAAATTCGCTAAGAAACGGCACATCTCGAAATCTAAGTATTTTATATATACATTTATAAGGGCCCTGTAGCTTGTGCATTTTATTTTTTTACGAGGCTCGTCTCAATTTTTTAATTAAAAGGCAAGCCTAAGGTAACTACAATTTTCTACTTTGTGATAACAGAGAAAATTCAACTACGTGCCTAAAACAAATTAGGATGTTTATAACTTTTAAACAGAAATCCCCTTTTTAAAACCATGTTCAACATAATTGAACTTTGAACCCAAATGCGATTCTCGCGTGGACAAAGTCAAAACTCCATGCTCATTAATTCCAATTCCATTAAAGAAATATCCGGCACCATCACATGACCTTAATCTTCCATATTGCAACAGTCCACGAAGCAAAAATAAAAACAAATTAAGGAAAACACAAGAAGGCCTCATTTAGAATCTATGCATTTAAACAAATAAATTTATGCACTTGCATTTGAAGTCTATGTTTAAAATTCCTTCTTCACTTTCATTTCAGTTCATCTTCTTTTGATTTGTCAACAAAACATTCATGTTACAGCAAATAAATTTGTTCTTCCAATTTATCATATAAAAAAAAAATACTTACGATGCACAAGCACAATTTAACCCACATACATCTATCATATACAAGTGACTATAGATTAAACTTTATCATGCCATCAATATAACACATCACAATAATACATCCAGTCAATCAACTAAATGAGCACAAATAATTATATACACAAACATCACAGATACAATACTAACTTGTGATTAGAGAGTGAGAGAGAGATATATGGACCTTCATTGTTGCCAAAATTGATTTTCCAGTGATTGTATACAGAAAACTCGTTGAACAAAGTTGTACACAATAGACAAATACCGAACAAAACTTCGAGCTAACGTTCCAAGAAATTCGAGCAAAATCTGGTACCAAAACCACGTCGGAAACTCGAGCTCGCAAAATCGAATGACAACCTCGACACGCACTTAAAACAGACCTCACATGTACTCAAGATGAGCTGGAGTTTTAGCTCAGCCTAAAACACTAAATATGGCTGCTTGGTCTTGGACGTAAAGACGACGTACAATGGCTGGTTATGGTGGCTGACGGATGCGAGAATGACGTGGTGACGGTGGAGGAGCTCGCTGGTGTGGAAGACTGCTGGTTCGTTTTCTGTGGTGGTTTCCGGCGTGGTGTGGAAGACGCAGTAGGGGTTGTTTGGACGTAAGGGAGAGGGTAGGGTCTTCTCTTCCTAGCGTTTTTTTTCGTTCTCCCTGGAGAAGATGATCTCGTTTTATCCCCTCTCCTCTGAAGAAGATGTACAGTACATATGTATGTGTATTGTATGTTTTTTTAAAATGAAGCCCATACAAGTTTTGTCCTTTACCTTTGTTTTTTTCCTTTTGTCCGTTGGCAAAGCTCTAAAAATCCCCACGTGGGAGACCAAGAGCCATGGGTCTCCACGTGGGTTTCAAGGGTCATGGGTTTCGTCTCGTGCTCCGTCCGTGTCCCCCACGTGTGGTAGGCTCGGATTATTATGGGCTAGGTCCGAAAATTATAAAACCAGGTAGTTTGAACCCGAATATTATTCTTTGCCCGGAACCGAGAATGAGAACACGGTGTCATTAACTAATCCTACGTAATCAAAATAACTATAAAAGTAGGACCGACAACTAAACAAAACTATTTTTATTTTTTCAAGATTGAAGTAACCACAAAAATATTAATTATATTATTTTGTTTTGTAATTTTTGTATTTTAATAAAGCTAAAAATATAAAGTACTATTTTTGTATTTTTCAAGTTTAAAATGACTACGAAACATTAATAAAACTATATTTTAGTTATTTTTCTTTTTAAGGTAAAAATAAAGTAAAAGAGTCAAAATTAGCTAAGATATCTATTTTAGGCCTAAACTACATATTTTAGCTAAAAATATAAAAAATCTCGGGTAGGGGCAAAATCACGCATCTACACCATCAGGATCACACATCATTTTCATTTCTAAAAGTCCTTATATTTTCCAGAAAATAATTTTCTTTAAAATTTCTTTTCTCGAGCTAGGGACCTCGAAATTCAATTTCAGGCGTACGCCCAAGTCCCATAATTTATTACGGACCCCACGCGACCGTCAAATCATGGTTCCGGGTCAATTTATCAAAAATATTGATTGAAATCAACTTTAATCAATTTTAAAGGCCTAACTCAGTATATTTCTTAAATTTCACATAAGTGCTTTTTGGAAACGCGCCCGAGCTGTGCACACAAATAGAGGAGAAAGAAAATGAGATTTTTAATTCCTCAAAACCTGAATTCGACTTCAATAATACAAGATGACCCTTTGGGTCAACACAACTTCAAACCTAGAGATCATGCCTGTATGATTCTATTAATTGGTTCTAATTAATTGCCACTGTCATTGCTTTGACAATATGCTTATAGGACTTAATAACAATTCTTGATCTGTAATTCTGATTCATTACGGGTGAAGTGTCTAGATGATATTCATTAAAATCAGTAGGCAAATAATAGGTCTTAATACTCGCCTCAATGAAACTGCTTCTATATAACATTGCTCGCCTATATCTGTCACGACCCAAATCCGGTCGTGATGGCGCCCAACAATTAAGCTAGGCCAGCCAGACCAACAATTCAATTATCACAACGATATCAGTCCCAAATGGACATCCCAAGAAGAATATATGAATTTAAGAACTCCAATAATAATAAAAATGAACAAAATACTGACACTCCCAAAGATCCGGAGTCACAAGTCTAGAGCCTCTAACAAAAACCAACAGGAATAGAGAGTACTGTATAGAAATACTCAAGTCTGAATACAAAATACAAGTAACAACTGGGAAGGAGTGGAGAAGCTAGGTTCTGCGAACGTAGGCAGCTACCTCAGCAACTCGAAATGACACTGCAAATGCTGGAATCGCCTGTCTACTGCTCCTGAGTACCTGAGTCTGCATACAAAAGGTGCAGGGAGTAGGGGTGAGTACTAAGTACTCAGTGAGTAACAAATATATATAAGTAGCTGACAGTAAGAAATCCACAAAATACCACAATATGAAGCTACACTACAGTCCGAATCTCCTACGAACTAGCGACAACAATACAATACGGCTACCACGGAGTAATTCGACAAATACAAATGCAATGCGATGCACATAGCTGCTACGGCGTGTGGCCGATCCAATTTAACGTCGACGGCGCTCGCTCGGGGTGTGTTCGGACTCGGAGGGGCTCCTACGGCCCGAGCGCAATGCTGCTGCGGCGTGCGGCCCGATCTACATATCAACCACTGCGGCGTGCAGCCCGATCCCATGCTCAGTCCACAATAAGCAAATAAGTCACAAAACAGTTCATTTTTCTTACTTCCAGTTTCCAGTTCATAATTTATGAAAAATACTTTAACTTTATTTAATTTGCCAAAAACCGGTGACTTAACATTTCAAAAAGGTGATTTCAATTTCCAGGACTGAGATCAGTGATTTAAGCAATTATAGCTATCACATAAATATTGTCCTCTAAGGACGCTACAGATCGGCACAAGGCCCCAAACAAGGCTTACAGCCCACAAATATATCAAATACGGTGTATTACCAACACTAATAACATATTATTCATTTCCGGGATGGACCAAGTCTCAATCCCCAGTCACAATCAATCCCGCACCTGCCACGGTGTGCGAGCCACGCCCTACTAGCGTCACAATGTGCTAAGCCGGTGTTTCGAACCCTCAAGCTACCATATACACAAACTACTCACCTCTAGCCGGTAGTAGACTCGTCCGCGATGCCTTTTCCTTTGAATTTAGCTCCCTCGTGCGTAGAATCTAGTCAAACCACAATAATTATATCAAATACGGGTCAAAGAATCATAACCCGTTTCAATTTACATGAAATTCGCATAAATACACTAAGTTGGTAAAACTCAACCCCGGGCCCACTGCTCGGAAAATTCCGAAATTAGTACCAACGCGATCCTTATCTCGCCACGAGTCCGTGCATATAAACTTTATCGAAATCGGAGTTCAAATGGCCTTCCAAATCCAAAAATCCCGTTTTCAATACTTAGGCCGCATTTCTTCAAGATTTCAACCCAATTTCATGAAGATTGATGTTAATATTACCATAAAATGATGTTTTTGAGTCAAGAATCTTACCTCCGACGAATACCCGATGACTTCTCAGTGATTTCCTCGAGTTTTCTTCTCTCTAGGGCTCAAAATTGTGTTTTGGGGGTGTAAACCCGTGAGCTCTCTGTTCTGCAATTTAATTCATTGCCAGAACATTTATCCTTACGGGATCGCGATGTTCAAAATTCCGGACTCACGCGATCGCGACTCGCCTCACGCGATCGTGATGTTCAAACATCTAGCTTCACGCGATCGCGTCTCTCTTCCTGCGATCGCGTAGCACAAATTTCCCTGGACCCCATTTCTCTTCTACGCGATCGCGTAGACCCTCATGCGATCGCGATGGGCAACTGATGACTCTACGCGATCGCGTCTGTGCCCCCCTGCGATCGCGTTGCTTCCGCTCTTGACCCTATGCGATCGCGTCCCTTTCTCTGCGATCGCACTGCAAAATTTCCGGACCCTATGCGATCGCAATGCCCTTCACGTGATCGCATAGAGTAAATTTCATGCCCCCTTCCACTCTTCTATGCGATCGCAGTCATCTCTATGCGATCGCATAGAGCAACTGCTGACTGCAATTTTCTGCAGAAATTTTCCAAGTTCTAAATGCCCGGTTGATGGTCCGAATCCATCCCGAGACCCCCGGGACCCCAACGAAAACCACCAACATACTCCAAAATATGATACGGACTTGTTCCAATCACAAAAACACCATCCTAAACATCAAAATCACCATTTCTATACGAATTCAAGCCTAAGTTTCTTCAAAACTTTCAAAACTAACATTCAATCCAAAACCCGAACAAACGATGTCCGAATGACCTGAAAATTTGCAGACACATCCAAAATCACATAACGAAGCTACAGAAATTGTCGGAATTCCATTCCGACCCCCGGATCAAAATATCACCTACCATCCGGTTTTCGCCAAAATTCAACATTCGCCAATTCAAGCTTAAAACTACACCGGACCTTCGAATTCAATTCCGATTGTTCTCCTAAGTCATAAATGATCCCCCGGAACTAGTCGAATCATCGGAATCCGGTTCCGAGCACTCTAACTCAATAGTCAACTCTTGGTTGACTTCTCGTATTCAAGCTTTCTTCAAACATGCTATTTGTTTGATTTTCAATCCAAATCACTCCTAACTCACCCGATATATTCTAATACTGATTTAAAAACATAATATATGTAAATGCAAGGTAACGGGGTGGTAAATTCCCGTAACGACGGGCCGGGTCGTTACATTCTCCCCAACTTAAACAAACGCTCGTCCGCGAGCGGGTTAAGAAACATACCTGGAGCATCAAACAAGTGTGGATATATGCTCCGCATTTCCTGCTCGGTCTCCCAAGTTGCTTCCTCCACGGGACGACCTCTCTACTGCACTTTTACTGAAGCTATGTCCTTAGATCTCAGCTTACGAACCTGTCGACCCAAAATGGCTACTGGTTCCACATCATAAGTCAAATCCTCATCTAGTTGTATTGTGCTGAAGTCCAACACATGAGACGGGTCTCCGACATACTTCCGGAGCATAGATACATGGAACACCGGGTGAACTCCCGACAAACTGGGTGGCAAAGCAAGCATATAAGCCACCTCCCCAACTTTCCTAAGCACCTCAAAAGGTCCGATAAACCTTGGGCTCAACTTCCCTTTCTTTCCAAACCTCATAACACCCTTCATAGGCGAAACCTTCAGCAACACCTTCTCACCTACTGAATAAGACACATCTCGGACCTTCCGGTCCGCATAACTCTTCTGACGCGACTGAGCTGTGCGTAGTCTCTCCTGAATCACCTTCACCTTGTCTAAGGCATCTTGGACTAACTCTGTCCCCGACAACCTAGCCTCGCCGGGCTCGAACCAACCAACTGGAGACCTACACCGCCTCCCATATAAAGCTTCATACGGTTCCATCTGAATGCTGGACTGATAGCTATTATTATAAGCAAACTCCGCCAAAGGCAAATAATCAGCCCATGAACAACCGAAATCAATGACACAAGCACGCAACATGTCCTCCAATATCTGAATAATACGCTCAGACTGCCCATCCGTCTGTGGATGAAATGCTGTGCTCAATTCTACCTGTGAACCCAACTCTCGCTGAAATGTCCTCCGGAACTGGGATGTGAACTGGGTAGCTCTGCCTGATATAATAGAAATAGGAACTCCATGCAATCTCACTATCTCACGGATGAATATCTCTGCCAACCGCTCTGAGGAATAAGTAGTACACACTGGGATGAAGTGAGCTGACTTGGTCAACCTATCCACCACTACCCAGACTGAATCAAACTTCCTCGTTGTCCGAGGGAGTCCGCTGACAAAGTCCATAGTAATCCTTTCCCACTTCCACTCAGGAATATCAATACGCTTGGAATACACCACCAGGTCTCTGATGCTCATACTTGACCTGCTGACAGTTTAGACACCGAGCCACATGGCTCACAATATCTTTCTTCATCTTTCTCCACCAGTAATGCTGCTTCAAATCCTGATACATCTTCGCGGCTCCTGGATGAATAGAATACCGCGAGCTATGGGCCTCTTCCGATATCAACTCACGAAGGCCATCAACATTGGGCACACATATCCGGCCCTGCATCCGCAATACACCCTCACTATCAATAGTGACATCTCTAGCATCATCATGCTGAACTCTGTCCTTAAGGACAAGTAAGTGTGGATCATCATACTGGTGCTCTCGAATACGATCATATAAAGAAGAACGAGCTACTACACAAGCCATCACCCGACTGGGCTCAGAAATATCCAGCCTAACTATCTGATTAGCTAACGCCTGAACATCAACTGCAAGGGGTCTCTCCCCAACTGGAATATACGCCAAGCTGCCCATACTAATAGCCTTCTGGCTCAATGCATCAGCCACTACATTGGCTTTCCCGGGATGGTACAAAATAGTAATATCATAGTCTTTAAGCAATTCAAGCCATCTCCACTGCCTCAAATTGAGATCTTTCTACTTAAACAAATGCTGAAGGCTGCGGTGGTCTATATATACATCACAAGATACACCATATAGGTAATGCCTCCAAATCTTCAAGGCATGAACAATAGCAGCTAACTCCAAATCATGAACGGGGTAGTTCTTCTCGTGGGGCTTTAGCTGACGAGAAGCATATGCAATAACTCTACCCTCCTGCATCAACACACAACCGAGCCCAACTCTGGAAGCATCACAATACACCGTATATGACCCTGAGGCTGATGGTAACACAAGTACTGGAGCGGTGGTCAAAGCTTCCTTGAGCTTCTGGAAGCTCTCCTCACATTCATCAGACCACACAAATGGAGCATTCTTCTGTGTCAACTTAGTCAACGGTGAAGCAATAGATGAGAAACCCTGAACAAACCTGCGGTAATAGCCTGCCAAATCGAGGAAACTCCGGATGTCAGTAGCTAAGGACGGCCTGGGCCAATTCTGCACCGCCTTGACTTTTTGTGGATCGGCCCGAATACCATCGCTCGACACTACGTGTCCCAGAAAAGTCACAATGTCAAGACAGAACTCACACTTAGAAAATTTTGCATATAGCTTCTCTTCTCTCAACCTCTGCAATACCACTCTCAAGTGTTGTGCATGCTCCTCCTGGCTGCGTGAATAGACCAGAATGTCATCAATAAACACAATCACAAAAGAATCAAGGTACGGCCGAAATACACTATTCATCAAGTGCATGAATGCGGTTGGGGCATTAGTCAGCCCGAAAGACATCACCAGGAACTCATTGTTCCCATATCTCGTTCTGAATGCTGTCTTCATAATATCTGAGTCCCTGATCGTCAACTGATGATAGCCCGATCGAAGATCAATCTTACAAAATACACTAGGTCCCTGGAGCTGATCAAATAGGTCCATGATACGAGGCAATAGGTACTTATTCTTCACTGTTACCTTGTTCAGCTGCCTGTAATCAATGCACATTCTCATTGTGCCATCTTTCTTCTTCACGAACAACACCGGTGCACCCCAAGGTGACACACTCGGACGAATGAAACCCTTATCTAAGAGTTCCTGAAGGTGTTCTTTCAATTCTTTTAACTCTGCTGGTGCCATACGATAGAGAGGAATAGAAATGGGCTGAGTGCCCGGCACCAAGTCAATACCAAAATCAATATCTCTGTCGGGTGGCATGCCTGGTAGGTCTGCTGGAAATACATCCGGAAACTCCCTCACAATGGGGACCGAATCAAGACTGGGTGTCTCGACCTCAACATTTCTAATGAAGGCCAAATAAGATAAACAACCCTTGCCAATCATTCGTTGGGCCTTTATATAAGAAATCACCCTGTCGGACACATAATCAGTCAAGCCACGCCACTCGATCCTCGGATTACCTGGAATAGCTAGTGTGACCGTCTTGGCATGACAATCCAGAATCGCATGGTAAGGAGATAGCCAATCCATGCCTAGAATAACATCGAAATCTACCATGCCCAGTAGTAATAAATCAACTCGGGTCTCCAGACCCCCAATAGTAATAATACAGGATCGATATACCTGATCCACAACAACAGTATCCCCCACTGGGGTAGACACGTGTACGGGCAAAGCAAGAATACCACGGGTCATACCCAAATGATGTGCAAAATAAGTAGAGACATAAGAATAGGTGGATCCGGGATCAAATAAGACAGAAGCATCCCTGTGGCGGACTGAGATAATACCTGAAATGACCGCATCTGAAGCACTAGCATCCTTCCTATCCGGAAGAGCATAGAAACGAGCCTGTCCTCCACCAGTACGATCCTCACCCCTAGGGCGACCTCTGGATACCTGGCCACCAGTCATAGCCGACTGTGTTGGCGCTGAAGAAATAGGAGTAGAAGACGAGGGCTGATCCCTCTGCTGAGACCGCTTACGAAGCCACTGAGGACACTCTCTCCTGATATGGCCCAAATCACCGCACTTAAAACAACGGCTTGAAGATGGAAGAAGGGGCTGCTGAGGACCCCTCGCTACGGACGAACCACTGTCTTTGAGGAAGCGGGAGCGAGCTGCGAGTCGGAAGAGCACTCGGTGCGGTGCGACTCTGGCGGCGGCTCGCGCGACACTGATAACCACGATGACCACCGACGACCACGATCGATGAAACCCCGGCTGGACTCGCACGTCCAGACTGATGAGACCTGAAAGAACGACCTCTGCTATGCTGAGATTGGCCCCTAGACGGAGCACCACTGTAACTGCCAGTACCACGAGGCCTCTTAGCCTCTCTCTCCTCCCGCTCTCTGCGGCGATCTGTCTCAATGTGACGGGCAGCATCAACCACCTCCTCAAAGGTAACTGCCGAAACTCTCTCCCTGGTCATCAATATGCGGATGGGATAAATAAGGCCATCGATAAATCTCCGAATCCTCTCTCTGTCCGTAGGAACCATCCACATGGCATGACGGGCCAGCTGTGTGAATCTCATCTCATACTGATTAACCGTCATATCCCCCTGCTTCAGCCATTCAAACTGACGTCGCAGCTCCTCTCTCTGAGACTGAGGCACGTACTTCTCCAAACATAACTGTGGAGAACTGCTGCCAAGTGAGGGGCACTGCCCCAGCGGGCCTACGCCTCTCGAAATCCTCCCACCACTGAAATGCTGCACCTGTGAACTGAAAAGTGGTGAATGAAACACCGCTGGACTCTAGAATACCCGCGGTGCGAAGCATGCGCTGACATCTGTCAAGAAAACCCTGGGCGTCCTCACCCTCAGCACCACTGAATGTCGGAGGCTGTAGCCTCTCAAATCTCTCCAAACGACGTTGCTCATCGTCGGGCATAACTGGAACCATATAAACATGAGCTGGTGCAACAGGCGCAACTGGCTGAACTGGCTCGGGTGTGCGAGCCACGGGGGTCTGGTTCCCTCCCCCTGCCTGTGAAGAAGATGCTGCAGCAGTAGCTGCAACTACCTGAGCCAAGCCTATGCACACTGATAAGATCTGAGCCAAGGTCTCCTGAAGACCCGGTATCACGATGGGCACTGCCGGTGCCTGAACCTGAGTTGTCGGAGCGTCTGCCGCTGGAATCTGGTCTTGAGCCTAGGCCACTGGTGCATGAATCTCACCCTGAGTTTGGTCAGCTTGTGGGTCAGCATGTGCTGGTACTGCTGCCCTACCTACACCACGACCACGACCTCTGGGTGCCAATGGTGGTTGTCTACCACGTCCGTTAGCCCGTGTTCTCGCCATCTGCGAGAGAATAGAATATGGAAAGATTTAATTTCATGATAACACAAATCGCACGATATGAATCCAAGAAAATGAGGTTTTCCTAAAGTTTCTGTAGCCCTTCGAGGATAGATACGGACGTCTACGTACCGATCCGCGAAAGCCTACTAAGCCGGCTCATGACTCGCGAGTCCTAATAACTTAGGCTCTGATACCAACTTGTCACGACCCAAATCCGATCGTGATGGTGCCCAACAATCAAGCTAGGCCAGCCAGACCAACAATTTAATTATCACAACGATATCAGTCCCAAATGGACATCCCGAGAAGAATATATGAGTTTAAGAACTCCAAAAATAATAATAAAGAGCAAGATACTGACACTCCCAAAGATCCGGAGTCACAAGTCTAGAGCCTCTAACATAACCCAACAGGAATAGAGAGTACTGTATAGAAATACTCAAGTCTGAATACAAAATACAAAATAACAACTGGAAATGAGAGGAGAAGCTAGGTTCTGCGAACGTAGGCAGCTACCTCAGCAACTCGATATGACACTGCAAACGCTGGAAATGCCTGTCTACTGCTCCTGAGTACCTGAATCTGCACACAAAGGTGCAGGGAGTAGGGGTGAGTACTAAGTACTCGGTGAGTAACAAATATATATAAGTAGCTGACAGTAAGAAATCCACAAAATACCACAATATGAAGCTACACTACAGTCCGAATCTCCTACGAACTAGCGGCAACAATACAATACAGCTACCACAGAGTAATTCAACAAATATAGATGCAATGCAATGCACATAACCGCTACGGTGTGTAGCCCGATCCAATTTAACGTCGACGGCGCTCACTGGGGGTGTGTACAGACTCCGGAGGGGCTCCTACAGCCCAAGCGCAATACTGCTGCGGCGTGCAGCCCGATCCACATATCAACCACTGCGGCGTGCAGCCCGATCCCATGCTCAGTCCACAATAAGCAATTAAGTCACAAAACAATTCATTTTCCTTAATTCCAGTTCTCAATTCATAATTTATGAAAAATACTTTAACTTTATTAAATTTGTAAAAGCTGGTGACTTAGCATTTCAAAAGTGTGATTTCAATTTCCAGGACTGAGATCAGTGATTTAAGCAATTATAGCTATCACATAAATATTGTCCTCTAAGGACGCTACGGATCGGCACAAGGCCCCAAACAAGGCTTACATCCCACAATTATATCAAATACAGTGTATTTCCAACACTAACAACATATTATTCACATCCGGGATGGACCAAGTCTCAATCCCCAGTCACAATCAATCCCGCACCTGCCACGGTGTGCGAGCCACGCCCTACTAGCGTCACAATGTGCTAAGCCGGGGTTTCGAACCCTCAGGCTACCATATACACAAACTACTCACCTCTAGCCGGTCGTAGACTCGTCCGCGATGCCTTTTCCTTTGAATTTAGCTTCCTCGTGCGTAGAATCTAGTCAAACCACAATAATTATATCAAATACGGGTCAAAGAATCATAACCCATTTCAATTTACATGAAATTCGCATAAATACACTAAGTTGGTAAAACCCGACCCCGGACCCACTGCTCGAAAAATTCCGAAATTAGTACCAACGCGATCCTTATCTCGCCACGAGTCCGTGCATATAAATTTATCGAAATCGGAGTTCAAATGGCCTTCCAAATCCAAAAATCCCGTTTTCAAAACTTAGGCCACATTTCTTCAAGATTTCAACCCAATTTCATGAAGATTGATGTTAATACTACCATAAAATGATGTTTTTGAGTCAAGAATCTTACCTCCGACGAATACCCGATGACTTCTCGGTGATTTCCTCGAGTTTTCTTCTCTCTAGGGCTCAAAATTGTGTTTTGGGGGTGTAAACCCGTAACCCCTCTGTTCTGCAATTTAATTCACTGCCAGAACATTTATCCTTACGCGATCGCGACTCGCCTCACGCGATCGCGATGTTCAAAATTCCGGACTCTCGCGATCGCGACTCGCCTCACGCGATCGCGATGTTCAAACATCCGGCTTCACGCGATCGCGTCTCTCTTCCTGCGATCGCGTAGCACAAATTTCCCTGGACCCCATTTCTCTTCTACGCGATCGCGTAGATGCTCATGCGATCGCGATGGGCAACTGATGACTCTACGCGATCGCGTCTGTGTCCCCCTGCGATCGCGTTGCTTCCGCTCTTGACCCTATGCGATCGCGTCCCTTTCTCTGCGATCGCACTGCAAAATTTTCGGACCCTATGCGATCGCAATGCCTTTCACGCGATCGCATAGAGTAAATTTCACGCCCCTTCCACTCTTCTATGCGATCACAGTCATCTCTATGCGATCGCATAGAGCAACTGCTGACTGCAATTTTCTGCAGAAATTTTCCAAGTTCTAAATGCCCGGTTGATGGTCCGAATCCATCCCGAGACCCCCGGGACCCCAACGAAAACCACCAACATACTCCAAAATATGATACGGACTTGTTCCAATCACAAAAACACCATCCTAAACATCAAAATCACCATTTCTATACGAATTCAAGCCTAAGTTTCTTCAAAACTTTCAAAACTAACATTCAATCCAAAACCCGAACAAACGATGTCCGAATGACCTGAAAATTTGCGGACATATCCAAAATCACATAACGAAGCTACAGAAATTGTCGGAATTCCATTCCGACTCCCGGATCAAAATATCACCTACCATCCGGTTTTCGCCAAAATTCAACCTTCGCCAATTAAAGCCTAAAACTACACCGGACCTCCGAATTCAATTCCGATTGCTCTCCTAAGTCATAAATGATCCCCCGAACTAGTCGAATCATCAGGATCCGGTTCCGAGCACTCTAACTCAATAGTCAACTCTTGGTTGACTTCTCGTATTCAAGCTTTCTTCAAACATGCTATTTGTTTCATTTTCAATCCAAATCACTCCTAACTCACCCCGATATATTCTAATACTGATTTAAAAGCATAATATATGTAAATGCAAGGTAACGGGGTGGTAAATTCCCATAATGACGGGCCGGGTCGTTACAATATCTCACATAGATATCCTACATATAGGATTTCACGATCGATGAAGATTGTCAATTAATTTACCTACATTTGCTGTTTATGTGTGGAGGTTAACATGAGTCCATATTTGCTTTGTATTTGCAAGTCCTAACATGTTTTTTTTGTTGCCTAGTCTTCTACATTTTTGAGCAACCTAGG
This sequence comes from Nicotiana noctiflora, assembly GCA_032618575.1. Lineage (NCBI taxonomy): Eukaryota > Viridiplantae > Streptophyta > Magnoliopsida > Solanales > Solanaceae > Nicotiana > Nicotiana noctiflora. The sequence goes on along the minus strand of JASVEL010003048.1, from coordinate 303,246 downwards.
CTCAGTCTTGAACTATACCAATTAGAGGTCCTAATACCTCCAGGGCCATAGGTAAGGGACGAGTTGTGCACGTATAGGAATCAAACTAGAATCAATTAGAGCGCTTTAGGTAATATCTTAAAGATAGTAATCGGGTAGCAGGAGATTATAGTATGTGTTTATTGAATAATATGAGTAACACCCTGACTTGAGGGAGTTACGAAGTCTGTATTAGACTAATTCTTGAATTAAGTTCAGCCAGGACCCACCGTTGTGGACCTCGAGGTGTGCCTAACACCTTCCCCTTAAGGTAATCTCAAGCCCCTACCCGATCTCTAGTGATGCAAGCTGGCATGATATGAGTTATCTATTCTAGGTGCCCTAACTCACCTTAATCTGTTAGGTGGCGACTCTAACCATTTCCTTTTCCTTACTATTTCAAAGGAGTCATCAAATGCCAAAAATTGATTTGGCGAGAAAAAGGGAGCGTGGCAATGAACTCAAATCCTTATTTTTGAACACAAACACTCTGCCTAGATGTCTTTCTCTTTGCGAATGGCGTAGTGGCCTCGCATTCGCGAAGCACGAGCTGCCTCAGACTAAAAATCTCTTATTCGCAAACGCGATGACCCACTTGCGAACGTGAAGACCACTCTGTTTGACCTGACACAAACATGGAACACACCTCACAAACATGTAGGCTTAACTGCTTGAAGCTCCAAATGAGCGTTGACTCTATGCGAACGTGATGCCCTAGTCGCGAACGCATAGCCTTAAACTCATGAACCTTCACAAATGCGGGAACTACATCGTAAGTGCGAAGAACAATCCATCTTCCCCTCTCATCATCCATTCGCGAACGTGAGAGCCCTCTCACGAATGCGATGAAGGAATTCTCTACAACAAAATACCAGATAATCTGTCAACTTCCAAAACCAAGAATTGGTCCGTTAACCACCCGAAACTCACCCGAGACCCTTGGAACATCAACCAAACATGCCAAAACATCCATAACATCATTCAAAATTAGTCGAGCCATCGAATCACTCAATACAACACCAAAACACCAAATCATCTTTTGATTGAAGCCTAAGAACTTAGAAACTTTCAAATTCCACAAACAACGTCGAAACCTATCAAATCACCTCCGAATAACCTGAAATTTTGCACACACGTCCCAAATGACACTATGGACCTACTCCAATTTTCGAAATGCAATTCTGACCCATATATCAAGATTTCCAATGTCGACCGGAAACTCCAAATTTCCAATTTCGCCAATTCAAGCCTAATTCTATCACGGACCTCCAAATTATATTCAGAACACACTCCTAAGATCCAAAATCACCTACTGGGGCTATCTGAACTATCATAATTCACATCCGAGACCTTTTACACATAAGTCAACATCTAGTTGACTTTTCTAACTTAAGCTCCTAAATTTGAGTCTAAGTGTCTCATTTCACTCCAGGAGCTATCTGAACTATCATAATTCACATCCGAGACCTTCTACACATAAGTCAACATCTAGTTGACTTTTCTAACTTAAGCTCCTAAATTTGAGACTAAGTGTCTCATTTCACTCCAGGACCACTCCGAAAACGAACCAACAAACACGATATGATAAAATATAGCTAAACAACATATAAAGAAGAAGAAATTAGGGAAAATGGGTTGTAACTTATGAAACAACTGGCTGGGTCATTATATTTATACATACTAAAAATAAATTTTATACAAATAATTATATATTATATATCTTATGTACAAATTTTCTACAATTTTTATACGTTATTTCTACCCAGTTACATATAACTACAATATCATACAACTTAAATATAAATTTTATATAATACTATTTAAATTTCACATAATATTAAAATAAAAAAATATAAAATAAACATAATATAATTTTACTTTAATTTTGTAAGTATAATGTATGTCATGTCATGCCATTGTCTTCTTTTTCTTCTTCTTCTTCTTCTTCTTCTTCTTCTTCTTCTTCTTCTTCTTCTTCTTCACCAAACACCCTCAAAATTGAGATGTAAACTCCAAACCATATTCTCAATAGCTGTCTATGGTGGAATTAGGGATTGTGAGATAGAGAGAGGCATAGAGAGAATTCTCAAAATATCCAATTCAAACAAATAATATTTTTGAAAATCCAAACTTGAATTCAATGCTTCAAAGCTTTTTAATGGCTGTCAATAATTGAATTGCTGCTCTCTCTTCCATTGCTATACATTAGTGAAATTAGGGATTGATAGACAGAGACATATATATACACAGAGAGAGAGAGAGAGAGAGAGAGAGAGAGAGAGAGAGAGAGAGAGAGAGAGAGAGAGAGAGAGAGAGAGAGAGAGAGCATGAAGGATGAAGGAGAGGGAATAAGGATGGGAGATAATTGATTCCTAATATAAAAGGATACTCATTTAATTTATAAAGTGTATAAAATTAGTTAATTTATATATAGAAGGTAATTAAATTGAAACTTAAGTAGGATTGATAATAAAGTTTTCAATATTATGTATGTAAAAAAACCATCGGCTAACCTAGTGTTTGCAGGAAAATTCATAGTCTTGCATGTAGCCCATTCAGCTTTTATTATTTTTTTTTTGCTTTGGTTGATAAAATTTTTATTTACATGTTTTTTAAACCCTGTTTCTTTAATTAGAACATTTTCCGTAAAAAGTATGCACAAGTGCACAATTTTTTGTTAGTATAGCAAATCGAGGTATTTGTGTCTCTTCGCCTTCTTAAAGGCAACAGTAAGGTCTCTGTACACTCTACCATAAATGATGTTCACAGGACTTTTTGTAAGAAGTGTCGATATTTAATAATTATTACATATATAATAAGTAGTATTATATTAACAAAGCTGTTATAAATAGAGTTTTATTTAAGGTGAATATCTATATTTTAGAGAGATTTTACTTGGTGAATAATGTAACGACCCGATCGGCCGTTTTATGCCCTAGTATGTCGTTCAGTAGTCTGAGGCCATGGCAACTTCATTTCAGGTGTTATGACTTGTACGCATGGTCGCAATTGAATTTCGGGAAGTCTAGAATTGATTTGGAAAGAGAATTCTTATTTCGGAATCTTAAAGTTGAAAGAATGAACTAGGGTCAAAATTTTGAGTAAACAACCTCGGAATCGAGATCTGAAGGTTCTAACAGGTTCGTATGATGATTTCAGATTTGGGCGTATGACCGGTTCGTGTTTTGGATAACCCGGGAGCATTTTGGCGCCTATTGTGGAAGTTAAAATTTTGGAAGAAATTTCATATATTTGGTTTGAAGTGCATTTCAGTGTTGTCAATATCCGTTTGGGATTTTGACACTGCGAATAGCTATGTATGGTGATTCTGGAGTTGGAAGCATGACCGGAAGTGAATTCGGAGGTCCGTGTGTCATTTTTGGAGTCATTTGGCTAACGATAGATTTAAAGGTTTTTGAGAAGTTTGACCGAAGGTTGACTTTTTGATATCGGGTTTGGAACCCAATTTCGAAAGTTGGAGTAGGTCCGTAATGTCAAATGTAATTTTTGTCCAAAATTTGAGGTCAATCGGACATGATTTGATAGGTTTAAACATCGGAAATAGAAGTTTGAAATTCTAAAGTTCATTAAGCTTGAATTGTGGTGTAATTCATGATTTTGGCGTTGTTTGATATGATTTGAAGCATTGAGCAAGTTCGTAATGCATTTGAGATTAGTTGGGGTCTCGGGGGCCTCAGGTGGATTCCGGATGGTTAACGGATCGATTTTTTGCTTTGTGAGGATTGCTGGTTTTCTGGTATAAGTGCAACATATTTTTACTCTATGCGATCATAATAGAGGGTATGTGATCGCATAGAGCAAGAGTTGAGGGTGGCTGAAATTGGTCTATGCGATCGCAGGAGGTGCAATGCGATTGCATAGGAGGAAGGCTGGACCTTATGCGATCACAGGTCCCGTTACGCGATCGCATAGAACAAATTTGGGAGGCAGCACAGTTGTCCTATGCGATCGCGGGGCAGTTTATGCGATCGCATAGGAGGATTTTATGGGTAGTGTTATTTCAAAAATGGGTTTTGGCTCATTCCACTTCGTTTTTCTTCCACGGGAGTCGACTTGGAGCAACTTTTGAGCACCATTTTCATCGCCAAGCATTGGGTAAGTGATTTCTACTGGTTTTGAGTTAAACACAAGTTTATAGATGGATTTAGACATTAAAATTAATATGAGTTTGAGGTTTTGATGGAAAAACTAGAAACTTACATTTATTTGAAATTGACCACGATATCGATTATGAAATTCAGTAAAAATTGTATATTTGAGTTGCTTGAATTTGACCATGATATCGAGTATGGAATTTAGTAAAAATTATATATCTGAGTTCCTAAGGTCATGGGTAATCTTTATCTTTGAAAAATTTCGGATTTCGGGCATGTGGGCCTGAGGGCGTTTTGGTCAACTCTTCGATCGGAGTTGGAAATTGCTATAATTTATATTGTAATGATGATTGAGCATATATTAATGGATTTGCATAACCGCTGGCTAGTTTTAGAGCGTGGTGCATCAAGTAGAGTCTTCAGAAAGACGTGGAATGTCGGGAGTTTTCAGAGCAAGGTGAGTCTCTTTTCTAACCTTATAAGAGGGAATTGTCCCCATAGGTAAAATAAATGATTATGTGCTCCTATATGTGGGGCCTACATATGCACGAGGTAATAAGAGTCCGTGCGTAGCTACTATTATATTATTGTCCGGGTAGTTAGGACCCATGAACATGTTATACTTGGACTAATTATGAACCCATTGATAACTTGAATTGTTTAACTCACCTTTGATTAGTAAATGAATTTAAAAAGATATTAAAAATCAATTCCTGAATTGTTAAATAGAGAATTTGCCTTAATTAGATAAATGCCCCAGATAAATTCTTAATTGGCTATTTGAGCATATATTTTATGTGTACCTGCATCGTATGTGTGATTCACGATCAGGGTATGTGTTTATTTATTGAACGAGCTGAATGCCTCGAAAGATTAAATAAATGCATCTATTGGTTCGGGCCGCTCAACCCTCGGCAATGCACAGTTTACATTCCTGTTGGATTGTCGTCGCCTCAATGTGATTTGCGCATGTTATTTGCCGTTTGGAAATTTTCAAATGTGAAATTTGCCCTTTATGGCTTGAGATAAATTGATAAGATAATAAATAATTAACCTTGGAAGCCCTTGATTAATTATTGAAAGGTGTTTACTTGTTTTCTAGTTTCGCGAATTTGAACTACTATATAAATCCATGATTATCCTCGCATTTCAAGAATATTGTTAATTGACCTCTAGTGAGTGTCGGAGTTGGCCATATCGTCTATACTTCTTCGAGATTAAGAGGGATACTCATCGATCACATGTTGATTACGTACTTATACTACACTTCTGTGCATTTTTGTTGCACGGGTATATTTACCTCTAATAGTCTATTGGGCGTAGCAGCACGGATGGCTCTAGGACTAGGTGAACTGCATTGTTCGAGACGACACCACAGCTAGTATAGTTCCATTCAGCAGTTTTATTATTTATTTCCGGTCCACTGTATTTCGGACAGAGGTTGTATTTTATTTTCCTTATCGATAGTTTCTCATGCACTTGTGACACCCGGTTCTGAGGATGTATTTGGATTTATTTGAAAATCTTAAAAGTTGTTTAAATATTTCATTATTCATTTGGAAGAATATACTGAGTCTTGATTAAACTGTATAAAAGAAAGGTTTTCAAAATTATTATATCGAGAATTTAATTTAGTATTCCATTTGGTTTGCCTGATAGAGGTGTCCGGTACCACCACGATCCTTAGTGGATTTTGGATCGTGACAGATAAGTCACTCTTTTCCTATAAATAGAGAGGTCATATTCTATTGTAATTCATCCTAAATCAATAAGAATTCTCTCTTTCTCTACTTTTCTCTGCGATACTCTTCTTCTTCTTTTATAGTTTTATAACACGTTATCAGCACGAGACTCTAACCAATTGAGTAGATGCTTTGGTATTGAGCGTAATGATTGTCAATTGTTCCATAAACTTCGTTCATGATTAAATTCTGGATTTAAGGTAAGTATATTACCGTATTTTTCTCTTTTAATCTTTAATTTAATTTTAAATACAAGCAAAGACAATAAATTTTGATTATAACTTTAATGGAGTTAGTAAAAATATAATCACTCGAAGTGGAAAAATTTCTAGAAGATAAAATTACTACTATGAATGTATCAATGGATGTGGACATGAGAATGTATCAATAATATTTATCATCGATTTGACATGAGATATTATAAAGCACATACAGATGATTATGGTCCATTCATGATGTGAATATGACAACATCTTATTTATGACTAAATATTCATTCTTAGAAGAATATGAACGTGCTAATGGTAGTGAATATACCACACTCACCTCTAGAAGGAGATTTGAGATGATATAGGAAAATAACATCATTATTATGGCATGAATGGTCATTGGTCACATACCTATTGCACGCCAAAATATTTTGATAACGTAATTATTAAAAATTAAAATTAATGCAAGAAACTTATCTTGCATATAGTTTTCACCATAACCATAATGGTATAACTTTCTCTTTGAAATAGATATTCACCATATGGATGATGATGAATATGTGGTAGTACCAAATTAATTGAGAGCTCTTGAAGAGTCAATCATTATTATTTGGAGGAATTAAATTGATTATTAATAAGGCATTATATTGTAGTAAATCTTAAAGAAACTTAATTGAGTTTCTAAAGTAATCGAGAAAGCGGTTAGTCATACTGAGATTATAAATAAAGGAAAAATTTAATATCTTCTATTACTACAACTTGTAGCGGGTTAATATATATGTGAAAAGTTACCCCGCTTTATTCTCCAGTTTGTATTGCATAAATAAAATTGAGTACGACAATAAAGTAGATGTTTGTTGATATAAAACCAATATCATAATAAACTCAGATTATTGATAACTGCACACGTCATGGTATAAACCTGAAATTTATCAATATTGATAATTTATCCATTTGGCATAATCAGTTTAGTCATATCAATTTAAGCATGATATGCAAAAATAAAAGAGAATTCACATGGGTAAATATAAAGAATTAGAAAGTTCTTTATGAATTCTCTTATGTTGCATGTTCTCATTAATTAATATACCAACTAAAATTGGGTTTGAATCTCATGAATACTAGAAATATCAAAGTTGAATATAGGCTCATTCACTTGCCATATATATCACAAAAGATGCATCTATAAGATAGTTACATGCGCCATTATTGTTAACCCGTAACATGGTGTTTGTGAGGTAGCTTGCATAACTTCTAGAATTTTTTAGTAAAGATAGTTCATCTTGATAAGTTGGTCTACATCACAAGTGGTTTAGCAAAATAATTTATTGAGTGCCTCCACTTAATAGCTAAACAATTGCTTTTGAGAACAAAGTTATCTATATCAAAGTATATACGTTATATATCAAAGAATATTATTTCTTCCCTTACAAGTGGTTCAAGGTCAGGAACCAATAATTCCATCTGATTATTATTGATGTGCAGGGTATACTTTGATCAGTATCATAACGCACAAAGATGGGTTCTCAAAGTTGAGGAAAAAAGTTAGTTTTTCTAATATGAGGGGCATATATGATAAACAATTGAGAAAAAGTCACGTGGAATGAATTATCATTTGTACATTTAGATCCTTGAATAAGATAATATGAACCTGAAGTTCATAAAAAAGATAATTCATTTGCAATATATTTCAAAGCATGCAAGACGCATTTGCTGACCCAAACAAAGTAACTATATTCTAATTCCAAATGCTCATATTAAGTTTTAGAAGGACAAAGTCTATGGTACATTTAAATCATATAGACAGATCAGTTCCAAATAAACTTCTTGATAAAGAAAATGAGCAAGTGATTATATTAAAAGAGACAAGTAATCTAGAAGATCACATGACATAAAACTTCATAAAATATCAAGAGAAGTTCATGTGCCTGAAAATATTAATGAAGATATCTCTATGCCATGTTTTTATGAAAAAAAAGCTGGGAACCAATATAAATTGTTCGTCGACGGCACATAGCGCTAAGTATGGATGAGGACCTCAAGTCTGCCGAATGCATATACAAAATTATTGGCCAAATAAAATAGACACAATTCAAATAGAATTGGTTTCATATGAAAGATAAGTGTTTGGACTTACAGTTCAAGCACTTGAAAGTATAAAGTCATCAGTTTTTGATATCTTATTTGTCTAGCATGACATGAAAACTTGATATGCATTTAATTAAAGTCTATTATATGACTTAACTTATATGATAATACTTGATGGATTTAAATCGCTTGAAGCATATACAATTCTTGGTCCCGAAGTACCATATGATAAGTGTAATTTGTGCACATATGTATCCTGCTATAACTATAAGCATGATAATGTGATAGCGGAATGTTTACCTCTATGGAGATACTGAAAAGGTTATTCCACGATATTATATGAAGAGATTACATATATATAAGAATGGTGATTTCAAGGTGCAACATATTCATTCAAGTGATAATATGGCTGATTTGTTCACGAAATCTCTACCGATGTCAACTTTCAAGAAGCTAGTGTGCAAGATTGGGATGCGAAAGCTCAAAGATGTGAATTGATGCTCTCATTAGGAGGAGTTAATACGTATTGTACTCTTTTTCCTTTACAAGGTTTTGTTCCACTGGTTTTCCTTGCAAGGTTTTTAACGAGGCAATCAAAGAATATATTCATAGATATGTGTACTCTTTTTCCTTCTCTAGTGGGAGTGTTATGGATAAAGTTTTATTTAAGATGAATATTTATATTTTAGAAAGATTTTACTTGGTGTCTAAGTCACTCTTTTCCTATAAATATAAATGTCCTATTTCATTGTTATTCATCCCAAATTAATAAGAATTCTTTCTCTATACTTTTTTTTTGTAATGCTCTTCTTCTTTTTTTATTATTTCATAACACAAAAATAATTTATTAGTAAAACACAATTCAAGCACCAAGTAACCATAACGAAGTCCAAGAATATGGGACTCAAAGATAACAAGAACATGTTTGCTAGGAGATATCAAACACATGAGCTCTTCCAGTAAACGGAGGCAACCGATCAAGCGAGCTAAAGTGCAAGTTGTGCAAACAAGGTCATTTTACGCATTTTTAATAAACTTTTGTATTTATATACTATTAACACACATGGATTCATTATAATTTTTGGATGAACCGGTGTTATTCGAATGGCAACACTTCAATTAAAGTGATTCCACCCCTGTATGCTCTTTCAAACTTTATTTGTAAAATTATACTAAATTATTATTGTTGTTATTGTTATTGTGTCTCTTCTACATGCTTCCGGTTATTTTCCAAACTTCTTATGCCTGGGAAAACGTTAATAAACTTTTAAAATTATTGAGCCTAATTTTATAGATCTATAACTAAATTAAACTTTTTATTAACGGTTCAAAATAATCTGTAGTAAAATATAGAAGTAATCTTATTGGCTCACCATTTGACTAGGACAACTAAAGATTAATGTTTCAGTGTGATGTAATTTAATTAGACTCGAGGAAGATTATCCAGTTCCTGGGCGGTAGACTTTTTTGCTTCTTTTATTTTAAAACTTTTTTCTTCGTTCTTTGAGAAATTTATAGCTCAAACTGTTTACCTTGAAAATTGTATTAACAATTATACTTGATTTTTTGATTTTAAAAATATGTAATTTATTTTAATACTAATTATTAAGCAATAGTTGTTAAGTATAAATAAAGAGAATAACATATAGACAAATCAATGCTACTGCAAATTGAGCCTCGAGCTAGCTGGAACAAGGTTTTCGAGGTGTGGTTATAGTAGTTAGTAATGAACAATTAATGAAGAAACAATGATAATGAAGGTTTCTAAGATAGCCCTTTCCCGCTAAACGAAGAACAATAAATAAAGAACAATAAATGAACAAGTAATAAACTTGTAGAGTAATTCTTGAACACGTTGAGGCAAGAAGAGTAGAGAATGTTGTATTGTATTCAATATTCACCACCTTACAAAACGACAAGGGTCCCCTTTATATATGAGAGGGGAAGTAAATTTCTAATATTAACGAGAAAATGCTATTGGTACAGCTGTATAATAGCTCGGTACGGATTTATATGTTCTTGCAGACCTAGTCAGCCCTAACCACATGTGCTTAGGAGCTTTACCCGCCTTTCCATGATGATCATCGATTTGTACTACTCCGAGATTTACCACATTGAACCTTCTATATGCTCTTTCGAGGGACGCACCTCGGGGACATGCTCCAAAATCTATTTCAAGCTTCTCGAGGTCATGCGGTAGTGCCACAATAGCCCTAAAGTCAAACTCTCTGATTTTGGCCGTATATAGATAGTCCTCGCATTTCTTGGAAACGAATGATATTAAAGGACTTTGACTTCTATTTTCTCACACTTCTTGCGATGACGTCATGCTCGTGACGTAAGTGTTTGAAGTAATCGAAACATCCCGTCGGTTCATTTCCTCAGACGCATTGAATGCACCGCCGGTCCATTTCCCTAGAAACACTGAATGTGTCGTCAGTTTTGTCATCATTTCCCTATAAATAACGGATTAGTTGAACCAAAACTTCACTCGTTCTTTCTTCAACCGTTAGCCCTTTACCTTCTTTATATTCTCTTCTAACCTTCTATTTTATGATTCGAACATGTGACCACAAGGTTATACGGCAACAACTTTATCAGTCATGCCAAGATTCTTTTTCAAAGTTTTTTCCCACTAAGTAGAATTATACCGAGTTGTTATTGTTGTTACTGTTGTTGTTGTTGTTGTTGTTGTTGTTGTTGTTATTTTTGTTGTTGTTGTTGTTGTTGTTGGCCCGAATCAATAAGAGAAAGCACCAAATTCTTCCCGTACAGGAAGATATGTGGTTTTTATACCGCTGCTCATCTCTCTTAACTTCAACCTAGTGTGGTACTTCACTCCTTTCGCTTTCCATAGAGTGGGTGGAGCTATCTACTAACTTTTGCATTTCACACCGGTAAAATATCTCAATATATAAGTGATTTCACAATAGTAGTGCTGACGAGACCCATACTCGCCAAGTTTTCCACTAGGCCAATATTTTCTTCGCTTGCCAAAAGCTTTTGTTGTTGATAGGCTATAGCCTTTTCTTTGTCTATTGCTGTTTCGGAGGAGGTTCTTAAAGATGTCACTCTAAAAATCGAAATGGAGTCCCCGAGGAAAAGGTTCTCGAAGATGTTGCACTTGAGGATATACACTCGAAAGTAGATTAGGCCTTTGTTGTTGTTTTTAGATTCTTTGTTTCTGTATAAGGGCCCCTTGTGGACTTTGTAAACATCTTTTATTAATATAAGAACTTCTTCATTTTTCCTTCGATTTGTGTTGAATCCAAGTGTTGACTCTAACAATTAGTCTGAATACTGGACCCGGAATATAATAAACCCTTAGGTTTTTAATTGATTAATATGATGCTTCTTAAAGTCCTTTATTTTTCCTATGACTAAGCTTGGATTGATTTGATGCGAACTTAGATCAATGGGACTTCTGAGTCCGATTTGAGTGAGAGCTGGGTATTGATTTTTGAAATAAAGCTAGCCTTTTTAGGCTTCGTTGATAGTCCTTGAGTGAGAATTTTTTTCGAACTCAGGTAGCCTTTGGGCTTAGCAACCGGGTAAGCGTTTACTTGATCATCTCAAAATAAGGATAACTTTTAGGCTTTTACAAATAGTCCCCGAGTGAGAGTTCGCTCGAACTCGGGTAGCCCTTAATTGAGTGAAATGTTTTTTGAACTTGAAAGAAAGATAGCCTTAAGGCTTTATAGATAGTCCCCGAGCGAGAACTTACTTGAACTCGGGTAGCACTTAGGCTTAGTCGAGTGAGTGTTTGCTCGAACTCAAAATAAAGATAGCTCCAAGGCTTTATTGATAGTCTTAAATAATTTATGATAAAATAATTCTCGATGCCTAGGTCTTATCGCCAACATCATGTCATTAACCAGTCCAATGAATAGTCCGATGTGTCAGACTTATAATATAAACCCCTTAGATTTTCATGCTCGACGAATGATTGATAACAGTTGACCGTTATGGGTTCAATCCTCGAGTCAAATTTCGACCCGTAGTTATTAACCCTACGGTTTTTGACACATTGGCCCTTAGGCTCTTTAGATCGACCCTTGGGCTCTTTAGGATAGCCCTTAGGCTCTTACACATTGGCCCTTAGGCTATTTTTAGATTGGGTCGATGCGACCTCTAATATGGTTGTAGTTTACCCTCATTTTTGCTAAAGAATTTTGAAGTTTTGATTATGCCTTGGCATGTTTTATATTCGTCCGACTCTTTGATGGTTCAAACAAGAACCTCGATTATGAGTCGAATGTGACTATAGTTGAGTACCTCGGGAGGTTCGCTTAAAGGTTGAGTTTTAAAAAACTTTTCATTGAAGGCTGATTGTTTTCGAAGCCTTTTTATTGTTCAGAGCTAATATTATCGAAGCTCATTTGCTTGTGCTGAGGGTAGCCTAGTTAATCGGTTCTTTTCGAAGTATTTGAAGGTCTTCAATTTTATGGCAGTGGTCAAACATCTCCGAGCCATGTTACTTCGACCGTATCCTTTTAGTTCGATCGTAGCCTTTAATCCTCGGGTGCGGTGACCTTGGCGTATATATCGAGGGTTTGCCTTTTTAGGGGTCTTACAAGTTCGAATATATAGCCTTGGCCTTAATATCGGGGTTATGCCTTTTTAAGGTCTTATAAATTTGAGTATGCCTCGTTGAGGTCTTATAGGCTCGGTATTTCCTCATTGAGTACATCTCGTTGAGGTCTTATAGGATCGGTATTCCCTCATTGAGGTCTTATAGGATCGGTATTCCCTCATTGAGGTCTTACATATTCTAGTTATTGATTGCTTCGATTGAGTTAACTATCGATGATAGTCGCCGAACGTTCATGGATTTTTTGCCCTTGAGTCGTTTTGCATGACAGTAGTAAACTTCTTTGAGGCACATACCATTTTGACAAGAAGAGAGGCTTATTTGATTACTTGATATATGTATACATGTTTTTTCCTTCGTGGGCTCCATTATTCTACATGGACTCGGTTTATTCCACCGTTTGGCCCAATAAAATATTTTCCTATCGAGGTCCCCTTAGGCGTAACCCAATTTTTTTGAAAAGAGTAACCTCCGAGGGGGATGCCCCCCTAATATTTGAGGCTGATTGAGAAGAAGCCTTGCATACTTGTTTAGTTCTCCTTAAGTAGCATATAGATGTTTCCTTGTTAAAAACCTCTCTTGTAAAATCCATTTGGGATAAAACACGACCGAAGGAAAAAAGAGTGCAACACATTCTTTAAAAACCCAACGTGTCCGAGTCGAAGGGCGCTTCAGCGTCTCCTATCGAGCACCTATAAGAAATTATTATGAGACATAAAGCGAAATGGAAGAAGGTTATACCTTAGAAATAATAGTGATTGAACATTGATATGTTCCATTTTCTTAGAAGTTGCTCACCTTCAATGGTGCCAACTGCCAAGTTTGTAGGACCTTTTGCCTCCTACTCGGAGGATACGGTATGGTCCTTCCCAGCTCAGGCCTAGCTTCCCTTCATTTGAGTTTCGAGTATTGAGGGTGACTTTTCTTAGGACTAAGTCCCCGACTCCGAAGTCTCGGAGGTTTGTTATCCTATTATAATATCTCTTAATCCTTTGTTTTTGGGCGGTCATTTGGACTAGTGCAACCTCTCGCTTTTCATGTAGTAGCTTGAAGGCTGTAGTCATGGCCTCGCTATTCGAGTCCTCGGTGGCATGTCGAAATCTGGAACTTGGCTCTCCGACCTCGACCGATATCAAAGCCTCATACGTGTATACCAAAGAGAACGGTGTCTATCCTGTGCGTGACTTCGAAGTTGTTCGGTATGCCTATAATATTTCGAGCAACATGTCTCTCCATTTTCCCGATGTATTTTCTAAACTCTTTTCAAGTTTTTGATGATGGTCTTGTTCGTGGACTCGGCCTGTACATTTGCACATGGATGATAGGGCGTTGATAGGATCTGCTTGATTTTATGATCCTCGAGGAATTTCGTCACCTTATTGCCTATGAACTGCTTCCTATTATGACATGTAATCTCGAAGGGGAACCCGAATCGGCAGATGATGTGGTCCGAGATGAAGTCAATGACTTCATTTTCTCTTATCTTCTCAAAGGCATGTGCTTCCACCTATTTCGAGAAATAGTCAGTTAAAAAAAGAATAAATCTGGCTTTACCTGGTGCCATTGGTAGGGGGCGACGATGTCCATCCCCTATTTCATGAACGGCCATAGTGATAAGACTGAATGTAGTTGTTTACCGGGTTGGTGAATCATTAGCACAAATCTTTGGTATTTGTCACACCTTCGAACAAATTCCTTGGTGTCCTTCTCTATGTTGTCCCAATAATAGCCTGCTCTGATCACCTTTCGAACCAAAGAATCGACACCAGAATGATTTCCACAAGTGCCTTTGTGGATTTATCGAAGTACATAATATATGTCTCCCGGTCCCAAGCATACTGCTAGAGGTCCGTCGAAGGACCTTCTATTGAGTGTTCCATTCTTGTCAAGTGAAAATTGAGTTGCTTTGGCTCGAAGGGCCCTCGATTCCTTTGAGTCTATGGGCAACTTCTCGTTTCTCAAATGGTCAATGCATTTATTCTTCCAATCCCATGTTAGAGTTATTGAGTTGATTTTGGCGTGACCTTCCTCAATCACTGACTTGGATAACTGTATAGTAGCCCTCGAGAGTGTGTCATCTTCTTCGTCGGACGACCCTAGGTTCGCGAGTACATCAGACTCACTGTTCTGATCTCGAGGAATATGGACTAGAATCCATTCTTTGAAGCAATGCAATATGTCCTGAATTTTGTCTAAGTATCTTTGCATAATGTCTTGTCGAACCTCGAAGCTCCCATTTACTTGGTTGACTACCAAAAGGGAGTCGCATTTTACTTCGATGACTTCTGCTCCTAGGCTCTTGGCCAGCTCGAGACCAGCCATCATAGCCTTATACTCGGCCTCATTGTTAGTAAATTTCAATTTTTTTATAAATTGCCTAATCATGCCGTCCGTAGACGATTTCAGAACAATACCGAGCCCGGACCCTTTCACGTTCAAGGCATCGCTAGTGAATAAGGTCCATACCCCTAATGATGTGCCCGTTTCTAGCAAGATTTCTTTCTCTATCTAGGGCATGAGGGCAGGCATAAAGTTGTCAACGAAGTCCGCCAAAATTTGGGACTTGATAGCCGTTCGGAGTTGGCAATCAATATTATACCCTCCGAGCTCGATGTCTTATTTGGCCAAACTGTCTGATAATTCAGGTTTGTGCAAGATGTTTCAAAGAGGGTATGATGTTACAACACATATACGATGGCATTGAAAATAAGGTTTTAATTTTCGAGATGCACTTATTAAGGTAAGAGCTAATTTTCTAAGTATGGATACCTGGTTTTAGCATCTCCTAGGGTCCGACTTACGTAATAAATGGGGAATTGCATACCTTATTCTTCCTGAAATAACACATTACTTAACGCTAATTCGGATACGGCCAAATACAAGTATACTATTTTATCTTCCTTCAGGGTATGGAGCATAGGCGGGCTCGAGAGATACCACTTTAATTCCTCTAAAGCACATTGGCATTCCATAGTCCACTCAAAGCTATTTTTCTTTTTGAGCAAGGAAAATAAATGATGACTCCGATGTGATGATCTCGAGATGAATCGGCATAAGGCCGTTATCCGTTCAGTCAGCTATTATACGGCCTTTGCATTGTTCACCATTGTGATTTTATTAATGGCCTTGATTTTGTCGGGGTTGATCTTGATCCCTCTATTCGAGACCATGAAGACTAAAAATTTTGCCGGATCCTACTTCAAAGGCACATTTCTCAGGGATGAGCTTCATGTTGTAACTTCTAAGGATATCGAATATTTCCTGCAAATGAGTCAAATGGTCCTCTACGCGTAGGGACATAACTAGAATTTCATCAATGTAAACTTATATAGATTGGCTTATTTGATGTTCGAACATCTTATTAACTAGACGTTGGTACGTAGCTCCTGCATTTTTTAGACCGAATGGAATTATATTATAACATTATGTACCATAATTCGTGATGAACCAAGTTTTTTCCCTGTCCTCTTGTTCCATTTGAATTTGATTATACCCGGAATAGGCATCTAGAAAAGTGAGGATCTCGTGGCCGGCCGTGGAATCGATCAAGCGATTGATGTTGGGCAATGGGAATGAGTCTTTGGGGCATGCTTTATTCAAGTCTTTAAAATCTACGCACATTCTTAATTTATTTCCTTTTTTGGAGACCACTACTACATTAGCCAACCATTCAGGGTATTTTACCTTTCTAATTGATCCTATTTTGAGGAGTTTTGTTACCTCATCTTTGATGAACAAATATTTTACCATGGATTGAGGCCTTCTTTTTTGGTTCACTAGTTTGAACCTGGGAATGACACTTAGTCGATGGATGGTTATTTTCGACGAGACCCTTGTCATGTCTAAATAGGACCAAGCAAAGAAATCAATGTTGTTAATAAGAAATTGGATGAGTTTTTCCTGAGTTCTATGGTAAATCCCTTTCCTAGGTATTCCTTTAGATCTGGAAGATGCTCGATCAAGACGGCCTATTCGAGTTATTTGATCCTTGGTTTTTTTACATTTGACTCCTTGGGGGTAATGAAGGTCCAGGAGTGAGGAAGTCTTCTTCGTCCGAATGCTCAAAGACCACGTGTTCCTCGGGGGTCGGCCTGTTTCATGACCCATCATGGACATGGAGACTCAATGTTGGTGTTATGTCGTTTACAGCAAATATCTCTTTTGTTGTATGTTGTTCTCCGTACACAATTTTATACTATCTTTTGTTGGGTACTACATCATTTGGTAAAGGGTTGATGGTACCGCTCCCTTGTTGTATATCCACAGTCTTCCAAGTAAGGGAATTGTACCTCATCTCACCTTCGATGAAATGAAACTTAGTTTCTTGAACTGTACCAGATACGTTAATCGGGAGGATGACTTCTCCCTTCGTTGTCTCACTTGCCAGGTTGAGTCCATTGAGGATTCGAGAGATAGGTATGATCGATCGAGCAGTGTGAGTTGCTCCGCCACCTTTGACCTGATTATGTTGGTCGAGCTACTTGGATCCACGAGCACACGTTTAATTTGAACTTTATTCAAAAGAAAAGAAAACTATCAGTGCATCATTATGTGGTTGGGACAAGACCTCGATGTCTTCTTCTCTAAATATATGGGTGTCCTCGGGCATATAGCTCCTAGTTTGCTTTTCCGCTATGATGGACACTTTGGCCCATTTGAACACGGATCCCTGTGGGACATCGGTTCCTCTAACGATCATGTGAATGATATGCTGAGGTTCTTCTGGTCTGTTTTTTCTGTTTGCCTCTCTTTCTCGAAAGTGATTCGTTGCTCGATTACTGAGGAATTCTTGAAGGTACCCTTCTTTGATGGCCACCTCCTCTTGGAGCTGCCTACAATCTTCGGTCTTATGATCGTGAATACCATGGTATTCACACATCAAGTTGGGGTTTCTTTAGGAAAGATCTTACTGTGCAGGCTTTGGCCATCTGGTATCCTTAATTCTACCCATGGCTGATACGACCGAGACATCGATGTTAAAGTTGTTTTCCGACAATTGGGGTGCCTCCATTGGCCTTGAATGCATGTGAAATCCAATTTTGCTCATAAGTGCTCGATAATTTTGGCATCGATCTACTCTTCGATCATTTTTTGACGTACATTCCGCCTCGAAGTGTCTCTTCGATCTTTGATGTACGAATGATACCTTTCTTTGCCTGATCTCGACTTGATGAGCCATTTTCGGTGCTACTGTGTTTGGAGTTTATTGTTGACTTTATATCTAAGCAATAGCCACTTGTTGTGCTTGCAACATCTCAAAAATGACTTGAAGGCTAACTTCTCTTTCCTCCCAAGCTGGATCCTTGCTTCATCTTGGTTTTCCCTGCGCACACTTCCACCTGTATGGGAGCTTACATCGACATGCACAGAGTTACGTGAGCCTATATCGACGAGGATTTGTGATAGTGCCATCCCTGGGTTTTGTAGTGATACACCGACATCTACACCATCTTTCCATGAACCCCAATACCGTTATTTTCATGTGCATTTGCTGAGTTAGATATTTTTTACTTGAAATCAAAGATTCTTGGACAAGAAAAAGTGTGAAGAATAACTTGTGTTTTTAGAAAACTAGCACCAAAACAATCACTATTATTTTTAGCCCCACAGTGGGCACCAAGCTATTTACCTTGAAAAGTGTTGACAATTATATTTGATTTTGTGGTTCTAAAAATATGTGATTTATTTCAATACTAGTTCTTAGGCAATAGATGCTATGTGTAAATAAAGAGAATAAGATATGTAAACCAATGTTATTGCAAATTGAGCCTCAAGCTGGGTGGAACATGGGTTTCGTGGTCTAGCTAGGGTAGTTGGCAATGAGCAATTAATGAAGAAACAATAATAACGAAGGCTTCAAAGATAGCCCTTTGCGGTTAATAATGAGAAATTAATGAAGAACAATAAATGAACAAGCAATAAATATGTAGAGTAATTATTGAACATGTTTGGGCAAGAAGATCCGAGAATGTTGTATTGTATTCAATATGCATCCCCCTTACAAATGACAAGGGTCCCCTTTATATAGGGGGAGGGAATTCCAACATAGTACATATCTTATAATAACGAGGAAATGCTACTGGTGCAACTGTATAGTGGCTCAATACGGATTTGTACTATTCTTGCAGACCTGGTCAGCCCTAACCACGTGTCATTGGAAGCTCTCTCGCCTTTTCATATCGATCATCGATTTGATGATTTGTACTGCTCTGAGATTGACTGTAGTGAACCTTCGATATGATCCCTCGAAGGACGGCCCTCGGGGTCATACTCCAAAATCTGCTTCGGGCTTCTCGAGTCTGGCATGGAATACCATAATAACCCCAAAGTCAAACTCCCCAATTTTAATTGTATACACAACCCTTTTGAAGAGTCAAGTGACTGTTCCAATTATTCTATTTGATTGATTGCTTAAAGTTAAATCAAAAGGCAAGATTTCAACATTATTATGGTATGAGCTGTTACTAAGTTGACATTTCCCGCTAGCAGGGGACACGCACTATATTTCAAGGGACAAGGAATTATTCCAATATTGCATTAGAATAATTGGCACCAGTTTGCGGCCCTAAAAACGTTGAATCTTAAATATTTTATTAGTATTCTTTCCAGTCCATAATAAAAGTGACTAATTTACAGTTGAAGAGATATTAAATTCTAGATAAAATAAAATAGTTTTAATTAATGTTGCAATATAATTTAATGTAAGTAAAATATTTTTTAAGATTACATATATAAGAATAATTTTTAAAAAATAAATTGAATTTTTTTCTTGATTGTATAAATAAACTTATTTTAGATCAAAATAAAAAGGTAAATTGATCACAAGGAATTTATCATTATTTTCCCAATATTTTCTCCTTTGAAAAAGGGTTAATATGAAAAGAAAAAGTATTTGTGGTCATTGAAAATTAAAATTACTCCGATACATTAGAATCAGTGAACTAAAATAAACGCGTAAAAGGAAAGCTGAAGGAACATCAAGTAGGAAAGAAGGAACTATATAAATGCAAGCAAGGGTTTAACTTTTCATTCACCTCCAAGTCTCTTTCTCCATTTTTATGGGCTCTGACGTTTGGGACAATTTTTAGCAGATTTTCTTTTGTCTTTCATTTTTTCTTTTCTTTCTTTTTCTACAAGGAAATTTTGGGAACAAATTGAGAGATGGGGAAGTACATAGAGCTTTTAGACGTTGGAATCAGAATGGCAGCCAGATTCAACTCCCACTGCCCTCAAACATCGAGGATGTACTATCATCCTCCAAGCAAGCACGATGAAGAAGACCACCACCATGATGACCACTATCTCCACCTGTTTGGCCACCAATTTTGTGGCATCTCCAGCGGTGGCGCTGGCGGAGATTTGTCGGCGGTGGGGGGTTGGTTTCTCAACAAGCCACCTAGCTCTGGGATTGATACTGATGAATTAATTCTTTACAGTGTAGTCTGATTAGTCTTTCTTTTCTGAGCTGGAAAGATTTTTGGTATTTTGTTACCGGCCATAGAAATTATTTGCAGAGTGATTGTAATGTTATAGTTTCTCTTGCAGATTTTCACCTCGAAAGTTAAACTCGGAGTTTTCCCCTCGCTTCTACTGTCTCACTGTACTATTTCTTCTCCAAGCATTTAAAGAAAGTTAATTATTTCAATCCAATATTATA
Organism: Nicotiana noctiflora; assembly: GCA_032618575.1. NCBI lineage: Eukaryota > Viridiplantae > Streptophyta > Magnoliopsida > Solanales > Solanaceae > Nicotiana > Nicotiana noctiflora. The sequence continues at coordinate 282,827 of JASVEL010003048.1, read as the reverse complement.
TGACAATTTTTTGGACTCAAATAATTAACTATCAACAATAGTTATAAATTCTAACTATTCATGTCATTTCATTTACACTCCTCAATCCAATATATTTTAAGGGGACAATAACACTGTGTTCCTCGATTATTGGTAAACTAGTGAAATTACCCGCGCTTTGCGCGGTAGTGAAAATATTTAAAAAAGATTCCTTTTTATAAATTTAAGCGAGATAGAAGAGTTAAAAAAAATATTATCTACATGAAATTAATTCTATGTACTTTGTGAACCAAAAATTCATAAACGTTTTGCATAGAGCTGAAATGAACTTCATTTTCATTGTTTTGTTTAAAAATATATATAAAAGAAATTAATGTTCAAAGAAATTTTATTTTTAAATCTGTCTCCTTCTATCTATATTATGTTATTTCATTTATTAGTAAAACATTTCTATTTCTAAAATATTATTATACTCAAATGAAAGAAAACGTGAAATGTAAAATAAAAAAGTTAAACACATAAATAGTTTTTTTTAATATGAAGGTAAAAGAAAGGTTAATAGTAATATAATTTACCAAAAATCTAGAATTATGCTATGTGTATTTGCTAGCCTTGCCATATGCGCTAAATACCTCCAATTCTTTCTTTATAGCTACTCCCAATTACTATCGTGTTGTATTTTTCAGATGGAAAAAATGACTCCATTATTAATTTTTTAAATAATTCAACAAATTGCGCTTAACAACTCATATCTACTCGTTTAATTGTTCGTCCATCGTTAAATAATATTGATCAATTTTCAAAATATTCTATAAGTCCCAAGAAAGAAAATAGTTCAAACAATAGAAAATAGGAATGTCTCGATCTCATAAGCAAATTTTTTCAAGAGGTTCTCTGCAATCACTATTTTGATGTATAAACACTCGATATTTAACTTTCTAGGACGTCACTCCTGTCATCAAGATTGTGCTAAAATTTCAAAGAACAACTTAATACAAATTTATCACTTGGATCTGTCTCTCCATCTCAACAATATTTTTCGTGCATTTCGAGTTAAGCTCCTGGCGTTTTAGAGTATAAGACCAATGCCAGAAGGAAGTAAAATTCGTTAGAATAATGTATAAAGTGATCAAGAAATTAATAAGATATCAGTTAATCAAACATGCTATTTTATTTTTGGTTAGGACATGCATACTGTATATCATTCTTCCATCGACATAGACAATATTAAGCACTGAATGATTATGATTGGCTCTATATTTTCTTTCACCTTTTTTCTATGTTGCCTTCATGTGTTACTTAAGAAAAGAAGAAAAAATGTAATTTATAACACAATAAACAAATAGGGGTTACATATTCCAAAAGTCACAACCCAAGATGAAATTATTAACAAATTAAATAATTGGGAGTTATGAACTTGAAAAGTCACATTGAATGAAGAGGGGTGAGTTATGAATATAATTATTTTAAATTAAGATAAATAGTTAAATTGAAAAGAAATAGTTGATGGTGATGACTCACAGTAATTTTTTTTATAAAGGCGATTTTCGGGCTAGCTGTATTTATTGTGTCCTGTTGTTTCAATGCGGGTGTACGGTTATTTCTACGGAGTCCTGTAGACACGCCCAATTTGCAAGGCCTCCAGTGGTCGGGGGCATGAACTGGCGCCACTTTATCTCTGACTTTTACCAGCTTAGCTCACCGTAAGGCTTGAAAAGTTTTATTTTGTATCTCATATAACTTACACTAATCATATGAGGCTCATTTTTATGTTACAAATTTATAGACCCAAACCTTACATTTCTGAATCCACAAAAATCTGGATTGAAATGTTGTGAGACAAAAAAACTGCCCTGTTAGCGGCTTACAATAGAATCCGGAACCAGAGTATTATTTTTTTTAACAAAAAGAACATTATTACATTTTTTTTAAAAAAAAATGACATAAGACTAACGGTAACGGCGCCGTTAGTGTACAACGCCAATTAAAGTGGCGTTGTACTTGTTAGTACCTGTACAACGCCTCTTTAACTCGCGTTGTACTCTGTTCAATTATTGAACAGTACAACGCCAACTATTTTGGCGTTGTAACACCACCCCGACTCTTGGTTTTCTATATAAAGAAGTGCTTCACTCGTATTCTGTACATTCAAAAAATTTATAACACTCTTGTTGCTCTATTACTCTTGTTGCTCTATTATTCCTAAATTCTACAGCATTTCTTCATTATGTCTGAAGAGCGAAGGATAAGAACTTCTTTATATGGGGTGGTGAGATTATGATGGAGAATAACTCTGTCAGATACAGTTTGCCCGCTAAGTGTCATGTTAAATTGCCATTGACAATGGAGTACGATACATTGATATCGTTGTTATGCAAAAAAATGAGTGTGAGGAAACGTTCCGTCATACTTAAAGTTACCGGAAGATATCCGTATTCCGTCACTCCGCAAGGGTTGTTTTTTACTCGGAGTTTAACATCGACGACGATGAAACTTTGCGTGATTTTTTGAGGACTCCGGACGAATGTCGTGATTTTCTTGTAATCACAATGCTGGAGATGTACGTGAAGGTCGAAGACGTCCCTAAAAATGAGTTTGTGCGTAGTATAGATAACCCCCAATCATCGGGCGGTTATTAATGGAACAGCTTTTGTCGGACAAGTTCCAGATGAAAGAGTTATCTTCGATTTAAACTTATCACCGCCTGCTTTCCATAACTCACAAGACGACTGGTAAATTTTATTTATTATTTGTGATAATTAAGTATATATTTATTAAATTGATTTAATAGTAACACTCGCATATTTAATAGGAGGTACCAGCCTATATGAATTTAATAAGTGGCCCATCCGGTAGTCATGTCCAACTTGGAATTTCATCACATTATGACTTGTAAGTTAAGTGATTTATGTGAATTAGGAAAATCATATATAAAACGTGGAATTTCATCATATTATTTTTGATTGTGCAGTGAAGATGAGCAAGTTGAACTCACACAATTGCCCGAAAATGATGTATTACATCGGGACCTGGCAGATGCACAAAGTGAGGAAGAGAACAGTGACTACGACAATAATGCAGATGAATTCGGTGATGAGACACCATTTGATTGTGAGGATGGTGATGCTGAGGATGATGAGGAAGAACCTGGTTTGAACAGAGACCCCCCAAGACAAAAAGTGTATGAGTCTGAAGTGTCGTTTAATTCAAGTGAGATTCCTTACATTGACAATTTACCAACCATGCCGGATGTGGAAGCTCTCACATGGGATTTTGATGAAATCCGGACAGCAATGTGGGATGAATCTAGACCAACGGTGCTTGCAAAGGGGATGCTTTTTCCTGATAAAGTGCGCCTAACCAGGGCTTGTAAAATGCACAATGTAAAAGACTGTCATGAGATGCTGGTAGCGTAGTCAAGTCCAGTGGTATACAAGGTTATTTGCCGCAGGTGGTTTTGGCCATGTAATTGGATGCTGCGTGCGACAAAGAAGAAGAAAGGTATGTGGAAAGTGGGTAAATACATTCCCACCCACACATGCGAAATGGACACATTCAATGGGAATCACTTTAATTTAGATATTAACTTGATTTCTCTTGTTCTTATTCCACACGTTGAACAGTCCATAAGGTATAAAATCAAAGACTGTATTACATCTGTCCAGTAGGAATATGGCCATACCATAACTAAAAGAAAGACATTTCTTGGATGCAAACGAGCGTTTGAAATAGTGTATGGTAACTGGGATAAGTCATATGCAGATCTGCCTAGATACATGGCTGCATTACAGCATTTCAACCCCGTGACGATTATTCAATGGAAGCTTGAGCGAAGTGTAGGTATATCAGAATATATATTCAATTATGTGTTCTGGGCGTTTAAGCCAGCAATTGATGGTTTTTTGCATTGTCGTCCTATAATATCAATAGACGACACTCATGTCTATGGAAAATACGATATCAAGCTATTAATAGCTGTGGCAGTAGATGCTAATGGACAGATATTTCCTCTGGCGTTTGCTATTTGTGCCAATGAAAGCCAAGAGACGTGGACGCTCTTTTTGAACCACTTGAAAGAACACGTTGTGAAACAACGTTCTGCTATATGTCTAATCTCTGAACGGCAAGGTGACATCTTAAGTTCTGTTGAGAACTTGCCTGCATGGCAAGAACCGTATGCCTATCATCGTTATTGTGTTAGGCATTTGAAAGCCAATTTCCTGAAGGCTTTTCCCAATAAAGCTTTGCATGATTTGATGTGGATGGCAGCAACAGATCATCAACAACATAAATTCCGGAGGCACATGAAATATATCAGGCAACTGGACGAGGCAACTTATCGTTGGTTAATGCGACATGAACCTGAAAAATGGAATTTGCATGCGGATGGTGGTAGACGATGGGGAACTCTGACTACAAATGTGTCAGAGTCTTTCAACGGGTTATTGAAGTCGGCTAGAGGATTGCCTGTTACAGCCATGGTGCGGATGTCATTCAAGTAGATGGCAGAGAGGTTTGTTCAGAGATCTGCGGCTGCAACGTCATTGATGGAACATGGTGTTGAATTTATGCCTGTGCCAATGGCGAGATTTGAGAAATACAGACGACGAGCACAGTGTCATTCATTTTTGCAGTATGATAATGACAGAAATGTGTTTGAAGTTCTCACTACTATCCATCAAAATCGGGGTAATAATGTGCATACTGTGAATGAAGCTGCAAGGTTATGCTCTTGTGGAAAATGGTCCATCTACCACATGCCCTGCTCACATGCAATCAAGTGCTTTCAACATATTGGTTTAGGTGCAAGAAACTATGTTGATCAACAATATAGCGTTTCTAAGTACGTAAACACATATAGTAGTCAGTTGCAACTACTGGGCACTGAGCATTATTGGCCTCCTGCACCATTTAAAATGGTGTGTAACAAGTCATTTTTGCGTAAGATGCAGGTGAAGAAGAGAACGCGTATATGAAACCAAATGGATGTTAGTGATACAGTTTATACGCGAAAATGTGGTATCTGTTCGCAACCTGGACACGACCGTAAAAAATGTCCTTTGTATGGCAACAGTAATCAAGCTCGGGGTGGGTGTTCTTCTAGTTTACCTAACAATGTATGAGTTGTAATAATATGTAATGTGTATTTTGGTTTATTTCTAATGTGTATTTTGGTTTATTTATGAAATAAAATTATGTTTCATTAATGTTGTAGACGTTAATTCGAAGGCCTATACCTTTTGATCTATAAGGAATAAGGAAAACTTCAAAACACGAAAGTTGTAGACCATCATGTCTACTTTGCAGAAAGCTAAATAAATCGTAATTTGGATGTCCGTAGTGAAAGTTATGGTCTATTCAAAATGACTAGTGGAGCTCATTTTCCAGAATTTTCTTGCGGGAACCTATCAATGACATAAAGTATTAAAGTAGACATAAAGTGACTGAAAAAGCTGGCATAAGGTAAACCTATCAATGACATAAAGTAGACCTATCAATGACATAAAGTTGACCTATCAATGACATAAAGTAGACATAAAATGACTGAAAAAGCTGGCCGTGTAACATACAACGCCATAAAAATTGGCGTTGTGCATACAACGCTATAAAAATTGGCGTTGTATCAGTACAATGCCATAAGAAGTGGCGTTGTATGTTCATTCACTCATCTATAAATACCGAGCTCATTTCGTTCATCACATACGCTCAAAAAAATTATTAAACCAGAATATTTCTTCAAAACTTTGATTTTTCCGAAGTAAAACTAAATGGCTCAATATGGTACACCAATGTGTTACTGTGGAAAAGAATGTGTGCAACAAACATGTTGTGAAGGTGATGATGTTGGACGTAACTACTGGATGTGCATGAACCAGTTGGATTGCTACAAAAATCCGAATGAACCAATGTCTGAGTTTAATGAATGGGCTGAGGAATAATGTCTCCAAGCAAACTACAGAGAACGAATGCTTAATCTACATAATATGTGGTTAGCCAAAGCAGAAAGCAGCTACAATAGCAATATAAGAAGGATAGAACTCAGGGACGAGCTGAGGGAAGTAAATAATAAAAAACTGAGAGCATAATGGAAATTGGCAGCAGTTACGAGAGAAAGCCAAAAAATAAACAGGAAATTGCGGAGCTTAAGGCGAGAGTAAAAGAGTTAGAAGACGAAAAAGAACGATTTCTTGAACAATTTAAGTGGTTAGAACGTAGAATAAATGGAAGTAGGGACTAAATAATTCCTACTATATGTTTAGTTCATTTGTATGTTTGTCTTTCTTATTAACTTATGTTTGTGTTTGTGTTCTAGTAATTTAAGTTTAAGTTAAATATTATGTTTTTGTTCATGTTTAAATATTTGGAGTTTTTGTCGCATACGAATCAAATAAAACAAATGAAGAACTAAAAAAATTAATAGGGTTGGTACAACGCCACTTATTGTGGCGTTGAGCTGTCAATTTTGTCTCTCACACGTTCAACGCCACAATAAGTGGCGTTGTAGTATAACGTTCGTTATATACAACACCACTTATTGTGGCGTTGTATATAGTTATATTTTTTTTAACGTACTTATGTTACTAATTTTAAAAAGAACAATATTCTGGTTCCGGATTCGCTTACAATAGTGGTGATTGATTGTAATAGTTGGTGGCATAGTGATTGCCTATGGTAATTGGTGGTGGTAGTGATAATCTCGATTTGTGGTAATGATTATAAATGTTAATTAATGGCTAGTGTTGGTAATAACTAATTGTGTTTATTATCCGTGGTGGTAATTGTAGTTGAGAATGGCAATTATCGATAATGATAATTAACAGTGGTGGCTAGCGACAAGTACAATGAAAGTAGATGGACTATTTGTGAAATGCCTTCTAGAATTCCTTGAATATAAAGCATCCGAATAACATTATGGCTTTATTATATGTCTTGATTATTCCTATCGATTTAAATATATATAAGAAACAAAAAATTGTACCTTAATTATTAAGATTTAGACCTTCATTGACCGAAAGAAAAAAGAAGAAGCTGATATATAAAAATTAAAATTGGCATTTCATGGTAACTATGAGACCAAAAGTTCTAGCTATTGTATTTTTTTTATTAAAAAGAGCTTATACCAAATTGATCATGGGAAGTATTATCATTCATAATTTTCAACTTTTTGGGATATTGCTAGATACTAATTTTTTTTTCTTCAATTTAGATCTCATTTGTTTGTACTTAATGGATGTTTTAATCTTAATCATTTAGATCTTAGACATTAAATGCGTTTGTTTTTAAAGTTTGAATCTTAATTTTTCAAATCTTAATCATTAAGTGTATTTATTTTTTTACTTCACAATCACTTAATGAGTCTAAATATGTTTGTATGATTAAGATACTATAACAAGAACTTAATTTTATCAAAATATTATCATCTATATTTATTATTAAACGCTGCCACTGCCAACCATTATCAACTACCACCATGTCACCCACCACAATCATACTCAACCACCACCATCATCCTCAATAATAGCCTCCACAATTATCCTCTACCACTACCCACCATCACCACCACTCCCAACGCCATCATTCTCAACCACAACCAACACTCATCCACCTCAACTATCACAACTAACCACCTCATCACCATCAAATATCAGTCGATACTGCGTATAAACTACCACCATCTCCCTCAATCACAACTATCGCTACCACTTACCATTATTAACTATCACCTACAACCACCACCATACCCAACTCATAATCTCTACCACTACCAATCACCACTAGTTACTACCCTGAACCACCACCATCAACCAAACATACTACCAACTACCGCCTCTTGTCGGCATTCACAAGTACTACCATTAGCCATCACCACCAACAACTGTCATATTTTAAAAAGTTATATATTTGATAGATAGAATATTAGAATAAAAAGTATTTCATTTGAATTTTTATGTTTATTAATTTTCAAATAAAATTAAATTTTATACATTCATATTTTAAAATTGAACAGACTTAATCATTTGGTATTCAGATCTTAATACACATCTTAATATTTAGATGTGCATTCAGATTCCTATATCTTAATTTTAATACATATTTTATATTCAAATGTGTACTCAGATTTAGATATCTTAATCTTAAAAAAAATAAACGAGTCCTCAGAATGTTAAACACTTTCACTAATGACTATAACTTATGTGACGCTGATATTACTGAGCTAGACAAAAGAGCAATTATAAATGATTACGTGACATATCATGGTAAGTGACCTTTAACAAGTTGAATAACCAAAATAATTTGTGAGGGTTGTGAAACAAAAACCCAACAAGTCATGATGATACCTAACACAACCTTTTAGGTAAGTCAAACAACCATTAACACAATTCCAATAAAGATAAGAAATAGTCAATAAATAAAATACCTAAATTTTCATACAATAACCCAAAGGATTGATAGTATAAGACATGAGCCACTAAGATTAGATTTACAAAGCTAATACAAAATTAAACATAACATCTGTTTGAAATAAACATGAACGGAGTACGAATCCAAAACTACCAAATACAAGCAGTGGCTATATTCAGAAAGGATGTACATCTTCAATGCCAACTTCCGACACCTACAGTAGCTCAGCTCCAAGATTTACACGCAAGGACAAAAGTATTGTATGAATACAACCGACCTCATATGCACTCATTAAGTATCCTGACTAACCTCGGTAAAGTAGTGACGAAGTCTCAGTTCAAGGATATTCAATATATATATATATATATATATATATATATATATATATATATATATATAAAACCTACACAGCTCAATAACATATCCGTTTATCCAACAAAAGTAACAAAGTCTAAACATGAAATACATGTACCGCCAAACAGTGCACACATAAAAGATGTGCGCGAGCCTTTTAACAGTTTAAAATGTAAAGAAGATATGCCTTTGATATTAGATAACACGTCAACAATTGCATATAGAGAAGATATGCCCATATAATTCAAGTTTAACAACTCAACATATAGAGAAGATATGTCTCTACCTTCATTAAATCATCAAAGGTTGCATATATAGAAGATATGCATGAAACATCAAAAAATCCTTCAACAGTTGCATATAGAGAAGATATACATGATTACTCAATTAATCTACCAACAACTGCATTTAGAGAAGATATATATGATTAAACAAGTCAAGTCACACAGATTCACATATAGAGAAGATATGTACCGTGTCTCATCTTATCAAGAAGTGTAGCATATAGAGAAGATATGCATAAAGGGGATGTATACATTTTAGAATTAATATATAGAGAAGATATGCAGTTGCATGTATGCATCCAAGGATTTTGAAAATAGAGAAGAGATGCAAGTCTAACCAAGGATCACTTTTCCATAACCACGACAACAAAATGTCGATTTCTCACAATCTGCATGTACCATCCAAAGAGAAACATGAGAAGGTGACCCTAGGTGGATAAATCGTTATCCATACGCTGCACAAAAAACTCATATGTGATGCACAACTCACATGCCATTAATAATAACAGCATAGACAACTCATGTGCCAAACAACTCATCCCGCACATACCCATGTTGATAATCCAGTCCATCACATATAATGCATATACGATAATACATATATACGAATAACGAATATCAAAATTACATACTCATGAACTAAAGATGACATGCTAAGGTGCATGCATGTGCGAGTGTACACATACAATTTAAATCACGCGGATATTCCATACAACAACAAATATCATGCTCAGCATAAAATCAACACCTACACATAATGTCTAGCATTATTAAGGAAGTTCACATAGTCATACAAACATATAAATCATGATAGCAAGAAGCACAATATCCAAATAAAGGGATGGCAAAACCTAAATACTACTCTGGTTATGACTTATACATAGCACCCTTATATACGCTCGCCACCTCGCATATATGTCGCTTCTCACACATTTCAGTTAGACAAACAAAGTAATATCCTAAGGTTTTGAGAAATACGAAATCACGTAAAGCATGTCAACATGATGTATAAAAGCAGTATAAAACCATTAAGAAAGAAATAAAACTGTGAAATCTCTTGAAACATTTTAGCTCTTTTAAACATTATAAAAATGCCTTTTTAATGATTAAACAAGTATATGACAGTCAAATAGGAAAGATAAACACACAAAGGATCGTCCCTCGGGCACAATGTCAACAAATATGCCCCTTGGGCAACAACATGGAACAATACCAGCCCATCAGGCTATATCTCACATCACAATGGGTACCCGCGCTCACTAGGGGTGTGCATACTCCTGGAGGGACCCCTTACGGCCCAAGAATAATATCAAGCAATCTCGTGGCATCATCACTAGACTCTTAGCCTCATATCAACAAGCCACCTCATGGCGTACAAAACTCAAGTCCTCCGCCTCATAATCATAATCAGTATATCACTCCTGCAATGTGCAGCCCAACCAAAAAGTGTCCCCATAACACAGGCCCTCGGCCTTACTCAGTCAAAATCACATAAGCCCCTCGGACAAAAGTAAAACATGGTTCTCAACCCAAAATATTATTTGAAATATCATTTAGTATGTTAAAAACAGAGTAAACATGGATGAGTTATGAATACAATAGATTATAGCATGATTGAGTACAAGTATAAAGTAAAAACAGTGAGGAAATATCAATAAAAATCTCCTAAGGATTCAAATAGTTGGCACAAAGCCGAAATATGACATTCAGCCCAAAACATGATGATAAAAATTAGTTTTCAGTCAAATACATGATAAAGTAGTCATTCGGGACGGACTAAGTCACAATCACCAACTGTAGTGTTGCATGATCACTCGTAGAGCTTGGAATCCCCTTCATTCCTTTCTCATATTGCTACTTACATTTCAAACAATTTTTTTATTATCGAGAGATGTTCTTGTATCTTATTTTATAGCTCATGACTCCGCACTACCGGGATTTGGGAAACATATTGTCGTAGTATTTATGTGTTTATTGTAGTTGAAGAATTCGTTCCGCGTATTCCTAATGTGATAGTTATATTATATTCTTGTAATTCTTAGTTTCATCTATGTTTTGATACTGACTTATCTAGCATTGGTGGTTAGGTGCCATCATGGCCTTTTGTGAGATTTTGGGTAGTGACAAGAGGTAGTTTTTGTGTTTTATATACCTATTCAAATTATATATCAAAAATTATATTTCAATTATAAGTTTGTATAATGGTAAAACCGATCCCATTAGACACCTCGGTTCTCGATGAAGTAAACATGTAGAGATATGAGTGTAAGGGACCAGAATTGGGGCAAGGAGCCCCTCGAGTCGGGGTCCAGGAAAAACACATGCCCTTAGATAAATCGAGGCCCCGCCCCTGAGTCTGATTCGAATCCCTAAACTTTTGAGAATATTATCAGATAATCAAGCATGACTAACAAAGGGCCGTGATATTTGTACCCAGCTGGATGTCACAACATGAATCTCGGCACATATAAGTAAACAGAAGGTTTTTACCTTTTGTAGGATTGTAATCAATGTAAAACTCCCCTACTATATAAAAGGGAGTACAACTCTTCATTAAGACCAATGTAACATGCATACTAAGGCAATTTACTCTTATTTTTCTCTTCTATTCAAAGTTCTTACTACTGTTCATCAACTCTTCATTATTACGAGCATGGCCTCGAAGGCAGCGTTACGTTAAAGATGTTACTGAGTCCAAGTTCACTCGCCATAATTAATTTGACAATTTATCACGTCCTTATCTGTTCAATCTAACAAAATTTGTCATTTGTATTGAATTACTCAGTGTATCCTTAAATCCTAATGTGATTCCCTCTTTATGGTAAATCAAGTCAATGGGACATTCTAAGTGAAAGAGGAATGAATGCAAAGATACCTAGATAAACTACAGGTAACACTACATCGATTCAAGGAGACGGCCTTGCAATATGTACCCCAGGATCAAAAGAGCAAAACCGATTCTCTACTGAACTTGGAGTCATGGGTTGATGACAATGAATTCAGCTCGGGAAAGGTCATACAATTTATGAAATCGGTAGTGGAAGAAGGCCACACCGATATAAACTCGACAAGCTTAACTTGGGACTCGAGAAAAAAGTAAATATTTTACTTGAACACCCTGAAGCTTCCCTCAGATCCTAAAGAGTCAAGCGCTCTACACATAAAGGTGGGTCAAGTTCAGCCTGTTTGAGGATAACACCCTATTAAGAAGAACATTCGACGGCCCACTCACCATATGTGTTGGATCTAGAGACATCTAATATGTTTTGAGACAAGTTCATGAAGGCACCTATTGGAACCATTCGGGGGCCGAATTGTTAGTTCGTAAGATAATCAGAGCCAATTATTACAAGACCGATATGGAGAAATATGTAAAGCAATTCGTATGGAAATTCGAAGACTGCTAGAGGCATGCACCGATGATCCATCAGCCCAGGGTAATACTGCATTCAGTGTTGTCGCCCTGGCCATTCATGAAATAGGGAATGGACGTTATCGGTCCCTGCCATGGGCACCCAGTAAGGCTCAATTTTTATGACTGGCTATTTTTCTAAATGGGTTAAAGATAAGGCATTTGAGGAAGTTAGAGAAAAAGAAGTTACTAATTTTGTTTCGGACCATATAATATGTCAATTCGGGATGCCACCTGAAATCGTATGTGACAATGGGAAGCAGTTCATTGGTATTAAGGTAAGCAAATATTTCGAGGACCATAACAAAAAAAAGATCCTGTCAACACCATATCACACTATTAGGAATAGGCAGGCTGGGTCAGCAAGCAAGACATTACTCCAAAATTGTAAGAATAGGTTGACCTATGCCAAAGGAAAATGGGAAGTAAATTCTACCCTTAGTCTTGCAGACATACTGTACGACCTCAAAGTCTAGTATTGGGGCCACCACATTTTTGCTGGTCTACGGTGCCGAAGCACTAATACTGATTGAAGTAGGAGAACCGAGTTTCATGTTTGATATGCTACCGAAGAGTCAAATGGTAAGGCCTTAACCACGAGTTGGATGAGATGCGTGAGGCTGCCCTTGTCCGGTTGGCCGCCCAGAAACAACATATCAAAAGCCAACCTCTGACACTTAAATATTGAGGACTTGGTGTTAATAAAGGTGATACGGAACACCTATAACCCAAACAAAGGGAAGTTGGGACCGAATTGTGAAGGTCTATAGCGAATTATCGAGAGTACCGGTAAAGGTTCGTACAAACTTGAAGTAGGGAACAATGAGCAGCTACTGAACAACTAGAATGCTAAGGTACGACTCTGTTCGTTCTTTTATTATTAAATATTTTTCAAATTGGACTAACACTTGCAGGCAACAACAAAAGGATGATGTAGTTGTTAGACTTGAAAGCATGCGTTGTACTCTTTTTCCCTTGAATTGGGTTTTTCCTGAATGGGTTTTCCAACAAGGTTTTTAACGAGTCAACAATGGGTTGTGCTAACTTAGAATTCAAGATCAGTTTTGAATTGGAGTTGATGGTCACATCAGTATTATCTGAGCCCTCTCTATAATCGACCTTGAGTACTAGGGGCTATATCACCGTCGGTTAATGATTTTTATTATGTAAGGAAACTTTGTGCTTGAACAGTCAGGGCTCGATGGATAGGATTTATTGTAAGGGCCTAATGGTCCAATGAGCTATTCTTTCATAGACTACCTAAGCCATAACACACTTACAATCTTGTATATTACGCATAGTAATAAAAGAAGATTTATACCTTGCAGATACGTATTTTATCCTTTAAGACTATTACATTTTTTCCATAAGGATATTGAGCCCAAGGGCTGCCTCTATCCGGATCAAATAGATCACCCCTATTCTGGTACTGTCATCTAAGACAAATTCGGATGGATCGGGTTATCGATGCCTAGACGCACAAAAACATACTTAAAAGGCCTCGTCCACCATCACTCAGGGACTGTCGTCCAAGACAAACCCGGTTAGCTCTAGGTTATCAAAGCCTAGAGGTACAAAACCTATCAAGTAGTGTCTGAATTTAAAAGGCTACGACTACCCAAAAAATAGCTCAGAGACATCCGAAGCCCGTAATCAAAACATAAGGCCTTCAAAATTCCAAACTGGTTCAAAGGTTACACTTCACAAAATTATAGTTTAAAAACATCTAACAAGCACTTTGGGGAATGCTTCTGGTCACACCGAGCCCTTACAAGTATCAAACAAAATTCACATCGAGAACAAGTCTTGTTTAGACCTCCAAACAACGACTTAATACGTTTTATTCCATGCTAAGGCATTTGAATTATTTGCAAATGTAAAAAGGATGCTAAATATAATAGACTTGAAGGGGGAAAAACCTTATATATACATTCCAAATGTCTTCACAAAGGCTAATGAAAACGACCTCAACAAAATAAATGTAAAACATAAAAAAACAAAGACAAATATTCGTAAGGAACCTACACATGATCTCCACGGGAACTCACCTCATCACCAGAGCACTCACAGTCTTCTCTATCTTTGGGTTCGCCGAAGCCCTCAAAGCGTTTTGCTCCCTCGAGTTAAGCCACCTTATTAGCCTCGACCGCTGCAGCTCTTTGTTTCTTCTATCTCAGCTGACAGGTCAAACCTTGAGAATGAATTTTCTCAAGGGTCTCCCTCCAAGACAATCTCTTCACGTACTCGATAATGAATTTTAGGTAGGCCTCAGATGCCACCAACATCAGCCCTGTAGTGGGCTACTATCTCTTCAGCATTAGATCGATTTGTTTTCGACTCAGACCTTGTTATTTTGAGCTCCTTGCCAAGGGCATCCCGTTCAGTAGTGGTCGAGCGTAGTTGAGCTCAGAGGTCCTCGATTTGTCGAGCCCGTGCGTCGGCCTTCTCTTTTGCCACTTGGAGTTTGACCTCTACTGATGCTATTTGCTTTCGGACATCCCCTTCTCCTATGCTAACTGTTCCACTTTTCCCTTTCAGATATCGGCCATGGCCTCAACCTTGTTCATTTTAGCATGGAGTGGTCAATATGATTAATCTTTATTTGAACCTATGGAGTTTGGTCGATATTCACCATGGCTAAGTCTTCATTTCCAACTTCGAAAACTTTTACCTGTTCCACTAAGTCAGCATGCTCTTTTTGAGCCACGTCCAACTCGGCTCACAAATTCTTGACGACCCTTTCATGTTGCTCGCTAAGAAGCTTATGCATGTTTCTTCTCTTAGCAAGCTCCCAAGCCTTAGCCTCAAGCTAGTTAACCTTAGACTAGTATCAAAGAAAGCTTTCATGATAGAGTACCGAGACTGATAAAAAGATGAAAAAAGAAGAAAACGTGAGGAATATCAAGAACTAAGTCAGAGATGAAAGAATATAAGTATTCCCTGCGCAATTCAGTGACTACTACTTTTTGTTAAATAGGCATGACATGCCCACCTCATTTATTTTTGCATTTTCTTCTTCGGTTATGAGGCATCGAAGGTAACTCGTTACTCCTACGGGAGCAGAAAGAACTCGTCCATCCTCCGGGATGGTGATTATTATCGACCTTTTATAGCCGGAAACCGTACTCGACGCTAGAATTGGTTGATCAACATTGAGCTCAAATTCTTCCCACCAATTTCTGAAGACGGATGCTTCATGGGCACCGCCAGGTCGCCCAACCTAGTGAAGCCTTCCAAAGCCGCCGAGTCCACACCTTCGACAAAAGAGCAAAGGGGACCATCTGCACGATGAGCCCCTGGACTGCTCCTTCTTTATTCAAGCCTCCTCGAGCATGAGCTCGGTATAATAAGGCGATCATGGAATATATATTACACTAGGCACCTCCTTTGGGGTATGGCCAACATCCAAGGAAGTCTCGGCCTTAGTCTCCTCATCGACCTCCTTAATCTGTGGGAGATCGGCGTCATAAATCTCATGATCAACAGCCACCACTCCTCGAGGAGTGTCGGCCCGTGGGCCGCAAAAAAATCCTCCTACTCAGGCTCATCTCTAAGACAGAAGAGATGATCTAAATCCGGTGCTCGAGAACTGGAGCTCTCCTTTGGCTTATGGGCTAACCTTCTCTTTGTTTTCTTCTTCTATGATCTCTGGCATCCTGGAGCCTTCCTCTTTTCTTCTCTCCTACTGCATCCTCGAGCTGCCATAAAGAAGGGCCAATAGAGGGAGCGTTGTCCCCTACTACACGTCTGAGATCAATGCTTTTAGGCAAGCCTGAAAAGGAAAAAATAAAGGAATGAGGGTAAGTATGATGCGAATAGCAGAGAAAGATGTTACCTATTAGAAAAAGGGTCTTACCATGAGAACGAGCTTCCTAGTGGCCCCTCAATAGTTTGCTCCATGAGCGCTCAAAATAAGGTATATGTGAGAAAATGCCCTCGATCCACTCCTTAAGCCGAGGAACAGTGTTTGGGACTCGAGCAACAGCTTCACCACCGCAAATACTGGTAAGGAAAAAAGATATGAACTTAAATACAATATTTAAAAGAAAGTTGTGCTTACGTGATACATTCCATTTCTTCGGGAATGGCCAAAACTCGGCATGGATCAAGTCTGAGGTCCTCACCCGGACGAAGCATCCCTGCCAGCCTCAATCCTGGTCCTCATCGATGCTTGAGAATGGGGCTTTGCTAGCCCAGCATAAGAGCTTTGTCAGTCCCCCTTAGAAGATTCGAGGACTGTACATGTTGAGTAGATGATCGATGATGAATCGATAAGAGTCGAATTTATCCACGAAGTATCGAAGGAATATTATGATCCTCCACATCGATGGGTGGATCTGACCGAAGGATAATTCATACGTCTTATAAAATTTTAGAATAATTGGGTCCACCAGGCTCAATGTGGAAGGATAAGTGTAAATACTTAGATACCCTTCCACGTAGGTAGTGATATCATCCTCAGGACCGGGGACTACTATGTCTTTGCCTACCCAGTTATAGTGCTTTCAGACTTGAGGAAGGACATCTATGGAAATGGAGCATATATATCTTGATACTCCTTCACGTCAGCCCTACACCGACGAGGGCTTCTCAACCTTAAAGTCATTAGCGACCAAAAAACCCCTAGGAAGGAACATTTTCAAGGGAGGTTCGACAGCCGGTTCATTAGCAGTCGTGTGAGTAGTGGATATCTCGAGGACGAGCACATTGAGAGTGGTCTCATCAATTTCGGCAATCGGTTGGGAAGAAGAAGCGACTTTTTCGGGAACAGATTTGGAAGTTTTGGCCATTGTTATCTGAAAAAGGCTTGAACATTTTGAGGAGAGGCTGTAAGATAAAGGTCAAATGTGCAGATTTAAGTAGAAAGTAAGTAAAAACTTGTAACTTACTAAGGAATCTTGAAGAACATAGGTAAAAATATTAGAGTATGATGAAAACATGAAGGTAGAAGCTTGGTCAAAAGGTGAAAAATGAACGAACGGAGGAAGTATTTATAGAAAGTTTGTGCCTTTTCGCATTCAGGGATGACTAACAGATGATTGATGCATGTTTGAAGTCATCATGACACGCCTGACAAAACGTTTCAAACTTTGACATTTTTGTCACGGTGTATTAGAGAAGGAAACAAAGTGCATATGTCGCTTCTCATCATTTCTATATACTTAAACTCCGAGAAATGATGGGACTATCTGTATACAGGTGAAATCGAGTTCTTTGGATGACTCGGTTCTAGATGAAGTTGTGACTGTACGGAACCAGAATAAGGGCAATGAGACCTTTGAGTTGATGCCGGGTCGAAATACCTGCCCTCGGATGAATCGGGGCCATGCGCCCAGGTTCGATTTGAATCCCTAAACTTTGTAGAATAATATAAGATAATCGCGCATGACTAACAACGGGTCATGATATCCGTGCCTTGTCAGATGGCACGACATGAATCTTGATACATATTGGGAAATGATCATTGATTAAATGGAAGATTTTTACCTTTTAAGGGATTGTAATTAGGGTAATACTCCTCTACTGTGTCTCAATAATCATTAAGACCATTGTAATACCCATACCAATGTAATTTACTTTTATTTTTTTCTGCTATTCAAAAAGTCCTTACTAGTTGTTCTTTAGTTCTTCATTGTTTTGAGCCCGAGATTGGAGGCAAGCATTACATTAGAGTTGATAATGAATCCCGGTTCACTCGTCATAATTGGTTTGATAATTTATCACGCCCTTTATCTGTTTAATTTAATAAAATTTATTATTTATATTTTCGTCTACCCTTAGAACAACACATAAATTTAGTTGTTATCCATTTTGAGAGTAAAAAAAGTCTCTTGCCCAGTCCAATAGTGTCAAATAAATAAGGAAATAGACTATTTCTTTTAATTTAAAAGTAAAAAAAGCAACAACCAACCCTAATTGATGATTTTCTTTCATTATTTTACTTCCTTTGTTCTTTTATTCACAAATCAATTATATCATTTTTGTTATAAATATATTATATTATGGATGTTCATTTAGTACTTTGTTGTAAATAAGCTTCCTGAAAAAGCTTATCCATATTGGACCCCATCGTAAATATGTTTATCTATTGAGTAATCTATTGGAAATAAGCCTCCTGAAGAAGCTTAACACTTTGGTACCCGGTTATAGATAAACATTATTCTCGGTAGAAGATTATTTATACCGGGTATAATAAGTTTATCCTTTCGATACTCCATTTTATATAAATATTACCCCCGGTAGATGATTATCCATATCTGGTACAATGCGTTTATCCTTCAGTACCCCGTTATAGATAAATATTACTCTCAGTATAAGATTATCCACATCTGGTATATTAGCAGCTTACACGGCAGCTTGCAGTGGAAGCTTACATAGCAGCTTGCAGTAGCAACTTAGCAGCATCTTGCAGTAGTAGCTTACACACCAACTTCCTTTCTTCTATAAATAGAAGAGATATTAGTTCATTATGTACGTCAGTTTGGAATGCGAATAACATATCATTTTCTCTCTATACTTGTCTTTACTTTACACTCTTTATTTTATAACACATTATCGGCACGAGACTCTGCCATCTTGAGCAAATACTTTGAAAGTATCTGAGGTACAAAATTTCTTTTTCTATATAATATTAAATCTTTCTAAACTTGAATTTGTAATCCTGGATATATCGGGGTAAAAGCTACATGTCTTGGGTGCGTGATGCTGAAATGCATCATGATGCGATGGGTCTGGCAGACCCATCAAGGATAAAAATCAGGCATCAAACCAAGACCATGCCAAAGTGATGATATTCCTATACCATCACCTTGACGAGGGCCTAAAAATGGAATATCTCACTATTAAAAATCCAGTCATACTATGAAATAATTTAAAAGATAGATATGACCACGTGAAGATGGTCATTTTTCCACAGACACGTTATGATTGGACTCATCTAAGGCTACAAGATTTTAGATATATAAGTGAGTATACGTCTGCTATTTTTAGAATTGTTTCCCAATTGAAATTATGTGATGATAATGTTAATAATCATGATATATTGGAGAAAACATTCACCACTTTTCACGCCTCGAATATGCTCCTGCAGCAACAATATCGAGACATGGGATTTAAAAAGTATTCTGAGCTTATCTCATATCTTCTTATAGCCGAGCAACATAATGAGCTATTAATGAAAAATCATGAATGCCGACCTACTGGTTCTTGTCCATTCCCAAAAGTGAATGAGACGAACTTCCACTATTCTAAACGTGAAAGAGGTCGTGGCCCCAGTCGTGGTCATGGCCGTTGTCAGGGAAGAAACTCTAATCATGGTAATAATAATGCACCAAATAACCCTACTCACCACCAGCAGTGGAAAAGGAAGGAACAAAAGCATGAAGCGGTGAAAGCACCAATTGCATAAAATGCATGTTATCAATATGGAGGAAAAAAGGGCACTGGTCACGTACCTTTCTACACCAAAGCACCTGTTGAGCTTTATCAAGCCTCCCCGATGAAGATAGAGAAAAATGCTGAAGAAAATTTTAGTTCTGAAGATAATTTGGACTTCATGCATTTGGATGTAGCTTATTACTTCACACTCCCAGAAGGAGAAACAAGTAATGTAATTGGTGGTAAATCTGTAGAAATATAAATATTTTAATTTTTGTTATTTGTAATAGATAGTATGGTTATGTAATTGTTGTATATAAATAAAATTTATGCTTTGATAATGATATTTACTATAATATATTTTATTTATGTCATTTTGAAGAATATGAATAATCCTCAAAATATGTTTGGATCAAAGACAAATCATGAGATATTTGTGTTATTGATATTGGAATAACTCATACCACATTCAAGGATCAGAAATACTTTTCTTTTTGGCATATGGAGAAAGCAAATGTTTCAACAATTTCTGGTAATATAAGTTTGATTGAAGGCTCCCATTATATTTCTGTCTAAGGGAACAAAACTTATAATAGACAATACATTATTCTTCTCCAAGCCCCGAAGAAACTTGTTGAGTTTTATAGATATCCGCTAGAATGGGTATCATGTTGAGACAATAGATGAAATGAACATGGAATATCATTGTATTATAAAGAATATTTCTGGCCAAAAATGCATTGTAGAAAAGTTACCAACTCTATCTTCTGGATTATACTATTCAAAAATTAGTACAGTTTAAGCACACTCTATAGTGAACCAGAAGTTTTGAATTCAAGTACTTTTGTACTTTGGCATGGACATTTGGGCCATCCTGAATCTATAATTATGAGACAAATTACTGAAAATTCATGTGGGCATCCATTAAAGAACCCGAAGATTCTTATAAATGACGAATTTTCTTGTGATGCTTGTTATCAAGGCAAAATGATCACTAGACCATCACCAATGAAGGTTGTCATTGAATTCCCCATCTTTTTAGAGCGTATACATAGGGATATATGTGTACCTATTCATCCACCAAGTGGATTATTTAGATATTTTATGGTCCTAATAGATGCATCTTAAAGATGGTCTCATATATGCCTACTATCATCTTGCAACCTAGCGTTTGCAAAGCCATTAGCCCAAATAATTTGATTAAGGGCACAATTCCCAGATTATTTTATGAGGCTATTCGCCTTCATCAAGCTGGAGAATTCTCATCTCAAGCTTTTGATGATTATTGTCTATTAGTTGGGATAAAAGTTGAACATCCTGTAGCTTATGTTCATACTCTAAATGGCCTAGCAGAGTCATTTATTAAATGCCTACAATTGATAGCAAGACCACCACTTATGAAAACAAAATTGCTGACTACTACTACTGTTTGGGCCATGCTATCTTGCATACATCATCACTTATTCGTCTAAGACCGACACATTATAATAAATATTCTCCATCATAATTAATTTTTGGTCATGAACCAAATATTGCCTATCTAGGAATATTTGGATGTGCTATATATGTGCCAGTAGCACCACCACAACACAGTAAGATGGGACCACAGAGAAGGATATGAATATATGTTTTATTTGAATCACCCTCTATTATTCGCTATCATGAACCATTGATAGGAGATTTATTTACTTCTCGATTTGTGGATTGTCGATTTGATGAAACAAATTTCTCACAATTAGGGGAGAGAAAAAGGAAATCAAAAGAGAAATTGTGTGGAAAGTTTCATCATTATCTCACTTTGATCCACATACCCTATATACAATTAGGAGGTCCAGAAGATTATCCATTTACAGAATATAGCAAATTAAATGGAACACGGATTTACTAGTTTGAAAAGGATAACTAAGTAATATATCCCTGCAGAGAATGTGCCTATTCGAAATGATGTCCCGGTAGGACCATCTACTAGCATGAGAGCTAGTGAACCTAAAGCACGCTTGAAGCGTGGTAGGCCTTTGGGTTCTAAGTATCGAAATCCTTGGAAAAAAAATCGGTGAATGATCAAAATGATACTATGAAGGGATCTCCTAAAGAGACCCAAGATCAGATTAGTTATAATACTCCTGAAGAAATCAATAAACCCGAAGCTAATGTAAGTGAGGAACTTTTAATAAGTTCGATCGGTGATGGGATTAATTTAAATTGATCTGAAATAGTGGTGAATAATAATTTTACATATAATGTTGCACTTAATATTATGAAAGATATTGAGGATCTAGAACCTCGATCTGTCAAATAATGTCGATAAAGATCTGATTAGCCAAAATGGAAAGAGGCAATTCAATCAGAATTGAATTCACTTGCTAAATGAGAGGTATTTGGACCAGTAGTCTAAACTCCTGCTGGTATAAAACCAATTGTCATAATTGTGCAGAAAAGAAATGATAAAAATGAAGTTAAAAGATACAAAGCTCGCCTTGTTGCACAAGGATTCTCATAACGACCTGGAGTCGATTTTAATGAAATATATTCACCTATTATGGATGCCATAACATTTCCATATTTCATCAGTTTAGCACTACATGAAAGCTCGAAATACATCTAATGGATGTAGTTACAGCGTATCTGTACGGTTCGCTTGACAAAGAAATTTATATGAAAATCCATGAAGTGAATTCAAAATATCAGAAAATGTATTCAATTAGACTTCAAAGATCTTTGTACGATTTAAAGTAATCCGGGCGCATATGGTATAATCACGTTAGTGAATATTTGCTGAAAGAAGGTTATATAAATGATGTTATTTGTCCATGTATTTTTATAAAGAATATGGCATAAGAATTTGTTATACTTGATATTTATGTTGATGACATAAATCTTGTTGGAACTCCAGAAGAGCTCTAAAGGGCAATTGAATATCTTAAGAAAGAATTTGAGATGAAAGATCTTGGAAAGACAAAACTTTGTCTTGGTCTGAAAATTGAACAGTTAGTGGATGGAATCTTTTTCCATCAATCTGCATAAACAGAAAGGATCACGCTTTTACATGGATAAAGCGCACTCATTGAGTACACCAATAATTGTTCTATCACTTGAAGTGAATAAGGATTTGTTCCGACCTTCAGAAGAGGATGAGGAACTCCTTGATCCCTTAGTACCCTATCTCAGTGCAATTTGTGCACTAACGTATCTTGTTAATGCTACAAGGCCTGACATAAGATTTTCTGTTAATTTACTAGCAAGATATAGTTCTTCTCCTACACAAAGACAATGGAACGAGATTAAGCATATATTGCTATATTTAAAGGGAACTCTTGATATAAGTTTGTTTTATACTAACAAAGATAGTGCAGATTTTGTTGGTTATGCAGTTGCATGTTATTTATCTGATCCTCATAAAGCTCGATCTCGAACTGGGTACGTGTTTACATATGGAGGTACTGTCATATCATGGCGAAGCAATCTGTTATTGCTACTTTTTTCAAATCATACCGAGATAATAGCTATTCATGAAGCAAATATGGAATGTGTATGGTTGAGATCAATAATTTATTTTATTCGAGAAAAATCTGATTTGAAATGTGAGAAAAGACCTACTATTTTATATGAAGATAATGTTGCATGCATAGTCTAATTGAAGGGAGGATTTATAAAAGGAGATAGAACGAATCACATTTCACCAAAATTATTCTACACACACGACCTTCAGAAGAATGGTGATATTGGTGTGCAACGGATCCGTTCAATTGATAATCCAGTAGAATAATTCACTAAATCTTTGCCAACTTCAACTTTTAAGAAGATGGTATACAAGATTGAAATGTGGAGACACAAATATTTAAAACAAAAGTTTTCATCAGGGGTAGTAAAATAGGCAATGCACTCTTTTTTCCTTACTAAGGATTTTTCCCATATGATTTTCCTTATAAGTTTTTAATGAGGCACCTAACAATTTAATAAATATGTGTACTCTTTTTCCTTCACTAGGATTTTTTTTCCACGTAGTTTTTCCTAGTAAGGTTTTAATGAGGCACATTATCTTTTAATGAACATCCAAAGAGTTATGTTATAAATATATTATATTATGAATGTTCATTTAGTACTCCGTTATAAATAAGCTTCCTAAAGAAGCTTATCCATATGAGACTCCGCCGTAAATATGTTTATCTATTGAAAATAAGCCTCATGAAGAAGCTTATCGCTTGGGTACCCGATTATGTATAAACACCCCTATAAAAGATTATCCATACCGGGTATAAGAAGCTTATCCTTTCGATACTTCATTATTGATAAACATTATCCCCGATAGAAGATTAATCATATCTGGTGCAATGAGGTTATCCTTTCAGTATCTCGTTACGGATAAACGTTACTCTCAATATAAGATTATCCATATCTGGTGTAATAGCAGCTTGGAGTAAAACCTTACACAGCAGCAGGTTGCAGTAGCAGCTTGTAGTAGTAACTTACACAACAACTTCCCTTATTCTATAAATAGAAGAGATATCAATTCATTATGTATATCAATTTGAAATTCGAATAATAAAGTTTCCCTTCGTACTTATCTTTACTTTTATGTCTTTATTTTATAACAATTTCTAATTTCTTAAGTTATTCTCTATAGATACTTTTATATTGGATTTTACCAATGCAGTATATTAGAAAACTTGAAGGCATTTTCTTTTTCTTTTTCAATCCGAATTTGACTTTCTTTCCTTTTGACGATAAAAAGGTAACGGTGAGGCACCTATATCATCTAAATCTCGGCGTTAGTATTTTAGAGGCCTCCCAATTTTAATGGATTCCTTGAAACGTGGCTTTTACGTGTGGGATGCCTTCTAATATATCGTAATATAAATTCGTGTATCTTATTCTTTTTCGTTTCCCTATCTCTCTTCTTTCCCAGAAAATTACAAAATTTGGCACCAAGAGGGCGGAGGAAGAAAGAGGAAGGGAGATGGGGAAGTACGTGGAGATGTTGGATGCCGGAGCCAAAATCGCCAATAGGATTCGGTCCCATTATCCCCAAACCTCTGGCTTGTACTATCATCCGCCTAGCAACGAACAACATGGTGCTTCTGGGAATAACGCCATGGCAAATACAACATCTCTGCTGGAGTTTTCTTCCAAGGCAGATGACGAAATGAACACCAAGGATCTCATTCTTTTCGTTGTAATTGGATGAACGATATATTTTTGTGACGGAAACCTTTCTCTTTACCTTTATTTCTCTCGAGGCAAAGTCTATATTCTTTTAATGTATTTCCTGTGTCCTATTTTGAATGTCTTGTTTCATATTTAATGTTAGACTTAATACTTCACCAAACTTTTTTTGTCACATAAATATGTGTACATGTAAAAAGAGAGATCGTATAGCATTTGTTAACGAGATCATCATCTGGCTATTTATGTTACTTTTTGGACTTTGATAAAATAGATAGATTCTGAACACTTTCTTATGATTATTACAATTTGCGTGAAACTCCCCAATTGGTTTTGTGGCTGTTTACATGTTTTTTTTTTAATACGAGAGATTTTTTTACACGATAAGAGAGATAAAGATAGCTAATTTTTTTCAATTCTGACAATTCTATTGTTCTTTATTCTTAAATAGTCAGAACCTCCTCCTCAAAAAATTTTAATTTACACTTCCTGTTCAGATAGGTTCAGAAAATCAAACTTTGTTATAATTATATCATTTGCGCTAAACTCCTCTCGATTCTGCTAACAATTCTGTTATTCTTTAATAGTCAAAAGCTCCTCCTCCAAAACTCATAACTTACACTTCCGTCCCCCAACCCCATTGTAATATACTAAGAATCATTTGATATATAAGTATGCATAATTTATCGATGTAGGGATTAGTAATATGAGATTTGTATACAGGGGCTGATCTATGTAGAAAGTTTGGGTGCTTAAGCATTTATTAATCTTAACTTGTGTAGGTATAATTCCATAGGAAACTTAAAGAAATGGAAATAAATTGTCAGAAAGCACCCATATAACAAAAATGTTGGTGGGTACTTTGGTGAAGAAGGGGTACCGGAAGCTTAGTAATGTTTAAGGGTGTGAGTTCAATTCTCAGCACCAAACTTTCAACCTGTTTCTTTTTCTTATATTAAAGGTTACTTTCTTCCTCCTATTTTTTTAAGCACCCATGAACCTAATATCCTAGATCCGCCACTATTTGTTTACGGGTGAAACTGAGCTCATTGGACACATCAGTTCTCGATGAAGTAAACAAAGGAGAGACGTGACTGCAAGGAATTGAAATCAGGGCAAGGAGCCTTCGGGTCGGGTACGGACAAAACACCTGCCCTCCGAAGAATCGGGGCCAAAGCCCCCAAGTCCGATCCGAATCCCAGAAATTCAGAGAGCATTTTTAGACAATCGAGCATGACTAATTAAGGGTCATGATATCTGTGCCCTACCAGATCACGGTATGAATCTTACCCTGTATCGGCAGAAAATTAGTGATTAGCTAAAGAGAAGATTTTCACATTTTATAGAATTGTAGTTACGGTAAAACTCCCCAACAAT
Organism: Nicotiana noctiflora; assembly: GCA_032618575.1. Classification (NCBI taxonomy): domain Eukaryota; kingdom Viridiplantae; phylum Streptophyta; class Magnoliopsida; order Solanales; family Solanaceae; genus Nicotiana; species Nicotiana noctiflora. The sequence goes on along the minus strand of JASVEL010003048.1, from coordinate 256,478 downwards.
ATAAAGGCGAGTCTAACTATTCATTAAACACTTTGTAACATGCATATCAAGGCAATATACAGTTATTTTTCTCTGTTCCAAATTATGTTCATCAAGTTCTCTATTACCGTGAGCCCGGGACTGAAGGTAGGAACTTCATTAAACTATTACCAAGTTTGGGGGTACCCCCTATTGCTTTTGGAATTTGTTACGTCTTTTATTTATTTAATCTAATGGTATTAATCATTTGTATTGAATTAATCAAAATATCCTTCAAAATACGTATAAATTTAATTGTTATCCATTTTTAGGGTAAACAGTTTAGTGCCCACCGTGGGGCTAAGGAAAATAGTGGCCATTGATATAAATTTTCAGAATGCACTCTACTTTACTCTTGTTCTTTGAGATTTTAATTTCAGGTAAATTTAAGAATATTAAATTCTCAATCTACTCACTTGAACGTTGATGATGAGTCTGGCCACCATGGCGAGAACACCAATATAATGCCCAGCAACGGGGTTCCCCACTGTTGATCACAACGGAGCCCCGATCACAGATCCTATCGATGCCAACTCCCATGTGGCTATCGATGCTAACTTGACCATTGACCTAAAAAACAATGATTGTTGAGGAGCTAGGTCGGTAGCGGGGGTACGCACGATGGTGAAGGCGATAGGATCAAGTTGCGGGTGATTTTCAAAATGTTACGAGCTCAACAAGTGGTAATAGCCCAATTACATAACCAAAGCCACACTCCCAATAGAGATGATCCCGAACCATCCCAGGAGAACACCAAAAAAATGAATGAACTTCGGAAAGGCACGGTGAAGCTGAAATCGGAGCCAGCCCCGATATAATAAAGATGCTCGAGGAACTTAAGAAGTAGATGGAATCGAGGGAAAAAAAGATCGAAGCAAACGACAAAAAATAATGGAGACCTATAACTCCAGGGTTGATCAGATCCCGGGAGCACACTCGATATTGAAAGGCCTACAAAATCGAATCAGTTATGCCAAAAAAGTTTTGAGAGATTGATAACTAGGAATTTTACATGCTTTTAAACCCCTTCTTGCTCGAGCTTTGTGCATAAAATATGTTGAAGTGGCCTTAAATTGCTTACAAGTGCGCTACTTTGCAGGTTTGAGCGATAAAAGGACGAATACCATCAAATCGGCTAAAAAAGGAGTGAAACCGGCTAAGCGTCAAAGGAAGAAGCAGAAGGACTCAAAAGAAGCCTGTGCGGACAGCACTGTTTTGGTGTGCGGCCATACAGGTCGATTAAGAGAGCAAGAACAGTCAAAGCTTCTACTGCGCGGACCGCACTGATTTGGTGTGCGGCCGCGCAGGAATGTTCAGAGAAGGCTCAATTCAAAGAAAGATCCACGCGGACCGCGTCCACTATTGTGCGGTCCGCAATGATGAAGACCATAGAAGAACTGTTCAAGGAACAATCCCACGCGGCCGCGTGCCAAATCAGTGCGGCCCACGTGGGTGAGGAATCAGAGAGGTCGCAACTGGAGAAATTACATAGTGCGGCCGCGTACCATTTCTACGCGGTCCGCGTTACTGTACCTACGCGGCCGCGTGACATAAGTATGAGGTCCGCATGACCTGTTCCAGTGCCAGAGAATCTGAAGCCCAACTGCCCTACGTAGCCGCACGACAAAAGTGTGCGGTCTGCGTGAGACCCGCATGGGTACTTTTGTCCGAAAATTACTGTGTAGTATAAATAGCTTCTTTTACTTTTTTAGGTGATGTTAGACATTAGATAGTAGCGGCTGAGCTCGTGAGAACACATATTACGCCTTTTTTGGGCAATTTCTTAGTATTTTAACATTTGATTTAATTTGTAATCAATTACTATGTCAATTTCATCTTTAATTTCTTCATCTTCTTCAATTTCCATGGCGAGCTAAACCCATAGCTAGGGTTTTAGCCCAACCCTAGTATGGGTAATTAATGAGTTAGATTATTAAATGCTTAGATGATTGTGGGTGTTAGGATTTGGGTTGATTGAATATTTTTCATTGGAATTTTGTGGTTTCAAACACTAAATCTTATTTTGTGGGTTTGGGCTCTACTTGAGAAAGAGATTCTAAAACCTCTCAGTCAATTCCAACAAGGATTTGGGATGGACCCATGAGAATGGTAGTCCCAAGTAACGGGTATAAACCTCGAGAGAGTAATTACCCAACTTGAGCCTAATGTTGCTTGGGAAAATTAGCCTACCCAATTGGTCTCGAGAGAGTCAATTGGGCGAAATTGTTCTCTCTACCGAGAGGTGTGAGAATGAATGCATAGAGCAACGGTTATCCAATAATCCCATTACATCATCTTTGCATTGAATTTCACCTAGGTAAATGCTACTTCCCTAGTCCCCTTTCCTATTTGCATATTACACTTAGAATCAATCTTAGCATAAGTAGATTTCATACTAGTAGTTTATAAAAATAGTTTGTAAAGAGAAAACAAAAAAATGCTTGAAGCCAAATTAGAAGCTAAATCACAATATTAGTGTAACGTAATTTCTCACTCCTATATCTAACTTCCCGTGGATTGACCCCGAACCACTATTCAGTTAAAAGTTAATTGTGCCCGCTCTTCCTTCGGGTTGAGTTTGCTACGATCAAATTTTGGCGCCGTTGCTGGGGATCGAACCCGGGTCACCCGCGTGACAGGTTCTTTCCTTCTTTTACTAATTTTTTTGACTCAATCTAACAGGTACAAATGGCTGCAAATGCTAATATTCCCCTTGGCGATGCCATGGCGGGGGAGGAGGTAGAGGACCTTGAGCAAGATGACTTTCCGGTACAAAATGTACCACGGAGGGCCCGAAATGCCAATGCTAATCAACAGGACCAAAGCCCAGACCCTCCTCCGCAACTGGCAAGGGTTGCGCCAAAAGCAATGACAAACCAAGGATTTGCTAGTGCCATTCTTCCTCCTCGAATCTGGGCGAGGAACTTTCAAATTACAAATGTGATGCTGACACTATTGGAGCAAAGAGGGTATTTTACGAGCGCCTCCAATCAAAATGCCTACAAGCACTTTAAGGGATTCATAGATACTTGTTGGGGAAGCAAACAAACCAATGTGTCCAAAGATGCTTTGCGATTGCAGCTTTTCCCTTTTTCATTGAGGGGTAAGGCGCTAAATTGGTTGGAGAGGTTGCCGAATCACTCAATTACTACATGGGACGAATTGGCGGACAAGTTCATTGCCAAGTTCTTTTCCCCAACTCATAGGCCGGCTTTGAGAGATGAGATTCTAGCCTTCAAGAAAGAGCCAACGGAGTCGTTACATGAAATTTGGGAGAGGTACCGGACTATGGTGAAAGAGTGCCCCAACAATGACATGACCGATGCTATGGTTCAACAAACTTTCTATAGGGGGATCGACACGATGAATCAATGCATTGTGAACCAATTAGCGGGTGGCAATTTCATGAAGTTATCTTTGGAGGAAGCATGTGATGTTATGGACCAAATGGCCGACACTTCTTCGACATGGCAAAGTCGGGCGAATGTACCTCAAGGAGATCCGAATGTTATCCATCTACATAAAGAGTTGCATGACCATGGACAAGCCATTGCCGAGCTCACTACAACCATGAATCAATTGGCGAAAGCTCAACTTCAACAAGTGCAAAATCCGCGCCAAGTAAATTCTATGGAGAATGTCTCGATGTTGAAAAGAAGGAATAGAGGGCAATAAGCGCAATAAGGCCAATGTGATCAAAATGAGAACAATAATGATGGAGGATTTTCTAATGATGGCTTTGATGATCAAGATGAAGATTGCCAATATGTGAACCATTTCCAAGGCAATAGAGGGAATCAAAACAATAACCAATGGCGTTCCAAAGGCAATTGGGGGAACCAACAAGGAAGAGGTAATTGGAATAATAATAACAATGGGAACAATGGTGGAGATTGGAACAATCAAGGAAACAATTGGAACAATCAAGGCAATAATTGGAACAATCAAGGAAATAGTGGTGGCAATTAGAGTGGTAATAATAGCAATTGGGGGAACAATAACAATCAAGGTGGTTGGAACAATGGTGAAAATCAAAACAATCGGGGGCAAGGTTTTCAAAGAGCTCCTATGTATCAACAACCCAACAATCCACCCCCTTTCTATTCACAAAGATCAAGTTCTTCGGGCAATGATATGGGTTGAATTGAAGTCATGTTTGAACAAATGATGAAAAAGAATCAAGATTTGGATGCCCAACTAGCTTCTCACAATACATCAATCTGGAATTTGGAAGTTCAAATCGGCCAACTTTCTCAATCTTTGAACTCCCGACCTAAAGGTGCACTACCAAGTGACACGGTGGTGAACCCGAAGGGAGGGAACAATCATGTGATGGCCGTGACAACTAGAAGTGGAAGAGGCGGTGTTGTAAATGCCTCAAATGAGAATCGAGTTGTGGATGCGGAAGCATATTTGAATGATGATGACATGCCGATGAATGATGACCATGTGGTTGAACCTATTGCAACAAATGATGTGAGGATTGACATTGAGGATGAGGCCAGGGATGGAGTCTCAAGATACCGTGAACCCGTATAGGGAACACATCATTGATATTCCAGAGCCATCTATTCCAAAGGCTGAGGAACCCCCCTCCACCTTACCCGCAAAGATTGGCAAAGCAAAAAGGAGATAATCAATTTAAGAAGTTCATAGATATGATGAAGAGGTTGACCATTAATGTGCCCTTGGTGGAGGCACTTGAACAAATGCCCGGTTATGCTAAATTTACGAAGGACTTGGTGACGAAGAAAAGGTCGATGGATTGTGAGACGATAACGATGACTCACCAAGTGAGTGCCATAGTTCATTCCATGGTTCCTAAGCTAGAAGACCTCGGTGCTTTCACCATCCCTTGTACAATTGGAAGTGCTAATTTTGCTAAAGCACTTTGTGATTTGGGTGCTAGTATCAATCTCATGCCATATTTCGTGTTTAAGACCTTGGGTATTGGACAACCCCGTCCAACTTCAATGAGGTTACAAATGGCGGATCGTTCTATGAAGAGGTCTTTGGGAATCATTGATGATGTTCTAGTGAGAGTTGACAAGTTTATCTTACCGACCGATTTTGTCATTCTTGATTGTGAAGTGGATTTTGAAGTCCCTATCATTCTTGGTAGGCCATTCTAAGCCACCCGGAAAGACCTTGTTGATGTTGAAGCGGGAGAATTGACTTTTAGAGTCGGTGATGAAAAAGTGGTGTTTCACGTGTGCAAATTCATGTGCCAACCAAATAGCACCGAGGTGTGCTCGATTGTGGACATCGTCACAACGGTGATAGTGGATGACACAAGCGCCATGATCAATGTTGAAGATCCACTTGAAGCGGTACTTTTGAACATGGAGGTCAATGATGATGCCGATCGTGTTTAATGTGTAAATGCTTTGCATAGTATGGGCTCTTACTCTTATGAGCCGAGGAAGTTATCTTTGGATCTTGAGAATCGCAAGACTCCTCCCACTAAGCCATCTATTGAGGAGCCACCGGTGTTAGAGTTGAAACCACTTCCTCCTCAACTCAGGTATAAATACTTGGGTCTTAATTTCACTTTGCCAGTTATTCTTTCCTCTTGCTTAACTAACATGCAGGTTGACGCCACTTTGGCGGTCTTACAAAAGCGCAAGCGAGCAATTGGATGAACTTTGGCAGATATTTGGGGAATAAGCCCCACTTTTTGCATGCACACGATCATATTGGAGGAGAATGCTAGGCCATCATTTGAGCACCAAAGAAGATTGAATGAGGCAATGCAAGAGGTTGTCAAAAAGGAGATTATCAAATGGTTGGATGCCGGGGTGGTCTACCCCATTTCAGATAGTTCTTGGACCTCTCCGGTCTAATGTGTTCCAAAGAAGGGTGGCATGACGGTTGTCACCAATGCAAAAAATGAATTGATTCCTACCCGTACGGCCACGGGTTGGAGAGTGTGTATGGACTATAGGAAGCTCAACAAGGTGACACGGAAGGACCATTTTCCATTGCCGTTCTTGGATCAAATGTTGGACCAACTTGCGGGTAGAGCTTATTATTTCTTCCTTGATGGCAATTCGGGGTACAATCAAATACTCATCGCCCCGGAGGATCAGGAAAAGACAACATTTACATGTCGATATGGCACATTCGCTTTCTCTCGAATGCCATTTGGATTATGTAATGCCCCAACTACTTTTCAGAGGTGCATGATGGCGATCTTCACCGACACGGTGGAGGACATTCTTGAGATATTTATGGATGACTTCAGTGTAGTAGGGGATTCTTTTGATGATTGCTTGGCCAATTTGGATCGTGTGTTGGCAAGATGTGAAGATACAAACCTTATGCTTAATTGGGAGAAGTATCACTTTATGGTGCGAGAAGGAATTGTATTGGGCTACAAAGTTTCGAAGAATGGCATCGAAGTTGACAAGGCAAAGATAGAGGTCATTTCAAGGCTCCCTCCCCCTAACTCTGTCAAAGGGTTGAGGTGTTTCTTAGGACAATCCGGGTTCTATGGGCGCTTCATAAAGGATTTTTCCAAGATTGTGAACCCATTGTGTAAGCTTTTGGATAAGGATGCCAAGTTTGTCTTTGATGAGAGATTCATGAAATCTTTTGAGTTGTTGAAGCGAAAATTGACTACTACCCCCATCATTACCGCACCTAATAGGAATTTTCCTTTTGAACTTATGTGCGACGCAAGTGATGTGGCGGTAGGAGCGGTACTTGGCCAAAGAATCAACAAGATGTTCCATCCGGTGTACTACTCAAGCAAGACAATGAATGAGGCTCAAAGGAATTATACCGTCACCGAGAAGGAGTTGCTAGCTATTGTGTTTGCCATGGAAAAGTTTCGTCCTTATCTTATGGGGGCCAAGGTGATTGTTCATACCGATCATACTGCCCTTAGGTATTTGATGACAAAGAAGGATTCCAAGGAAAGATTGATGAGATGGGTCCTACTTCTTCAAGAGTTTGATCTAGAGATTGTTGATCGCAAAGGTAGTGAAAATCAAGTGGCGGATCACTTGTCCCATTTGGAGGAGGAGGGGAGGCCATCCAATGGCCTTGAAATAAATGATTCTTTCTCGGATGAACAACTCCTCGCGATGCCAATGCATGATATGCCGTGGTTTGCCGATGTCTCCAACTACCTTGTGACCGGTGTGGTCCCATGTGAGCTCTCTTCTAACCAAAGGAAAAAGCTAAAGTGGGATAGCTTGGACTTCTATTGGGATGATCCTTATCTTTTCAAAATTTACACGGATGGAGTGATTCGAAGGTGTGTCTCGGAGAGCGAACAAATGAGCATCTTGGAGGCTTGCCTCTCTTCTTCCTATAGTGGTCATCATGGGGGAGTGAGGACGGCTTCCAAAGTCTTGAGCTATGGTTTTTATTGGCCAACAATCTTCAAAGATGATAGTGATTTAGTGAAGAGTTGTGATGCATGCCAAAGGGCCGGTGGAATTTCAAAGAGAGATGAGATGCCTCTAAACACCATTCTAGAAGTTGACATTTTTTATGTATAGGGCATTGACTTTATGGGGCCTTTTGTGAGTTCTTGTGGGAATATATACATCTTTGTAGCGGTGGACTATGTATCGAAGTGAGTTGAAGCCGTGGCTCTTCCTAACAATGAAGCCCGAAGTGTTGTGAACTTTTTGAAGAAATATATCTTACAAGATTTGGGACCCCCGTGCTATCATTAGTGATGGGGGCTCTCATTTTTGCAACAAAGCTTTCGATTTATTGCTTACCAAGTATAGAGTTAATCACAAAGTCACTACTCCATACCATCCTCAAGCAAGTGGCCAAGTCGAAGTTTCAAACCGAGAAATCAAGAGCATCTTGTCTAAAACGGTCAATGCCAATAGGACCGATTGGTCAAAGAAATTAGATGATGCTCTTTGGGCTTATAGGACAGCTTATAAAACTCCAATTGGTATGTCTCCTTACCGGTTGGTGTTTGGTAAGGCATGTCATCTTCCGGTAGAACTTGAGCATAAGGCGATGTGGGCCTTGAAAAAGCTGAACTTGGAATGGGATGTAGCGGCAAATCTCCGGGTAGATCACTTGAATGAGCTTGACGAGTGTAGGTTTCATGCATACTCCAGCTCGTCCTTATATAAGGACAAGATGAAGTATCTTCACGACAAATATGCTCGAAGCAAGGAATTCAAGATTGGTGATATGGTCCTTCTCTTCAATTCTTGGTTGAGGTTATTTTCGGGAAAGCTAAAGTCAAAGTGGAGTGGCCCTTTTGAAGTAGTAGGTGTGACCCCGTTCGGAGCTCTTGACTTAAAAAACAAGAATGGTGAAATATTTTGAGTTAATAGGCACATGGTGAAGCACTATTTGGGAAAGCGGGATTATAGCCAGGTGGTGTCACTCTTGCACTTGAAATGATGGAATGGTAACTTGCGTCGTGCCGCGACGTTAAATCAGGCACTTCTTGGGAGGCAACCCATGTATTTTTATTTTTCTTTATTTTTCTTCATCAGTAGAATAGGATTTTTGAGCTTACAGTGTGTGAAGAGTTGCAGGGAGTACGTTGAAACAATGCAGGGAAAATACAAAAGTGACAAGTCTCTGAAGTTTGGCCACGCGGCCGCACAACAAATCAGTGCGGTCCGCGTGGCTTGTCTAAGCCAAAGAACTGAGCCCAAGGCAACCCATGCGGCCCGTTTGGCAAAAATATGCGGTCCGCGTGGGGTGGACAAAATAGGATGAAAAATTGGCAGGTCTCTGAAGTTTACCTTGCGGCCGCGCACCAAATCAGGGCGGTCTGCATAGAAACTAGTCACTTGAAAAGGTTTCTGAAGTTTGTCACGCGGCCGCAACACAAATCAGTGCCGTCCGCGTGACTTTGCTGAACAAATGAACTCATGGATAAATCTTGCGCGGTCCGCGTGACAAAAGTGTGCAGCAACGCAGGTGGGTAAGTGAGGGGTCCCACGTCCTTTCCTATAAATAGGGACCCCTGGCCTTCATTAAACCTTTTGGCCAAATTTCCGTCTGAGAACTTTTCACTGTTCATTCCCGTATATCTTGTGCTTCAATTGCAATTACAACTACTCTTTGGTAACATTTCATTTCTAATTCATCATCTACATTACTTTATTTTGTACATAAACTGATTAATGTTAGAATAACTTCTTAATTTCTTTAATTTTCCCTCTTTTAATTGATAAATTAGGATCAAGCATGATAATTATAGAATTGGGGCTAACTTTCTTGTTAAAATAACTGAGTGGGGACACTTAGGACACATTGTGTTGAAAGCATTGGACTTAATTGAACAAAAGCACCCTACCAGTTAAATTTTGCCCTACGCTGCCGCACACCATTCTTGTGCGGTCCCCATGATGAAACTTTCATGAAGAGCCGAACCTACGCGGCCGCGGTCCAAATCAGTGCGAACCGCGTGCCCAAGGATCAGAGAATGTAAAATTTGGTAATCTCTTCTGTGTCGACCGCGTCCATTTCTGGGCGGTCCGCGTTGACCTCATGCAGCCGCGACACAAATAAGTGTGATCCGTGTGGGTCAATTTCAGAGAGTTGGTTATTTTGGTAATCAGCATGTGCGGATCGCATCCATTTCTGGGCGGTCCGCATTGATCTCACATGGCCGCGATGCAAATTAGTGCGGTCTGCGTGGGTAAACTTCAGAGGATTGCACATGTTGCTACTTAGCCTGTGCGGACCGCGTGGTAAAAGTTTGCGGTCCGCGTGACTCCTGTTACCCTACTGTGCCTGTTCTTTGTATATATTCTTCTTACATTGTACACTACTTACGTGCTTCGACTAACCGATCTAGACTCTACTTTTTGCAGACAATGCCGAAGAAACATATTGGTCAATGTGGGGGTAAACAACCCGGGAAGGGTGGTCCCTCTCGAGGGGGCAAAGGAAAAAGGATTATAAAACTCACCCTGGAGGCCCGGGAAAACATAAAGAAAACCCGAAAGCTGATTCGGGAAGCTGACAGGGCGGCCTCTCATTCCACGGGGAGTGACTACATACCTTCTAGAAGTGTGACCTTAGAGTCTGCCCCTCCCACATGTCCGTCTCAGTACCCAACATGGCGTCATCATCTCTAGACCAACCCACAACTGCCACCTCCAAGCCAGTAAATGTAGTCTCAGACTCGTCTGATGAGTCTCGAGCTGAAAAGAATAGTGATGATGAATACCCCACTTCTCCGACAGCTTCACTATCAGGGAATAGTAGAGGACAGGCGGAAGGAGGAGAGCCATAGGTGGGTGGTATAGAGTGGACAAGGGACCCAAATGTGTGGACTGATAGGTTTGTGAGTCACTTGGCATGGCACAAGTTCAGAGAGTGGTGGCCAAAGAGAAGATCTATTTTGGAGAGGAGATTCATTGATGCGGACTTGCTACTGCACAACCCTCATGTGCAAGCACAGTTCCATACTAGAGAGGGTTGGAGCTTCTTCAAGGAGCGGGTGGAAAATGCAAATGAGCACATGGTCAAAGCATTCTACGCAAACATCCACCATATAGTCCGGGATTCCACCGCCACAAAAGTGAGGGATCAAATTGTGTTGTTTGACGGGAAGTCCTTAAATGAATTCTTGGGGTTCGCGGATGAAGATGAGTCCCAATATCTAGAAAAGTTGGCCTTGAAAGAGGAGGCTCGTCCTTGGTTAGCAGAAGTGCTAGCCGCTCCCGGCACTGTTCCGGTGTGGCTAAAGGCACAAGAGAAGATTTATAGAAACACTCTCAGCTTTGAAGCGAAAGGGTGGTTGACCTTTGTCTGCAACCGATTGGACCCTACCACTCATGACCATTCAGTGCCTATTGATCGTGCGGTGTTGGTAGCTTCGATTATGGCCGGCTTCCCATTGAATGTGGGAAATATCATGCATCGGGTAATCTCAACTGTGGGCCACGAGACCAAGACAAACTATCCCTTCCCCAACACATTGACATTGAACTTCAAGGAGATGCAAGTGAAAAGAAAGAAATTTGATGTACTGGTGCCTCCACAGGGGGCTTATTCGTGGTATGATCAAAAGGGTTCGGATAACCCTAAGACGGCTAAGAAGAGCCAAGCCACTACTTCCACCATAGCTGGATAGTCTGAGGAGCCAGTTGCCACCACTGAGCAAACCACTTCCCTTCCTCCGGGTCCTTCCACAGCACCTTCCTTCTCTACTGCTGATCTGGAGATTCCAGTCTCCAAGACTCACCGGTTCACTGCAAACCAGCTTACCTATACATTGACCAGTTTGAACAACTGTATGTCGGCTGCGACGTCCAAGTTGTCCACATTGACGACAGCAGTTCAGGCTCATAGTGCACCAGTGATTGTAGAGGACCCAGCTTCTATTGAGGATACACTGAAGAAGATCCTGGATAACCAGGAGAAGATGATGAAGAATCAGGACAGTTTGGCTAAGGCAGTTAACACACATAGCAAGGCTCTCAAGAGCCGTGCTAGGGAGCATAGAAAGTTGAGAAAGACCAAGGCCTCGACGGAGTCAGTTTCAGCTCTAAAGGAGCAGGTGGACAAGTTGGTAGCTGATCAGTTGACTCTTGATTCGTTATTTGGAGAGCCGGCCGTAGAGCCACAGGCGGAGCAGCCACAGGAGGAGCCCAGGCTATGCAAGAAGAGGAAACTACCCAATACTGAGGGAGTTGTGATTATTGTAGCTCCTGAGCAGGAGGGGCCCTCCAGTGCACCCACAACAGATGAGCCTCCGCTAGAGCAGGCACCTATCCCAGCAGCACAGCAGCAGGTTGGGGACCAGTCTGAGGTCCCCACCACTACAGCGGATGAGGGAGCCAGTGAGCAGAGTCATCCGGTTGATTAGGCTTGAGGGGCCATCTATATCCTTTCTTTTTGATGCTTATTTGATAGTTAGCATTGGGACAATGCTAGCTCTTATTCGTGGGGGTGTGCCCTACTATTTTTATTTTGGACTGTATATATTGATTACTTTTAGTACACTCTTATATTTAGTATTTGTATATATTTTGATACTTTGATCTACTGTAGTTTTCATTTTGAATACTTTGGATTTGTATATTCGGATCTATCTTTGTACATATTCATTTGCTTTCAGTTGGATTTCTTTTCATTTTTTGTTATTCTCGTAGAATCATTAGACTTTGTTTTAAGTTTTCAATAAACCCTTGGTTTTCTTAATGCCACGGTTCTTTCCAAGGGAAAAGTGTTGTGTTAACCGGGTGGCTCTTCCCTATGATAAATAGCGTGACAACTTTCTTAAGGGTTGAGTTAGTTTTTCTTTTTCTTTTTGATTTTCACATTTTTGATAGTTAAGGGTGTCACACCTCCTCTTTTTGCTTACTCGCACCCCGCGAAGGGCTTGGTAAAGGAGTTTCTCCAATTAAAGGACAATCGACATGGGATTCATTTATTAAGAGATTCAGAGTCGCCACTTGGGAAATTTATGGTGTCCCAAGTCACCGGTTCGAATCCCGAATCGAGGAAAGGTTTGACTCTATATTACGGTCCGCGAACCAGAAATCCGGATAAGGAATTCTGTTAACCCGAGAGAAGGTGTTAGGCATTCCCGGGTTCCGTGGTTCTAGCACGGTCGCACAATCATCGTATTTGGCCTCTTTATATGATTTTATAGTGTTCTTTAACCTCTGTGCAAATTTTAACTTTTAACCGCTTTTGATTATTATTATTATTATAAGAATTATTATTATTATTATTTTAACAAAGAATTGCAACGTTGTGAAAATGTATTTCGAACCAAGTCGCACTAGTGCACCCGTGGTTGTCAACACATTTCGACTCCGTTGAGATTTGGATTTGAGTCACATAAATGTGCACTCGAGTTTAAGGAGATAAGATTATTAAATACGCGCCTAAAGATACTAACGCGTTTTGTGTTCGGGAAAGGCCGTGGAATCCGCTAAACAACACATCCCGGAATCTAAATATTTTTCGTAATAATCGTCTGTTGAGGGCCTCGCAATTTGCGTGTTATTTTGGCGAGGCTCGTCTCGCTTATTGTTTAAGGGCTCATTACCCTTTTATTGTTTTAAATGAATTACAACGCAGTGGAAACGTATCTCGAACCACGTTGCACCAGTGCACCCGTGATTTTTGACACGTTTCGACTTCGTTGAGTTTTAGATTTGGGTCACATAAATGTGCACCCATATTTGAGAAGGTAGTATTAGAATACGTGGTTAAAGCAACTACGCATTTATTATCTTTGGAGAACACCGTAAAATTCGCTATACGGTTGATCCCGAATTCTAAGTATTTTTATATATATACATTTATGAGGGCCCCGCAATTTGTATAATTTTGTTAGGCGAGGCACACCTCTAATTCTGATTTAAAAGAGAACTACATTCCGCTATATTCATTTAAGAATTAATTCGAGATTATTTAGAACATGTTGCAAACCACGCTACATGAAATGCGCCCGTGGTCCATGACACGCTTTATTTAACCTTGTTCAAAATTGGAGTCGGGTCACATAAAATACACCCCCAATTCCTTTAATCTAATTCCGCCGTTCGGTTGAGGAATAAGGAACCAATTTCGATAAGGTGACAAAATCATGCTCAACTATAACCAATTCGAGTAAACATACGAGTAGATAACTAAGTGAGCAAATTCAACACTACGACGAGCAACTACATAAACAACGGAAGCATAACTAGTTGGCGAGCATGTGAAGGATTAGTTATTTTCATTAGCTAATTTCGACACTACAAGACCACCATTAATTGTGAAATTGCATGTTCAACAGAATCATATATTTACAAAAAATAATCTGAATCATACGAAACTAAATCAAATGCGAAACGATCCAAAATATTAATGAGAAGAACAATATCGGAAAAGAACATGCACCTTTATTTCTGCATATTTTCAACGTACACAACGAGAAAACGAACCTTTTATGACGATCTCAAACCTCGACCTCTCCGGACAGAACTCGAATCAAACGACGACCTCGACTGAAGTTGTACCTCGTCGGACGACGAACATCAACGGAGGGAGCTGGTGGTTCGCTAGTGGGCGACGGGCTTGGACTGTGTGTATGGTTGCTGCTGGTTGGCGATGGAGAACGCAGCGGCTATTGCTGGTCATTTGGATGATATAGACGAAGCTGTTGGCAGCTATGGCGTCGAGGTGGTCGACGGAAGCTGGGACGGAGATGGTGGTTCCAACGTTTTCTAGGGGTTTTTGTGTTTTTAGTACTGCTTCTTCATGAAAAATGAAGAAGAACAGTAGTCCCCTCTATGTCGTTTTCTTCTTCTTTCGTTTCCTTCTTCTGTCGTTTTTCTTCTTCTTCTTTGTTTCGTTTTTTTTCTTTCTCTTTCGTTTTTCTTTCTGTTTCGTTTTTCTTTGTTTTCCGAAAATCCTCTCCCTGCTGCCGTTCTTTCTTCTTCTTTTTAAAGAAGAGCCAATCTCCTGTTTCACTCATTTTTTCAAATTGTCCTATTGTCTCTTCTCTTTAGTTTTTTTCTTTTTTTTGTTTCTTTCTTTCTCCTTCACGTGAGCCCCAGTGTATTGTTTTCTAACTTTTAAAATCAGCAGCAAAAATTCTTTTGCCCATCCTTCACGTGACCCCCCTAGTTGAAAAATTGAAATTGGACAAAAAATTTGCTCAAGAAGCCGTGTGTCTTCTATGTTTTCTTCACAAAAATTAGTTTTTAAATTCCAATCTTAAGGAAGGAATCTTTCTTGCACTCTTTTGGAAAAAGGGGATCACGTTAGTGTCTTCTTTTTTTTGTGTCTTTCTTGCATTTTTTTCATTCTTTCTTTCTCTTTTTTGATTTTTTAATTGTAGTTTTTTTTGTCTTTTCTCTTTGTCTCATTTTTTTGTTTTTGTAGTGTGCATGTGAAATGTCAAGACCAAAATGAGGGCTCACATGGGTTATGGTTGTATTTTGTCCGTGTTCCCCATGTGCGGACTCGGACTATTACGGGCTAAGTCCGAAAATTATAAAACCGGGTAGTTTGAACCCGAATATTATTCTTTGTCCGGAACCGAGAATGAGAACACGATTTTATTTGATTCATCCTATATAAGCAAAATAACTATAAAACTCACAATTAAAACAAAACCATTTTTTTTATATTTTTTCCAAGATTAAAATAACTACAAAATGTTAATGAAACTATTTTTGTAATTTTCGTTTTTAATAAAGATAAAACTATAAAGTGCTATTTTTGTATTTTTCAAGTTTAAAATGACTATAAAACATTAATAAAACTATTTTTTTTTGGAATTTTCGTTTTTTTAATAAAGATAAAAATATAAAGTACTATTTTTGTATTTTTCAAGTTTAAAATGACTACGAAACATTATATTTTTTTTGTTATTATTTCTTTTTTTATCTTAAGGTAAAAATAGAGCAAAAGAGTCGAGATTAGCTAAAATAGCCATATTAGGCCTAAACTAAATATTTTACGCTAAAAATATAAAAAATCTCGGGTAGGGGCAAAATCACGCATCTACAACTGCCCCTCTTTGACTGAAAACACAAAGAGTTTTCAGACAAAGAACGACTAGATAAGTGTTTTGACCCGACCCTTATTCAGAGAGACTAAACTAAAAAGAAGAGGATGTGACCGAGCCCTTGTATCTGAGCTGCCTACATATCCTTGGCTATAAAGGAATCAGGCCACGTGTAGTTCGAAAGTGAGTGAGGAAGGGGTATACCGAGGTGGAGAGCCAATCGAGGTGTCGTTCCGTCGAGGTTTCGTTCCATCGAGGTTCCGGTCAGTGGTCCTTCTATTACATCAAAAATCAAACATGAAAAAGACTAACTAAGCCTATCAACTCCTAGTTACAAGATTCCCATCTATGAGTCTTCTGAAGCTTGATCTTGAGTATTGGTTGGTGTTTCATGTAGACTCTAAATTTGAACCTCGATACTTGCTAGTTGTAGGTGCTAGTTCAATCTTCTTCGCCCTTCTGGATCAGGACCAGGCTTGCAGTTTTTGTGTCATTGACCATGTCTTGGACAACTTTCATCGGCTTCTGCATTTTAGATTGGCTTCTTGCCTTTTTTTTCTTTTTGTTTATTGTGACTAAACTTCTGTTGATCCCCTCGGACTGTGGCTTCACATTCTGGTTGCAAGCTTCTTTTGTTGCTATCTTGCATTGCACTTTGAAGTGAATTCCCTTACTTGTGATCTTCGAACTACTCTCCGTCGAAGTCTGAATCTATCTTTTCTGATCCTTATTGCCTTCCTTCTGATTCGTGTTGAGGATCCCCATTACACTCTACCGCTTTCCTCAACCAAATTCAAAAAATAAATCGCCACTCCATTCTTCAGGCGGGCTCCCTGACTCCGACATTATCTTTTGAAAATAAAACGCCATTCCTCTCTTCAGGCGGGCTCCTGATTTCAACAACACATTTTGAAAATAACTCGCCATTCCTCTCTTCAGGCGGGCTCCTGACTTCAACAACATCTTTTTGAAAATAAATCGTCATTCCTCTCTTCAGGCGGGCTCCTGACTTCAACAACATCTTTTTGAAAATAAATCGCCATTCCTCTCTTCAGGCGGGCTCCTAACCTCAACAATATCTTTTGAAAATAAATCGCCATTCCTCTCTTCAGGCGGGCTCCTGACCTCAACAATATCTTTTGAAAATAAATCGCCATTCCTCTCTTCAGGCGGGCTCTTGACTTCAATCATCAACTTTTGAAAATAAATCGCCATTCCTCTCTTCAGGCGGGCTCCTGACTTCAACAACATCTTTTGAAAATAAATCGCCATTCCTCTCTTCAGGCGGGCTCCTGACTTCAACATCTTTTGAAAATAAATCGCCATTCCTCTCTTCAGGCGGGCTCCTGACTTCAACAACATCTTTTGAAAATAAATCGCCATTCCTCTCTTCAGGCGGGCTCCTGACTTCAACATCAACTTTTGAAAATAAATCGCCATTCCTCTCTTCAGGCGGGCTCCTGACTTCAACAACATCCTTTGAAAATAAATCGCCACTCCATTCTTCAGGCGGGCTCCTGACTTCAACAACATCTTTTGAAAATAAATCGCCACTCCATTCTTCAGGCGGGCTCCTGACTTCAACAACATCCTTTGAAAATAAATCGCCACTCCATTCTTCAGGCGGGCTCCTGACTTCAACAACATCCTTTGAAAATAAATCGCCACTCCATTCTTCAAGCGGGCTCCTGACTTCAACAACATCCTTTGAAAATAAATCGCCACTCTATTCTTCAGGCAGGCTCCCGACTTCAACATCAACTCACTAACTCCATCCCATCCATGTCGCCTTCCTTTGCTTCCTGCACCACTTTCTTCTTCTTGCATCGCTTCTTGGGCCATCTTTTTTTCTGAATTACCTTGTTTTGGAATTGCTTTCCTCCTGGGTCGTGTAATTTTTCTCTTGACTGCTGGGGATATCTTTGGAACTAATTACTTACCTGCTGGGGTAATGCTGCTGGCGAAATCTTCTTTATTTCCTCTTTTTCTACTTCCTTCAAAACCTTTATTCTCTCCCGGGATCGCTGGGGATTGAAATGTCATCGCTGGGGAGATCCCTGTTCCTTTTTCCTCTTTCCAAACCTCATTCGGGACTCGCGCTTGGCTCCCTTGAAAAACTTGTAGGATATAATGCTGCCGGAGAAATCTCGAAATCGGTGTTTCATTTTTCCGAGAACTGCTGGGGATGATACCGACTTCTTGCCTTTTTGAACGCAAGCTTCCTCGTTTTGTCTTGTCTGCTGGGGGTATAATTTCCTCTATCACAACTTGTTGTTTTCTCTTTTTGTTTTCTCTTTTTTTTTTTCAAAGCTGCTGGGGATAATCGGGTTCAAAGATCATTTCCTCGCGTTATCTGGCTTCTTTCCCCAACCGGGTATTTGGTTTTGAGAAAATTTTTGCAACGGGAGAAAATTTTCTGTCCCAGTTTGAGAGTCTTCTTCATGGCATGCTTTTCTGCCAACAACCCCTCTTCTTCCTGTTTCAAATCAAAGAAAAATTGGTTAGTTTTAAAATGTGGTGGCTGGTTGTGGTGCTCCTGCTGGGGATGGTTCTCCTCCTCTTTCCCTGCTCTGCGTTTCATTATCAGAACTTGCTGAGGATGTTATTATTTGATTATATTCATGCTGGGGATAGCTTTCTCCTTTCTTGCTTACCCGCCTTCCTTGACGACTATTTATTCGCGAACCTTTCTACGTGGTTTTCCACTGACCACCCGAATTCCTATGATAGTGACCCTTCGTGAAGACCTTGCATGTTTTACTGGCGAACCATTTTCTTTGTTCACCCTTGTCACTGAAAATACCTCTTCTGCTGGGGATATCCTCCCTTCTTTTGTGGCGTTCTCCGACCTTTGAATCTCACTGGCCTTGGCCTTGAGGTCATTAACCTTTACTTTTTATGGAGGTATCTTTTATGATGCTGGTCTACCCCTTTGTCAAATTCCTCTTGTTGGGGAACATCCTTCCGGACATTGGCATTGCGCTTGTTCCCTCCTGACTTATACCACTTGGGTGTGCCAATTAGAATCCCGTCTTGCGTAATTGGAAAGCTGATGGTAAATTTTGCAGTCATTTCTTGCAAACAGACTCTATTGGGGAATTTTCGATAAAAAGAAGAAAGATAAAAGGAAACAGAATAAAAGACAAAAAGGAAGATGACTCTCTAAAAAGAAAAATTATAAAGTAAACCTAATCAAACGTGGATACCAACTCTAATGCACATGACATGCACATATAGCCTATCCTCCATCGTTAAACCGCCTTTTGTAATCTTCGCATGGGGCTTTCCCATCTGATTTCCAATCTCCGTTCGACTTGTAGTGCCCAAGGGATTTTCACTACCAAACCTCTCTCATTTCGGTTTTTCTCTCAGCTTTCATCGCCTTATGGTGCCTGTGAAGGTTTTCACCGCTAAGACTCTCTCATTTGTGTTACTTTTTCACTGGGGATTGGTGGTGTTACTGCTAAGACTCTCCTATTTTCTGCTGGAGATCGGAGTCTTTCTGCCGGGAATCAGAGTGTCATGTCCCGATGAAACTTCTCTCATTTGCCTAACTCAGCCTCTTTTGAAAATTGGTCAAAAGGTCTTTCTTTGGACCGTAATGTGGGTTTGGACAGGGCTAGAAAGAAAGGGTATTAAAGGCTCAAAATAAAACAAATTGGGTTCAAAATTGCAACCTTCAGAATCCTATATTTTCCTTACATAAACACTTTTTTTTTACTGCCCCTGTTTCTTGCTTGGGGATTTTTTTTTTGTTTTTTTATTTACACTATGACCGAGTTGTGAAGCGCCTACGTATCCTCTTTGAGGAATCAGGTCAAACGTAGTTCCCAATTCCTCTTTTTCAAGTTTTTTTTTTCACACATTTTTCTTTTCTTTTCTTTATCTCTTTTTGTTGTTTTCTTTTTCTTTACTTTTTCTTTATCCCTTTCTTCTTTTGCCTTTCAAACTTGTGTTTCTAGTCTTTGCAACTAATTCCGAAGGAGGGGTATGAAAGAATTTAAAATAAGACTCAAAGGGTTGACGATGGATAAAGTGTTTGGATAGCAGAACAAAATGCCTTCGTCATTCCAATCTTCAAAACATGCCAAGTGTAAACAACACAATTAATATTCGTCATATCTTTAAAGCACTCTTGGGCAACACTCTCATTTTCATTATTATGAACGACCCCATGTCAATTTTGGCCAGCTTGCCTTTGACTGTTTCCTTTTTACTTGCCCCGGTTTCACATGTCTCAGGATCCAAATAGTCTCAAATTGTTTTTATTTCCTTTAGATGACCCGATCATCTTCCAATTGCTTCATGATTAAATTTTAGAATTAAGCCACAATTATGTGTGCGCATGTCGTGTCACTAGATTCGGCGTTTGAGCACAAGACAAATCTAAAGGGTAAAAAGAACTAAACAAATAAAATGACCGGAAGTAACAAAAGACCGAAAGCTTCATTAAACTAATGACGAAATGGTTCAATGACAAAACAAGCAAAACAAACTAGAGTACAGCCCTGAAACAAAACTGGGCAAGACCAAAGCAAACTGCTATGACAAAAGGGTTTGACCACAAGACAACCCTAAAAATAACTCGGACAACAGAAATGACGACAAAAACGAACCACCAAAGCTCCATCTAGCTGACCAAAATATGGAGTGTCTTCCCAATTACCAAGCACAACATTTTAGCCACTAAGTTCTGCATCAATATTGCTGAGGCTTCCATCTGCTTCAACATTTTTAGCTTCAGTCAATATACCCCCAGAGGATTCGTGTGCTCTCCGTCATCGTCATTGATCACAATCAACCATCCTTTTTGAATCATTCTTTCTATTTCCTTTTTCAAGGTACGACAACTCTCAATATCGTGCCCTCTGACATTGGAATGGTATGCACATCGTACAGTAGGGTCGAAGCTTCTTGCACGTGGATCGAGAGTATATTCGGGGAGCGGTGTAATCAGGCCGACATGCTTTAACCTTTCAAACAGGACTTGCATAGGATTCTCCGATAGGGGTAAGAGCCTTTTCTCGCTTCAGCAACCTCTCCTCCCTAAACGCCTTATTTGGCCTGAAACCTGACCCGGGGGGTTTCCGGTATGTTCGTGGGGGTTGGTAGGCTTTTTGTGGAGCTGGGTACCTGGAAGGTGAAATACGATTTTGGGTGTCCCGGGGAGAGTAGTGGTGTTGGGGACGGGAGTAGCGTTGTGAAAACATAGCTGGGGGACGAGTAATTGAGCTACTCGAGTGGTTGGAAAAGTTGTGATAGGTGGGTATATATGGAGAGTGTGAGGGATCATCTGGCATCGGGTTCAGTGTACGGGTAAGGACAGAGTCCAGGAAGCTAGGTGGTGGCGGGGGTGGTGCTTTTCCATCCATCCACGCCCGATACATGTCAGCCACATGTTGTCTCAGCATTTTGAGTTCTTCTACTAACCCGTGGTTCCGTTCAACCAGTTGTTGTCGGGTATCGGTGTCAACCCACTCAGTCTTGGGATTCACTGCCATTGTCCTCTGACTTTGTTACAGGGAAGAGTTATTTTAGAACCACAACCAACCACCTTTCTGGAAATGGACACAACAAAGCGGAGTCATCATGTTAGCGTTAGGCCATTTGACAGGTAGGTAAACGCACATTAGGGATGCAATGAACCTAGGCGGTTAAACCTTTCTATCATGCATTTGCTTCGGTTTCATGCGTCATTCCAGCTTCTCATATATGTGCTTTCCCAACTTTCCTTTATTTTCTAAATTGTTTTTGTTATTTTCTATTTTTCTCTTTTTCTCTTTTTTTTTTCTTTTTGTAGTTTTTCATTTTTTTTTCTTTTTGGCTATGGATATGGTCGAATCCTATGTGGATTGCCTACGTATCATGACCCCGCATGAATCAGACCGAGCGTAGTTCTTGCAAATTAATGCAAGAAATAAAGAGATGTTTATTTGATTATTTTTTTTGAATAAAAATTGTACAAGCCGACTCCAACTACAAACATGTGTAGGAGATTTCTATAAGAATAAGAATATTTTTGGTGTCACTTATGACTATTTCTACAAAATTGGTCACATAATGGCTTATTTGACAAAATGGCTCTTTTTGCAAAATTTTATGTAAGAAGATGCAAATTCAAAATTTTATCCTGGGGCTTATGGGGCATCGTTCAGCACCGACACAGGCCAACACCAGACTGAGAAAGTTCAAATGCAAAAATGTGGCTATTTCAGCAAAATTTCGGCCATGTAATGGCTTGTTTGATAAAGTGGTTATTTTTGTAAAGTTGAGTGATGACTCAAAACTTGATTTTTGCGGATACAGCCTTTCGACATTTCCGCGAGGGAATATTTCAAGGCTGTGTCCAAAATTATTTTAAAAAAAATCCAAAGTGGCTATTCTTGCAAAAACAGCCTTCCGGCGTCTTTTTGAGGGACGTTCGGCTTATTTTAAGCAAGAATAGCATCACCCGACTTATTTATAACAAAATCAAAAATTTGGCATTTTTTTTTTTTTGCAAACGGGGTGTGAACCCGAACTTGATTTTGCGGCTATGGCCTTGCAACATTTCCACAAGGAATATTTCAAGGCTATGCCCGCAAATTATTAAAATGATTCAAAGTGGCTATTTTTGCAAAAAACAGCCTTCCGGCGTCCTTTCAGAACATTCGGCTATTTGCAAAAGCGGCATCACTTTGATTTTATTGACAAAATTAAACACACATTTTTTTTGATTTTTTTTAAAAGGGGTGGTTGGAACCCAAAACTTGATTTTGAAGCTACGACCTTTCAACATTTCCACATGGAATATTTCAAGGCCATTATTCGAAAAGAAAAGAAAAGTCTTCAACGTGGCCATTTTTGCAAAACAGCCTTCCGACGTCCTTTCGGAACATTCGGCTATTTTCAAAAACAGCGTCACTTTGATTTTATTGACAAAATTAAACACACATTTTTTTATTTTTTATTTGAAAGGTGTGCTAACCCAAACTTGATTTTGCGGCTACGACCTTTCAACATTTCCGCGAGGAAATATTTCAAGGTTGTGCCCAAAAATTATTTACAATGATTCAAAGTGGCTATTTTTGTAAAAACAGCCTTCCGGCGTCCTTTCGGAACATTTGGCTATTTTTCAAATGGCATCACTTTGATTTTATTGAAAACTAAAACTTCGACATTTTTTTTTAAAAATTTTTTGAAGGGGTGGTTGGACCCGATGAGGGTTGCCTACGTATCCCACCTAATGGCGAGAATCAAACCTGCGTAGTTCGGTCAGGTTATTTTATGACCAATTATTTCAACAAAATTGCTCTTCCTATTTTTCAAATTTTCAAATTTTCGACAGCATTTTGTCAATATTTTTGATATTTTTCTATTCCAAAATTCTATTTCTTTTTTTTTTGTTTTCAGGAATTTAACCAATCATCATAATAATACATGATAAATAACTGTAACATATAGTATGCTCGGTCTTTGATTACGGGTCACCTGTCCTAGACGGACCCAACCCCTGTGTTGAGTCCCCTAAGTCAAATGCAACGTGATGCAAATAAGCGTTTCCTACTAGGGATCCGGCATAAAGTCATGTATTCTAAGCTCAGAACCTTGGTATGTGATCTAGACTGTGTACCCAAGCGGACAACTCGGGCTGAGGAAGGAGCTCCTTTCCGGGAACCAAAAGGCCAGCCGGCTTAGAAACTTTCTGAACCTCTTTCATATTTTGGGGTATGACACTAACATAATAGGGAGTCTCAACCAGTGAGCACATCCCCTAGGGTGAGAAAAGAAGGGTTTCGGCACAGTTTATATGTACAGTTCAGATAATATCAAAGCGGTAAAAATCATCATTTTTGCACATTAAGCATATATCATATCAGAAATCAGATAATAAACAAAGCCAAATACAACAATTATTCTAAGCTCGAATTTCTAACCCTGAACCAGTGGTTCTGGGTTACTATCCCCAGCAGAGTCGCCAGAGCTGTCACACCTCCTTTTTTCGCTTACTCGCACCCCGCGAAGGGCTTGGTAAAGGAGTTTCTCCAATTAAAGGACAATCGACATGGGATTCATTTATTAAGAGATTCAGAGTCGCCACTTGGGAAATTTATGGTGTCCCAAGTCACCGGTTCGAATCCTGAATCGAGGAAAGGTTTGACTCTATATTACAGTCCGCGAACCAGAAATCCGGATAAGGAATTCTGTTAACCCGAGAGAAGGTGTTAGGCATTCCCGGGTTCCGTGGTTCTAGCACGATCGCTCAATCATCGTATTTGGCCTCTTTATCTGATTTTATAATGTTCTTTAACCTCTGTGCAAATTTTAACTTTTAACCGCTTTTGATTATTATTATTATTATAAGAATTATTATTATTATTATTTTAACAAAGAATTGCAACGTTATGAAAATGTATTTTGAACCAAGTCGCACCAGTGCACCCGTGGTTGTCAACACATTTCGACTCCGTTGAGATTTGGATTTGAGTCACATAAATGTGCACTCGAGTTTAAGGAGATAAGATTATTAAATACGCGCCTAAAGATACTAACGCGTTTTGTGTTCGGGAAAGGCCGTGGAATCCGCTAAACAACACATCCCGGAATCTAAACATTTTTCGTAATAATCGTCTGTTGAGGGCCCCGCAATTTGCGTGTTATTTTGGCGAGGCTCGTCTCGCTTATTGTTTAAGGGCTCATTACCCTTTTATTGTTTTAAATGAATTACAACGCAGTGGAAACGTATCTCGAACCACGTTGCACCAGTGCACCCGTGATTTTTGACACGTTTCGACTTCGTTGAGTTTTAGATTTGGGTCACACAAATGTGCACCCATATTTGAGAAGGTAGTATTAGAATACATGGTTAAAGCAACTACGCATTTATTATCTTTGGAGAACACCGTAAAATTTGCTATACGGTTGATCCCGAAGTCTAAGTATTTTTATATATATACATTTATGAGGGCCCCGCAATTTGTATAATTTTGTTAGGCGAGGCACACCTCTAATTCTGATTTAAAAGAGAACTACATTCCGCTATATTCATTTAAGAATTAATTCGAGATTATTTAGAACATGTTGCAAACCACGCTACATGAAATGCGCCCGTGGTCCATGACACGCTTTATTTAACCTTGTTCAAAATTGGAGTCGGGTCACATGAAATATACCCCCGATTCCTTTAATCTAATTCCGCCGTTCGGTTGAGGAATAAGGAACCAATTTCGATAAGGTGACAAAATCATGCTCAACTATAACCAATTCGAGTAAACATACGAGTAGATAACTAAGTGAGCAAATTCAAGACTACGACGAGCAACTACATAAACAACGGAAGCATAACTAGTTGGCGAGCATGTGAAGGATTAGTTATTTTCATTAGCTAATTTCGACACTACAAGACCACCATTAATTGTGAAATTGCATGTTCAACAGAATCATATATTTACAAAAAATAATCTGAATCATACGAAACTAAATCAAATGCGAAACGATCCAAAATATTAATGAGAAGAACAATATCGGAAAAGAACATGCACCTTTATTTCTGCATATTTTCAATGTACACAATGAGAAAACGAACCTTTTATGACGATCTCAAACCTCGACCTCTCCGGACAGAACTCGAATCAAACGACGACCTCGACTGAAGTTGTACCTCGTCGGACGACGAACATCAACGGAGGGAGCTGGTGGTTCGCTAGTGGGCGACGGGCTTGGACTGTGTGTATGGTTGCTGCTGGTTGGCGATGGAGAACGCAGCGGCTGTTGCTGGTCGTTTGGATGATATCGACGAAGCTGTTGGCAGCTATGGCATCGAGGTGGTCGACGGAAGCTGGGACGGAGATGGTGGTTCCAGCGTTTTCTAGGGGTTTTTGTGTTTTTAGTACTGCTTCTTCATGAAAAATGAAGAAGAACAGTAGTCCCCTCTGTGTCGTTTTCTTCTTCTTTCGTTTCCTTCTTCTGCCGTTTTTCTTCTTCTTCTTTGTTTCGTTTTTTTTCTTTCTCTTTCGTTTTTCTTTCTGTTTCGTTTTTCTTTGTTTTCCGAAAATCCTCTCCCTGCTGCCGTTCTTTCTTCTTCTTTTTAAAGAAGAGCCAATCTCCTGTTTCACTCATTTTTTCAAATTGTCCCATTGTCTCTTCTCTTTAGTTTTTTTTTGTTTCTTTCTTTCTCCTTCACGTGAGCCCCAGTGTATTGTTTTCTAACTTTTAAAATCAACAGCAAAAATTCGTTTGCCTATCCTTCACGTGACCCCCCTAGTTGAAAAATTGAAATTGGACAAAAGATTTGCTCAAGAAGCCGTCTGTCTTCTATGTTTTCTTCACAAAAATTAGTTTTTCAATTCCAATCTTAAGGAAGGAATCTTTCTTGCACTCTTTTGGAAAAAGGGGATCACGTTAGTGTCTTCTTTTTTTCGTGTCTTTCTTGCATTTTTTTTCATTCTTTCTTTCTCTTTTTTGATTTTTTAATTGTAGTTTTTTTTTGTCTTTTCTCTTTGTCTCATTATTATGTATTGTGTGCGCATGTGAAAATGTCAAGACCAAAAGGGGGCTCACATGGGTTATGGTTGTATTTTGTCCGTGTTCCCCATGTGCGGACTCGGACTATTACGGGCTAGATCCGAAAATTATAAAACCGGGTAGTTTGAACCCGAATATTATTCTTTGCCCGGAACCGAGAATGAGAACACGATTTTATTTGATTCATCCTATATAAGAAAAATAACTATAAAACTCACAATTAAAACAAAACCATTTTTTTTTATATTTTTTCCAAGATTAAAATAACTACAAAATGTTAATGAAACTATTTTTTTAATTTTCGTTTTTTAATAAAGATAAAAATATAAAGTGCTATTTTTGTATTTTTCAAGTTTAAAATGACTATAAAACATTAATAAAACTATTTTTTTTTTGGAATTTTCGTTTTTTTAATAAAGATAAAAATATAAAGTACTATTTTTGTATTTTTCAAGTTTAAAATGACTACGAAACATTATATTTTTTTTTGTTATTATTTCTTTTTTTATCTTAAGGTAAAAATAGAGCAAAAGAGTCGAAATTAGCTAAAATAGCCATATTAGGCCTAAACTAAATATTTTACGCTAAAAATATAAAAAATCTCGGGTAGGGGCAAAATCACGCATCTACAAAGGGTAGCTCGGGAAAACTTCACTTGGGCCTAGCACATTTGTCTCCGATCTTATGGTCAAAGACATCAAGTTGTGTCTAGAATGGTAAAAGTTGTGGCCTTGAGAATCTTGTGTTGACCGAAAAAACATCGGTTGGTCATATGGACCAACGCGTGCTTGAATCTTATCCGAGGTTGTTGTGGGCCTTCGACTCCATTTTTGGTGATCTCTGAGTGTAGGTGTGGTGAGAAATACAATTGCGAGCCCAAGTACCGTACCAATGGTCTAGAACTTGCCCCGAATGTTTGTTGAGGTGAAATCCTAGGTGAAACTTGACTTGAGAAGTGAGTGTAGGCCGTCTTTGAACAAAATGAACATACCTTGAATCATTCCTTCCAACCTACCAATAAATGAATCCCTAGTCACCCCTTTGAGCCTTAAACCTTATTCCTTCATAAACCAAAGTGCAAGCCTATACCCGTTTCAATTTATACCTTCTCTTGGCACCTAGAATCTTCCTTTAAAGTGATTGCAAAAGTATAAGTTTGGGGGGGATAAACAAGATAGGCACAAGAAAGGCACCAATGTGGTAAAAAGGCACAAAAGCAAGAAGGAAAAGAAAGGCATTGAAAACAGGAAACAAAGAAAAAAAAACAAGCAAAAAAGTTGAATAAGACCCAAAAAGGGGGGACCAAAAAGATTTGAAAAGTAAAAAGGAAAAAGGAAAAATTTGAATGAAGTGATCAAATAAAAAAGTGTCAATTGCAAAAAGGAAGAGTGCCATGGTGTCTCTCTTTCAACCCTTAAAAGAAGAAATGTTCAAAAAGAGTCAAGAAAGTGTGACATCAATGAATCAAAAGAAGTGCTTTAGGGAAGGTTGAACCAATAAGAGCCAAATTCCTACCCTACCCAAAAAGCCTTCACAATGACTCCCAAAAAAGTCCTATATGATCTCAAGTTGAGAAAAGCCTACATTAGTGGATACTTACATAAAGGGCAAGCCTATGGTACCTAGCGTCGGGCTTAGGGTCTCTTCTTTGAGAGAGCGAGTGTGAAATCCTCTACATTGATTTGTGTGAAAATACTCTAAAAGGTGAGGTGCACTTAGGGAGAGCCGAGGATGTACGAGTTTGGGGTCCACAATAACCAAAGTGTTTCGAGAAAGGCTCCTTGATGGATCGAGTCAACCTCGAAGATCTTGCGTCACACTTGATCCATAAAGCTTCAAATTTTCAAAAAGGTGTCAATGATACATTTGCATTAGGGACAATTGTTAGTCCCAATTGATGTTTGTGAGGTTACCCTCGGACAAATAGGGCTTGTTTTAGTGTCTTTTCTCTGAAAGTTAGGTCTTAATTTTTGATTTGCTTGAGGACAAGCAAAGGTTTAGGTTTGGGGGAGTTGATAACTAGGAATTTTGCATGCTTTTAAACTCGTTCTTGCTCGAGCTTTGCGCATAAAATGTGTTGAACTGGCCTTGAATTGCTTACAAGTGCGCTACTTTGCAGGTTTGAGCGATAAAAGGACGAATACCATCAAATCGGCTAAAAAAGGAGTGAAACCGGCTAAGCGTCAAAGGAAGAAGCAGAAGGACTCAAAAGAAGCCTGTGCGAACCGCACTGTTTTGGTGTGCGGCCGCACAAGTCGATTCAGAGAGCAAGAACAGTTAAAGCTTCTATTGCGTGGACCACACTGATATGGTGTGCGGCCGCGCAAGAATGTTCAGAGAAGGCTCAGTTCAAAGGAAGATCCACGCGGACCGCTTCCACTATTGTGCGGTCCGCAATGATGAAGACCAGAGAAGAACTATTCAAGGAACAATCCCACGCAGCCGCGTGCCAAATCAGTGCGGCCCGCGTGGGTGAGGAATAAGAGTGGTCGCAACTGGAGAAATTACATAGTGCGTCCGCGTACCATTTCTACACGGTCCGCGTTACTGTACCTACGCGGCCGCGTGACGTAAGTATGCGGTCCGCATGACCTGTTCCAGTGCCAGAGATTTGAAGCCCAAATGCCTTACGTGACCGCACGACAAAAGGTTGCGGTCCGTGTGAGAGCCGCAGGGGTACTTTTGTCCGGAAATTACTATTTAGTATAAATAGCTTCCTTTACTATTATAGGTGATGTCAGACATTAGATAGTAGCGACTGAGCTCGTGAGAACACATATTACGCCTATTTTGGGCAATTTCTTAGTATTTTAACATTAGATTTAATTTGTAATCAATTACTATGTCAATTTCATCTTTAATTTCTTCATCTTCTTCAATTTCCATGGCTAGCTAAA
Organism: Nicotiana noctiflora; assembly: GCA_032618575.1. Taxonomy (NCBI): domain Eukaryota; kingdom Viridiplantae; phylum Streptophyta; class Magnoliopsida; order Solanales; family Solanaceae; genus Nicotiana; species Nicotiana noctiflora. Next base: position 227,600 of record JASVEL010003048.1, on the reverse strand, counting down.
CCCATAGCTAGGGTTGTAGCCCAACCCTAGTGTGGGTAATTAATGGGTTAGATTATTAAATGCTTAGATGATTGTGGGTGTTAGGATTTGGGTTGATTGAATGTTTTTATTGGGATTTTGTGGTTGCAAACACTAAATCTAGTTTTGTGGGTTTGGGCTCTACTTGAGAAAGAGAGTCTAAAACCTCTCAATCAATTCCAACAAGGATTTGGGATGGACCCATGAATGGTAGTCTCAAGTAACGGGTATAAACCTCGAGAGAGTAATTACCCAACTTGAGCCTAAAGTTGCTTGGGCAAATTAGCCTACCCAATTGGTCTCGAGAGAGTCAATTGGGCAAAATTGTTCTCTCTACCGAGAGGTGTGAGAATGAATGCGTAGACCAACGGTTATCCAATATTCCCATTACATCATCTTTGCATTGAATTTCATTACCCATTAGTTATTCCACCTAGGTAAAATGCTACTTTCCTAGTCCCTTTTCCTATTTGCATATTACACTTGGAATCAATCTTAGCATAAGTAGATTTCATACTAGTAGTTTATAAAAATAGTTTGTAAAAGAGAAAACACAAAAATGCTTGAAGTCAAATTAGAAGCTAAATCACAATATTAGTGCAACGTAATTTCTCACTCCAATATCTAACTCCATGTGGATTGACCCCGAACCACTATTCGGGTAAAAGTTAGTTGTGCCCGCTCATCCTTCGGGTTGAGTTTGCTACGATCAGAGACCCTACCAAAAGTATCTATGATATGGTATCACAATTTACCCCCAAATTCTATTGAATTATTTGCTATGCTTGGAGATGCCTAAAGTATGATTCACTTAAAATATCCTTTCCTTTTTGAGTGTTCCCAGTCCTACTCTCCCTTTTTAGTTCCTCAATTGTTTCCTTTATGTCTACAACCACTACTATTATTTATAAGACTATGATAAGAATCAATTAAAATATTTTCTAAAGACATAAGTTCCTTCGAAGAATAATACTTTAGATTTCTTTGAACATCTAGAAATTTTACCTCACCATTGTAGATTTTTCCATTAGGCCAAAGATTGAGTCATACTCAGCTGCTTCACTTTCCACTACCATCATGGAGCAATCACCTTGGTCATCTTCTTCTTCAGATTCGCTAAAAGAGTTTTCCCATGTAGTAAGAGCGACATAGCGACATCACAATAAAGAGTCAATTGTCCTTTCATTTGATAAAGATTTCCCCTTGAGTTTTTTCAATTAAAGGACAATTGAAATGGAATTATTTAATTAAAATTTAGAGTCACCACTTGGGAGATTTATGGTGTCCCAAGTTACCGGTACAAATCCCAAATAGAGGAAATAATTGACTCTGTATTACACTCCGCGAACTAGAAATTCGGGTAAGGAATTATGTTAACCCAAGATAAGGTGTTAGGCATTTTCGCGTTCCGTGGTTCTAGCACGGTCACTCAACTGTTATTATTAGTTTAATTATCTGATTTTAAAATACTTTCAAACCTATGTGCATTTTTAACTTTACAGTCGCTTTTATTCAATTATATATTTTTAGGAAGATTTCAACGCTATTCAAAAACAATTCTTGAACCGCATCACATAAATGCACATGCGATCCTCGACACATCATCTAACATTGTTGAGATTTGGATTTGGATCACATGCACGCGCACTCGAGTTTGGAAGGCAAATTATTACAATAAAGAGCCTAAAGCAACTACACATTAGCAACTTTGCGAGGGCCATAAAAATTTGCTAAATGGCACGCCTCAATTTTTAAGGATAAACAAAATTAATTAAATGAGGGCCATGCAATTATAATTTTTGTTTGGCATGGCACACCTCGAATTATTCTAACCATGTTTCTAGATTAATTATGAGGGCCATAGCTATTTGTGTTGTTAAATATGCCGCACCTTAGCCAATCTATTCTTTAAAAAAACCAATTAATTAACTAAAGAAGATTTTGCCGGACTTCTACTTACTTAACCAAAATTGCAATCCGAATATTTCACTAGAACACCTTATAACAGAGAACTAAGAGCTAAAACAGAAACTACTTCGTGCAACATTGAAACATACCCTTTTTCTGAAAATTATCCAGCATTGGGCTTAAGCGAAACCCAATCCTTGATAAAGGGAGGCATCCACGGGCCTGTATTTGACATACCCCTAATTAGGCCTGCTGTGCCCAATTTTCAAGCCCCGAATTATTGAGCTAAACCCAAACGCCAATCAACATAGCATCAACATGGAAAATAAAGTCGAGTGAGAATTTAATCTTTGGCATAAAACAATTGACGCAACTTAGTTAAACTAAAATTCTAATGTTTATTTTGAGCAAGCATTTGAATTAAGCCTATCATATGAAATGTCCATCAATAACAAATTCAGATATTAGGTTTGGCAGGTGAGCCCAATGTGCAATCTTTTCTTTTAAATAGCCTAGAAGGCTAAGGCTTCATGTAACAAAGACTTGAAAAGGCTAAATTGGAACTTAAGACCCCATATCGAGTCCCATCCAGAACAAAACTCAATAGGCTATTCACTCACTAAGCATTTTTAACAGGGAGTGCAATGATAACAAACAACAGAGGATTCCTTCATGCATTTTAATTCCTAAACTAACCTTCACAAGAAAACATGGGGTATTCAAGTTCATAGACTATTTAAGTAGTAATGCCAACTAAGTATAATGATGCAAAGTTCTCCAAATTGCAGAATAAAATTCTAGATAGCACTTCATCATTACAGTTCCAAATCTCAAACCATAAGAACACTAAACTAATATACTCAAGAGATATTTCCTTGTAGTATGTCTAACAGTCCATTGATATATTAGTTTTCATTTATTATTATAATTCCAATGTTTTGAATCCAAAAATTATTCTAAATAAACAATCAGCCTTAAACCACTAAACTTGAATAAATAGATCAACATACTCGAGAAGACTAAAAGGTTGCAGAACTAAGGAACTTAAAGACATAATATAGCAAAATCCAAAAATACATACAACAATAACCAGTGTTTTACTAAAATCTCAACTAAGATTCTCAGATTTTTACATGGATCCAATCTGGTTCTAATTTGTAGTACATCACTTAATAATACTGGTTTGAAGAAAAATACTTGGGAATGAAAAGGCAAAGGGAAAAAGTGAGAATCAGCAGTATCAAGTGTGCAGAAATCAGCACCAGCAAACAGAACAGCCCAGATTCAATCAAAATTAATAATGAATTCAATCAAGAAGAAAGAAGCCAATCCATCAACTTAAACCATATCTTTGACTAACCAAGCTTAAACCATTTTTAACCTCAAATATAATCAGATGTTGTTCAGAAGTGAAAAACGTCAATGCTTAAAGCAAAAATTTCAATGGATTAGTGTTTCCTCCAATTTGTCAAGCCGTTTCTGACTTTCAAAATTTCTATCTCTTCTATCTCTATCTTTGTAATCTCTTTCTATCAATTCCCTTAGAATCGTGTCTGTATATCCTGTCTCTTGTGTGTATCCCCTTTAAACCTATGATCTTCAACCTTTAAATAGGCACTGATCTTAGTGCCTTCCCCATTACCAATTCGCTTCTCTATTTTTAATTATCCACTCAACTTAGTGTTTTCTAAATTAATCAGTTAGTGCAGTCCTACAACCCTTCCATTTATTAGCATCCTTCTAATTTAATTATTGACAAATTCTCCTAAGGTTGAACTACCCAAATTATCCCTTAATGACCCTGCTATTACACTTGAAGTTATCCCTGAACCAAAACGGATCATTGGTCAATTTTGACTCAACTGTCCAAGCCCAAATGAGTCGGAATGGACCCAAATCCCAATTCACAAGATGAGAAATCTACTCAGCCTAAACAAACAATTATCCAGTTAGTAAGTTGTAAACACCAAATATCATGGGAAAATTAAAACTTTAACCTAAATGATTTACGTAGCTAAATTTAACAAAACTAACAATTTTAACTAATCTGATTATACACTAACTACACTAATTAGTAAAAAGACTCAAAATGTGAACACATAAATTCTGGAACAAATGAAAATGATTCAAGAAGAGGAGAATAAGCAGAAAACAGAAAAATAAACAAAGAAAAGATTAAATAGAAGGAAGAAAAGAAAATACCTTTAAAAAATTGGAAAATAAAAAGGTAGCCTGGGTCTTTAAATCCTCTGATTTTCAATCAAACTTGATGTTGATCATGTGTTCTTACAAAGGACACACGAATAACATCGGTCTAGATACGAAGTTTTACCAAAAACTTGACATGGGATTTTTGTGGTTCATTTATGATCCAAGATTTGAGGATTTCTAGGGTGATTCGAGGGAATATATTTTTGGATTCAATATGAGGGGGTTGAGGGGGTTTAAGGGTGTTAATTTAGGAGGGGATGAAGGCGGCGACGCCATCGGATGGCGGCAGGTAACGTTGGCGGATGCTAGGGTTCATCCCTTTAAATCAAAATTTGAGAAGTCCTAGGGATGTTAGAAGGAAGTGAAGTAGGGATTTGGAAAGAGGGGGTTGTGGTGGTTGTCGGGTGTATTTTTTAGGCTGGTTGGGGCTGGCGTCTCCACCAAAAGGCGACGGGGAATGGTGGCGGCTACTAAGGTTTACCCATCTCCGAAGAGACGAGGTAGGAGAGACGAGTGAGAGGAGGGGGTTTTGAGGGGGGTTGGGATGCGTTAGGGGCATATATATAGGATGGGGAATCGATTCCAAGCTGTTTGATCAAATGAGATCAACGGTTTGGATCAATCGCTTAATAGAAACAACATCATTTCTTTTAGTACAAGACTGAGTCGATCTCAAATAAAATAGGTCAGATTCAAGGTAGGCGGGTAAGGGGCAAAATCTTAGCCATTGGATGAAGTCATATCAATGGCTGAGATAATGGATGACAAACGACGTTGTTTGGGTTGTAAGGGACGAACCGAATATTGGGGTAGGTTTGGGCCCCTTTTGGTTGGGTTTTGGGGGTATAATGACTTGGGCTTTCTATTTCAATTAAATGTGGCCCAACTGGATTTCTTATTCTTTGCCTTTCATTTTTTCAATTTTCTTTCTTTTTCTTAAATTAAAAATAAACCTGAAACTAACTTTTAAAAATTTTCCTACTAAATAATATTTAAAACTCAAAATATCATTTAGTCTATCTAATTAAACACAAATGAAAGGATACTACTAAAATTCAAGACTAAGATTAAAAGGCAAAATAAATTATTTTTGTGATTTTTTCCATTTTTATAAAACACCTAATTATTTGTGACGACCCAGCACGTCGTCAAGGGAATTACCACCCTGTTACTTTTAATTTATGTTCTTTATGATTTTATATCAATGTTAGAGTCTATCGGGTGAATTATGAGTGATTTGGATTGAAAATGAGGCACTTAGCCTTTTTTGAAGGAAGCTTGAATATGGAAAGTCAACCTGGAGTTGACTATTTAGTTAGAGTGCTCGGAATCGGGTTCTGATGATTTGGTTAGTTCCGGGAGGTGATTTGTGTCTTATAGGAGCGATCAGAATTGAATTCGGAGGTCCGGTGTAGAAATAGGCTTGAATTGGCTAAGGTTGAATTTTGGCGAAATCCGAACGGTAGGTGAGATTTTGATCCAAGGGTCGGAATGGAATTCCGACAATTCATGTAGCTTCGTTATATGATTTTGGATATGTCTGCAAATTTTTAGGTCATTCGGACTTCGGTTGGTCGGGTTTTTGATTGAATGAGCAATTCGGAAATTTTGAAAAAACTTAGGCTTGAATCCGCTATAATTCGGTGATTTCTGTGTTTAAGGACGTGTTTTTATGATTGAAATAAGTTCGTATCGTATTTTAGAGTGTGTTGGTGGTTTTAGTTGGGGTCCCCGGGGCCTCGGGGTGAATTCGGACCATTATTCGGGCAATTTGAGACTTAAAAGTCTGCAGAAAATTGCAGCAGGAGTGCAGCAGAGAATAAGCCATCGCGTTCGCGAGGCTTGAGCCGTGTTCGCGTAGCCTGAGGAAAATTGAGCATCGTGTTCGCATTGCTGGGAGCCGCGTTCGAGTAGGAGAGTTTTGGTAGGCATCGCGTTCGCGATGGGGTATGTCGCATTCGCGAAGAGTAAAATTTGGAGGCTGAGGATTTGTTCATCGCGGACGCGTGAAGCGCATCGCGTTCGCGAAGGGTTAATTTGGTAAAGCATCGCGAACGCGTGGGGTTAAATGCGAACGCGTAGAGTAAATGGGTCAGGCAGTGAGTTTAATTACAGAACACAGGCCAGTCGCGTTTTTAGTGATAAAACCTCCATTTTGAGTTCTAGAGAGAGAAAATCACGCGAGATTGCTGGGAAATCATCGAGTGTTTGTCGAGGTAAGTTTTATGGCCTAATTACAGCATTTTATCATGAAATCCTTGGTTATTTCTCTGTAAATGGAATATTAAAGTGGAATTTTAGCCCTAGGCCTAAATTATAGAAAATCACTGATTTGAGTGGGCAAATAGAGTCCGATTTTGATAAATTGTATATGCCTAGACTCGTATTGAGATGAGGGTTCTATATATGTGACTTTCGTAATTTTTCGGGAAGCGTTCCGAAAGTCGAGTTTTGGCAACTTTGTCATTTTTGGTGTAAATTGAGTTGAGGACGAACGGTTGTTTTAGAGGTGGAGATTGTGACGACCCAAAGGGTCATCACTTATTTTATTAATCATTTCGAGCTTCCGAGGCCTTGAAAACCTCATTCCATGTTGCCTCGATTTACGTGCACAATCCGAGCATGTAGCCGGAAAGATTTTGTGATAGAAAATATGAATTCTATGAGAAATTTGGATAAAAATGATATTAATATTGATATGGTTGACTTCGGTCAACATTTTTGGTAAACGGATCCGGACCCGAGATTGGGTGGTCCCGAGATGTCCGTAGGAAAATATGGGACTTGGACATGCGTCCGGAGTCGAATTCGAGGCCTAGAGCCCAAGTTATGAATTTTTCTATGAAATTATTTTTGATGAAATTGTTAAAGGAAATGAATTAATTGACCTTGGTATCGGGCTCGTATTTTGGTTCCGACGCCCGGTACAAGTCTTAAATATTATATATGTGATTTCTGTAAAGTATGGTGACATTCGGATGTCGTTTGAGATGTTTTGGACCGTGAGTTCCAAGTTTGAAAGTTTTGAAAACCAAAAGTATGAAAATCATGAATTTGAGGCTTGATTTGATGAAAACGATGTGATATTGGCGATGTGATCGCACGAACAAGTTCATAATTTGTTTTTGAGGTTGTGTACATGTTTGGTTTGGAGCCCGGGGAGCTCGGGTAAAAATTTGATAGGCCGTTGGATGAAATTCTGAATTTTTGCACTGCTGGTTTTTCACCCAGCTGTTGGCTTCGCAATTGCGAATCATTTCTCGCAATTGCGAAGGGGGCTGATCAAGGCAGGGCTCGCAAATGCGAACCCTGATCGCAAATGCGAAGCCCCTCATGCCCAGCCTTGTTCGCAAATGCGAACGTCCCCACGGCCTGCCTATGTTCGCAAATGCGAACAACAGTTCGCAAATGCGAACATTCCCTATACTGCCTGGGTTCGCAAATGCGAACCATTGTTCGCAAATGCGAACACTGCCCCATACTGCCTATGTTCGCAAATGCGAACGTTAGTTCGCAAATGCGAACACTCCCCTTTCCTGCCAGTGTTCGCAAATGCGAACAAAAGTTCGCAAATGCGAACTTCCCAACCTTAGCTTATTTTTCAAACACCAGAAATTGGTCGGGGTTCGCAATTGCGAACCCATGTTCGCAAATACGAACACAGAGACCTGTAAAACATGATTTTCAGTTCATTTCTTCACTTTTTACAAAACAAAAACACCCATTTGCGATTCTTCACGGATTCCTTCTTCATCAAAACAATTGTAAGTCACTTTTTGCTTAATTCTTTCAATTCCTAACATCATTAAACATGTTTTTCAATAGAAATCAAAGGTTTTCATGGTAGAATTTCTTGTTTTTGTTAGAATATAGGGTTTTTCATAAATTGGGAAATTGGAGCTCGAATTGAGGTCCAATTTTGAAACAAATCATATACGTGAACTCGTGGGGGGACGGGTAACAGAAATTTTGGTCCTAACCCCGAGTTCCGACCATGTGGGCTCGGGGTCGAAATTCACTATTCCGGGCAGAATGTTGTAAAAGTTGTAATTGGTCTTAGGAATTAGTTTGTTGGGTAGTATTGATGATATTAAATCAATTGTGTATAGATACGATTGGATTGGAGCCAAATTTGGAAGAAAAAGACATTTCCACGGATTGAATTGTTCATAAACATTCGAGGTAAGTGTTTGTTCTATCCTAGCTTGAGGGAATAGGATTATGTGTTATGTGTTATGTGATCGAGTGCGGTGTATGGGCTGTGGTGACGAGCATCCATACACCGGCGTCTAGTATGACCGTGAGTCGTTGAAAATGCTTATTTTGAGATATATTTACAGATGAATTGTTGAACCTTTGTCAGGCTGTAGAATTGGTATGGTTCTCCCTTGTTGGGACTTGTTGTGAAGATAATTGTTGATTGTCCTTGTTGGGATGGTTTATGAATTACTGATTCTTTCTTTGCCCTTAACTGTGATTGTTATTTGGGTGAGGAAGAGTGATAACGCACGAAGGGTGATGCCGTGCCATGTTTTATTATTTATGCACGAAGGTTAATGTCGTGCCATGTTTTATTGATTATGCACGAAGGATCATGCCGTGCCCCGTTATTGAACCATGTACGAAGGATCATGCCGTACTATGGATGTGAGGATGAGAGTAAAAGCACGAAGGGTGATGTCGTGTACTTTATTTGCGTATTTGGTGAGGATGAGTGTAAAAGCACGAAGGGTGATGCCGTGCAACTGCTTGCTATTCTTTGACTTGATATTACTTGTGTTTCCATTATACTTTGTTTTTCTTTGTGAATTTATTAACTGTTGTTAATTGTTGAATTCTTTGAGATATTCCTTATTGTGTTATTACCTAGTTATTTCTTGTTATTCTGTGGTATACATATATATTGAATTGCACAGGTTTATGTGGGTGTCCGGTCCTAGGCTTGTCACTACTTCGCCGGGATAGGCCAGGCACTTACCAGCACATGGGGTCGGTTGTGCTGATACTACACTTCTGTGCGTTTTTGCACAGGTCCAGGTTACGATCAGGAGCAGCAGCAGTAAATCGATTGCGTGGGAGTTGATCACATTTGAGACCGAGGTAGCGTGCAGACGTCCGCAGGCCCGGCGTCTCTCTCTTTATTTATATTACTAGCTGTAGTCTCTTTGTTCCGAGACAAACAAAATTATGTTATATTTCTTTCAAACTCTTATGTGTAGTATTCAGGTAGTAGTTCGTGAGTTGGTGACTCCACGTCTTGGGTAGAGGATTTCAGTATGATTTTCATCTTGTAATTAGTTATTTCTAATTCGATAAAGTATTCCGCATTTATTTAATTAAAATTGTGTTAAAAACAGGATAGTATGAATACAGTGGCTTGCCTAGCTACCACGAGTAGGCGCCATCACGATCCCGATGTTGGGGGAAAATCCGGGTCGTGACAAGTTTGTATCAAAGCTCTAGGTTACATAGGTCTCACCACTCACGAACAAGCTTAGTAGAGTTTGAGAGGTAGGTACGGAGACGTCTGTACTTGTCCTCCAGAGTCTATTGAGTTAGGAAAAAGTCTCTCATTTGTTCTTTCTTGTCATGCGACTTGTTCCTCAATTACTGATTGAATTTCTATTCTGTCCTTTCGCAGATGGTAAGGACACGCGCTTCTTCGTCCGCTGACCAGCAGCCCGAGCCCCAGGCAGCTCCCGTGAGGGGCAGGGGCCGAGGCCGTATCAGAGGCCGTGGTAGGGGCAGAGCTCAGCCCCCAGCAGCTACTCCAGAGGTGGAGCCTCATATTGAGATTGGCGAGGAGGTTCCAGTCCCAGCAGCTCCAGTGGGCCCAGCTCAGGTCCCAGGAGAGGCTTTATTTACCCCGGATCTTCGGGAGGCTTTGGTCAGGATAGCGGGATTTATGGACAGCGTTGCCAGAGCAGGCTTATTATCAGTTGCACCAGCCGCTTCTCAGGCTGGAGGAGGGGCCTAGACTCCTATTGCTCGTACTCCGGAGCTAGTAGCTCCTCTGCTACTCAGCGGGATGTACTTCGGAAGCAGTTTGAGCGCCTCCATCAGGGCACTATGACAGTTACACAGTATGAGACGAGATTTATCGACTTGGCTCGTCATGCAGTTGTGATACTTCCCACGGAGCGGGAGAGGGTCCACAGATTTATAGATGGGCTTAATCAGCCGATTAGACTCCAGATGGCTATGGGCGTGGGGAGTGACATGTCATTTCAGGAGCCAGCCAATGCAGCACGCAGAGTTGAGATGGCTCTTGCTAGGGGAGGCGGTTATTCTTCGGATAAGAGGCCTCGTCATTCAGGCAGGTTTGGTGGTTCTTCCTCTGGTGGCAGAGAATCCTTTGATAGAGGCCAGTCTTCCAGGCCTTTTCATTCCGCCCTTCAGGCTTTACAGGGTGGACCAGGTGATCGTGGTTTTCGTGGGCATTATTCAGACCAGCCTCCTATTAATGCTCAGCCTCTTCAGAGTGTTCGTGGAGGCCATTCAGGTCGTCAGGGCCAGCGGCCCTAGCAGCCTAAGAGTTGCTACGGTTGTGGTGACCCAGGTCATCTTGTCAGGTTCTGCCCTTTAGCGACGGGCAACATTCAGCAACGGGGCCCTCGTCCCATGATTCAGGCCCCAGCTGATCCTCAGCCTGCCCAGCCAGCCAGAGGCAGGGGTAGAGATCATAGAGGTGGAGGTCGAGACCGTAGAAGTGGAGACCGTCCAACCAGAGGTAGAGGTCAGCCAGTTGATGACCGTCCTAGGGATGTAGCTCAGAGGGGAGGTGCTGATCCTCGATTCTATACTTTACCAGCCAGGCCAGAGGCAGAGGCATCAGATGCCGTGATTACAGGTACTATTCTTGTGTGTGGCAAAGGTGCTTCAGTATTATTTGACCCTGGATCTACATATTCCTATGTGTCTTCCTACTTCGCACCGTAATTGGCCGTGCCTAGCTATGCTCTGGATATTCCGCACTAGTGGGTGACTCCATTGTAGTCGATCGGGTGCATCGTTCGTGCGTAGTTATATTTGGGGGTCTTCAGACCCGTGTTGATCTGTTGCTTTTGGACATGGTAGATTTCGATGTCATATTGGGGATGGACTGGTTGTCCCCATACCATGCTATTCTTGATTGCCATGCTAAGACCGTGACCTTAGCCTTTCCAGAATCACCCCGATTAGAGTGGAAGGGTACCTCAAGCCACTCCGTTCGCACTGTTATTTCTTATGTTAAGGCTCGACGTATGGTCGAGAAGGGGTGTCTAGCTTATCTGGCTTATGTTCGTAATTCCAGCGCAGAGGTTCCTTCCATTGAGTTAGTCCCTATTGCACGGGAGTTCCCTAAGGTTTTTTCTTCAGACCTGCCGGGCATGCCACCCGACAGGGATATTGATTTCTGTATTGATCTGGCACCGGGCACTCAGCCCATCTCTATTCCACCCTATCGTACGGCCCCGCCGGAGCTAAAAGAATTGAAAGATCAGTTGCAAGATCTTCTTGAGAAGGGCTTTATCAGGCCCAGTGTTTCCCCCTGTGGAGCACCTGTATTATTTGTAAAGAAGAAGGATGGCTCGATGCGGATGTGTATTGATTACCGACAGTTAAACAAGGTGACTATCAAAAATAAATATCCACTTCCGCGAATTGATGATTTATTTGACTAGCTTCAGGGTGCCAAGGTATTTTCAAAGATAGACTTGAGGTCAGGCTACCATCAGCTGAAGATCAGGGCGGCTGACATTCCTAAGACAGCCTTTCACTCTAGATATGGGCATTATGAGTTCTTGGTCATGTCCTTCGGGTTGACCAATGCCCCAGCAGCATTCATGGAGTTGATGAATCGGGTATTCAGGCCTTACTTAGATCTGTTCGTGATAGTCTTTATAGATGACATCCTGGTGTACTCTCGCAGCCAGGAAGAGCACGAGCAGCACCTCAGAGTGGTTCTTCAGACTCTGAAAGATAACCAGCTATATGCCAAATTTTCTAAATGTGAGTTCCGGTTGAGTTCTGTAGCATTTCTGGGTCACATTGTATTAGTGGAAGGTATTCAGGTAGACCCAAAGAAGATTGAGGCAGTCCAGAATTAGCCTCGACCAGCTTTAGTGACGGAGATCCGGAGTTTCTTGGGATTAGCAGGTTACTACCATCGTTTTGTAGAGGGGTTTTCCTCTATTGCAGCCCCGATGACCAGGTTGACCCAGAAGGGTGTCCAGTTTCAGTGGTCAGAGGAGTGTGAGGCGAGCTTTCAGAAGCTCAAGACAGCCTTGACCACCGCACCGGTGTTGATACTACCTACAGGTGCAAGGCCTTATACAGTTTATTGTGACGCATCTCGTACAGGGCTTGGAGCGGTATTGATGCGGGATGGTAAGGTTATTGCTTATGCTTCGAGGTAGTTAAAAATACATGAGAAGAATTATCTAGTTCATGATCTTGAGTTAGCAGCAGTGGTTCATGCCTTAAAGATCTGGAGGCGTTATCTATATGGTGTGACATGTGAGGTGTACACTGATCACAAAAGCCTACAGTACTTGTTCAAGCAGAAAGAGTTGAATTTACGACAGCGGAGGTGGTTAGAGTTGCTACAAGACTATGATGTTACTATCTTATATCACCCAGGTAAGGCCAATGTGGTGGCCGATGCATTGAGTAGAAAGTATACCAGCATGGGTAGTCTGGCATACATTCCGGTCAGTCAGAGACCATTAGCTCTAGATGTCCAGGCCTTAGCCAACCGGTTCATGAGATTAGACATTTCTGAGCCTAGCAGGGTGTTAGCCTGCACGGTCGCTCGTTCTTCTTTATTAGAGCGTATCCGTGAGAGGCAATTTGATGATCCTCATTTGCGTAAGTTTAGAGATACAGTATAGAGGGGAGGTGCCACACAGGTAAACCTAGATGATGATGGGGTATTGAAATTGCAGGGTCGAGTTTGTGTACCCAATGTCGAAGGGATTCGAGAGTTGATCTTAGCAGAGGCCCACAGTTCGCGGTATTCTATTCACCCAGGCACCACGAAGATGTACCAGGACTTACGGCAGCACTATTGGTGGCGCAGAATGAAGAAAGATATTGTTGCGTATGTCGCTCGGTGTCTAAATTGTCAGCACGTGAAATATGAGCACCAGAGACCTGGTGGTGCATTCTAGAGGATTGAAATTCCCGAGTGGAAATGGGAGCGGATCACTATGGACTTCGTTACTTGGACTTCCTTTGACTCGGAGGAAATTTGATGCTATTTGGGTCATTGTTGATAGGCTGACCAAGTCAGCACACTTTATTCCAGTATCCGTCTCCTACTCGTCGGAGAGGTTAGCGGAGGTTTACATTAGGGAGATTGTTCGTCTCCATGGAGTGCCGGTATCTATTATCTCTGATCGGGGTACGCAGTTTACCTCGCGGTTCTGGAGAGCGGTCCAGCAGGAGTTAGGCACCCAGGTTCAGTTGAGTACAGCATTTCATCCTCGGACGGATGGCCAGTCCGAGAGGACTATTCAGATTCTTGAGGACATGCTTCGAGCCTGTGTTATTGATTTCGGAGGCTCGTGGGACCAGTTTCTGCCATTAGCAGAGTTCGCCTACAATAACAGTTACCAGTCTAGCATCCGGATGGCTCCGTATGAGGCGTTGTATGGTAGGCGATGTCGATCACCAGTTGGATGGTTTGAACCGGGAGAGGCTCGGTTGTTGGGTACGGACTTAGTTCAGGAGGCCTTGGATAAGGTCAAGACTATTCGGGAGAGATTGCGTTCAGCTCAGTCCAGGCAGAAGACTTATGCGGATCGTAAGGTTCGAGATGTAGATTTCATGGTTGGTGAACGAGTATTTCTCCGAGTGTCGCCTATGAAGGGCGTGATGAGGTTCGGGAAGAAGGGCAAGCTCAGCCCTAGGTATATTGGTCCATTTGAGATTCTAGACAGAGTGGGAGGGGTGGCTTACGGATTAGCTTTGCCGCCTAGCTTATCAGCCGTGCATCCAGTTTTTCACGTATCTATGCTTCGGAGATACCACGGCGATCCCACACATGTGTTAGACTTCAGGTACTGTCCAATTGGACAATGATCTATCTTACGAGGAGGAGCCGGTGGCCATTCTAGACCGGCAGGTTCGACGGTTGAGGTCGAAGAGTTATCCTTCTGTGCATGTTCAGTGGAGAGGTCAGCCTCCTGAGGCATCGACCTGGGAGTCCGAGTCTGATATGCGGAGCCGTTACCCACACTTGTTTCCTGACTCGGTACTTCTTTCTTTTGTCCGTTCGAGGACGAACGGTTGTTTTAGAGGTGGAGATTGTGACGACCCAAAGGGTCATCACTTATTTTATTAATCATTTCGAGCTTCTGAGGCCTTGAAAACCTCATTCCATGTTGCCTCGATTTACGTGCACAATCCGATCATGTAGCCGGAAAGATTTTGTGATAGAAAATATGAATTCTATGAGAAATTTGGATAAAAATGATATTAATATTGATATGGTTGACTTCGGTCAATATTTTTGGTAAACTGATCCGGACCCGAGATTGGGTGGTCCCGAGATGTCCGTAGGAAAATATGGGACTTGGACATGCGTCCGGAGTCGAATTCTGAGGCCTAGAGCCCAAGTTATGAATTTTTCTATGAAATTATTTTTGATGAAATTGTTAAAGGAAATGAATTAATTGACCTTGGTATCGGGTTCGTATTTTGGTTCTGACGCCCAGTACAAGTCTTAAATATTATATATGTGATTTCTGTAAAGTTTGGTGACATTCGGATGTCGTTTGAGATGTTTTGGACCTTGAGTTCCAAGTTTGAAAGTTCTGAAAACCAAAAGTATGAAAATCATGAATTTGAGGCTTGATTTGATGAAAACGATGTGATATTGGCGATGTGATCGCACGAACAAGTTCATAATGTGTTTTTGAGGTTGTGTACATGTTTGGTTTGGAGCCCGGGAGCTCGGGTAAAGATTTGATAGGCCGTTGGATTAAATTCTGAATTTTTGCACTGCTGGTTTTTCACCCAGCTGTTGGCTTCGCAATTGCGAAGCATTTCTCGCAATTGCGAAGGGGGCAGATCAAGGCAGGGCTCGCAAATGCGAACCCTGATCGCAAATGCGAAGCCCCTCATGCCCAGCCTTGTTCGCAAATGCGAACAATTGTTCGCAAATGCGAACGTCCCCAGGGCCTGCCTATGTTCGCAAATGCGAACAACAGTTCGCAAATGCGAACATTCCCTATACTGCCTGGGTTCGCAAATGCGAACCATTGTTCGCAAATGCGAACACTGCCCCATACTGCTTATGTTCGCAAATGCGAACGTTAGTTCGCAAATGCGAACACTCCCCTTTCCTGCCAGTGTTCGCAAATGCAAACAAAAGTTCGCAAATGCGAACTTCCCAGCCTTAGCTTATTTTTCAAACTCCGGAAATTGGTCGGGGTTTGCAATTGCGAACCCATGTTCGCAAATGCGAACACAGAGACCTGTAAAACACGATTTTCAGTTCATTTCTTCACTTTTTACAACACAAAAACACCCATTTGCGATTCTTCACGATTCCTTCTTCATCAAAACAATTGTAAGTCACTTTTTACTTAATTCTTTCAATTCCTAACATCATTAAACATGTTTTTCAATAGAAATGAAAGGTTTTCATGGTAGAATTTCTTGTTTTTGTTAGAATATAGGGTTTTTCATAAATTGGGAAATTGGACCTCGAATTGAGGTCCGATTTTGAAACAAATCATATACATGAACTCGTGGGGGGATGGGTAACCGGATTTTGGTCCTAACCCCGAGTTCCGATCATGTGGGCCCGGGGTCAAAATTCACTATTCCGGGCAGAATGTTGTAAAAGTTGTAATTGATCTTAGGAATTAGTTTGTTGGGTAGTATTGATGATATTAAATCAATTGTGTATAGATACGATTGGATTGGAGCCATATTTGGAAGAAAAAGACATTTCCACGGATTGAATTGTTCATAAACATTCGAGGTAAGTGTTTGTTCTATCCTAGCTTGAGGGAATAGGATTATGTGTTATGTGTTATGTGATCGAGTGCGGTGTATGGGCTGTGGTGACGAGCATCCATACACCGGCGTCTAGTATGACCGTGAGTCGTTGAAAATGCTTATTTTGAGATATATTTACAGATGAATTGTTGAACCTTTGTCAGGTTGTAGAATTGTTATGGTTCTCCCTTGTTGGGACTTGTTGTGAAGATAATTATTGATTGCCCTTGTTGGGACAGTTTATGAATTACTGTTTCTTTCTTTACCCTTAACTGTGATTGTTATTTGGGTGAGAAAGAGTGATAATGCACGAAGAGTGATGCCGTGCCATGTTTTATTATTTATGCACGAAGGTTAATGCCGTGCCATGTTTTATTAATTATGCACGAAGGATCATGCCGTGCCCTGTTGTTGAACAATGTACGAAGGATCATGTCGTACTATGGATGTGAGGATGAGAGTAAAAGCACGAAGGGTGATGCCGTGTACTTTATTTGCGTATTTGGTGAGGATGAGAGTAAAAGCACGAAGGGTGATGCCGTGCAACTGCTTGCTATTCTTTGACTTGATATTACTTGTGTTTCCATTATACTTTGTTTTTCTTTGTGAATTTATGAACTGTTGTTAATTGTTGAATTCTTTGAGATATTCCTTATTGTGTTATTACCTGGTTATTTCTGGTTATTCTGTGGTATACATATATATTGAATTGCACAGGTTTATGTGGGTGTCTGGTCCTAGGCTTGTCACTACTTCGCCGGGATAGGCCAGGCACTTACCAGCACATGGGGTCGGTTGTGCTGATACTACACTTCTGTGCATTTTTGCACAGGTCCAGGTTACGATCAGGAGCAGCAGCAGTAAATCGATTGCGTGGGAGTTGATCACATTTGAGACCAAGGTAGCTTGCAGACGTCTGCAGGCCCGGCGTCTCTCTCTTTATTTATGTTACTATCTGTAGTCTCTTTGTTCCGAGACAAACGGAATTATGTTATATTTCTTTCAAAATCTTATGTGTAGTATTCAGTAGTAGTTCGTGAGTTGGTGACTCCACGTCTTAGGTAGAGGATTTCAGTATGATTTTCATCTTGTAATTAGTTATTTCTATTTCGATAAAGTATTCCGCGTTTATTGAATTAAAATTGTCTTAAAAACGGGATAGTATGAATACAGTGGCTTGCCTAGTTACCACGAGTAGGCGCCATCACGATCCCGATGTTGGGGGAAAATCCGGGTCGTGACATTTGTTGTGTTTCTACTATATTTGATCAGATTCTACGCGTGCGGAGCTTGATTCTCATGGCAAGGGTATCACGGAGTAGTTGTCGAGCCGTATTGAGGTGACTATTAGATGTCGGTGATGACCAGCGGGTTCGAAACCCCAGTATACCACTTTGTGACGCTGTATAGCGGTGAGACACGTACTCTATTGTGAGTGCGGGGTCGATTATGATTTGGGGACTATGGCTTTGTCTGACCTGTTGATACTGTATTATGATATTGGATATATTCTTGAGCCGTCAAACCTCCTTCTCGGTTGGTTGCATATTATATAGTGATATTGGCTACTATTGAGCCGTTGAACCTCCTTCTTGGACGGTTGAGTACACTTATGGGCTGTGAGCCAATTATTGGATCCTGCGAGGATCGTTATCATTGTTCCGTGATATTGACATGCTAGTTTTACTACCAGTCTGTAGCTATTACTGTTATCATGATATTTCCAATCTCTGGACATTTACTGTTTTCAACTGAAAAATAATAAAAGAGTTTTCAAAACTACTTTTGAGCCTGTAGGGCTGTATTTCCATATTACCTGATTGGTAGTGGACCGGGCTGCGCGTCGCAGCGTATATTCATGATATTATGCTTGGGCGGTAGGAGCCCCTCCGGAGTCTGAACCCCCACAGTGAGCACGTGTACCCAAATTGTATCGGGCTACGCGTCGTAGCGGTCATTTCATGCATTGCATTGCATTTAACTATATTTGTTAGCTGCTATACTATGTTGTTGATAATTGTTGGATCTCTACTATTGATATATAACTGCTACAGGGTATTGGTTATAGTTTTACATAGTGCTTTATTGTGGATTTCTTATCTACGCTGTCTTACCCCTGTTTATTACCATTGAGTTCTGGCAGTACTCATTTTACTCCCTGCACCTTGTGTGCAGATCCAGGTACGTCTCAGCAGTGATTCGGTAGCTGTGCGAGGTGACTTCTGTAGGATATTCGAGGTAGTTGCGGAGTCCGCATGACCCGAAATTCCTTCCTACTGTCTTTTGGTTCTGTATTTGCTATTTCTTTCCGCACTTGGTATCTTGTAAACCATTATTAGACTCATGTTATCTGTAGAGGCTCATGACTCTTGACCCCTCGGTCTTTGGGGAGTTGTACTGTTTTGGGACTTGGTTCCCCGTTTGATATTTCCATCACTGTTGAATTATTTGTTATGCTTAAATTGGGATAAGGCGAGCTCCTAGCTACGAAATTGATGTTGATTGGTCGGGCTAGCCTAGTAGTGTGCTGGGCGCCATCACGACCGGGTTTGGGGTCGTGACAGCCACTCGCTCCCATTTCTTCAATAACTTGTGCCGGTTAGTAGAGTCTTGTGCATCGGTACGGGGATGCCTGTACTTATCCTCGGGAGGCTGCGAACCTTTAGGAAACACTTCACACTTCTTGGAATTCTTATCGTGCGTACTTGATTCAGATTGAGATAAACTTTTTGAAATTCCTTCCACTCATCTGTGTACGCATCGAGCGCTCAGTAATATAAATTGCCTTATGGCTTGTGATTTCCCCGAACGAGGGGCGAGATATAATCTCCGTGAGTTCATATTCGGCCAGTCGGGATGACTTGAGGCTGGACCTTGTCTATGACTTGAGCATCGAGGTGCTCATTTTGTGAGTGGTGGCAATAGATAATGTACTGAGGGTTTGAAACCCTATATTTTCACTATACAATGCTATGCTGAGATGATAAACGCGTCATGTGACGAGCGTGGTGGTATTGTGACTGGGGATTTGGACATGGTCCTTCCCGGTTGATAGATTACTGTGTATAATGACTGAGACTGGGCTTATATCTATGTATTTGGGCTAGTAGCCATGTTTGGGGCCTTGTGCCAATCTGTAGAGTATTAGGGAGGCTTACTAATGGATGAGTTGTTAATTGTTTGACTCTTATATAATCTGTTGTGTAGCCCCGAGCTATGGGCGTGGTGAATATTTACCATATCTCTTAATTGGAAGGTAAAGTGCCTTATGTGTAGTGGAACGAGTTCAAACTCGGGAAGACTAAAGTGATTATGCTATGTGTATCCTGGTGGAAGGTACTATGTGCTGAAATGCTAAATTGAGAAGAAGTAGGTGGGTTGATACTCATGTGTAATTGAAAGGTATTTGATATGTGTTATGATTTGAACAGGTACAACACATGTTCATGTAACAATTATGATAATATGATTTGTGTAGTATTGAGACTAATGTTGTCGATATGCATTGTGATGTCTTGTCGAGTTGTGGATGTATTGCTAGGATGGTTTTGGTGATTCTCTGGCAGGTGGATACGCCAAATTACAAAGGAAACTCTGTCAAAAGTTTTGGAAAATTTGGGACTTAGGAAAGATTTTTGTCACCTAAAGAATGGGCTTAACTGTTGAGTGTGAATGAATAAAAGAATTGCAAAAAAGTTAAGCTATCTGGTGATTTGAATCTCCGCTGAAGCTTGTAAATGACTTGAGTTTAATCTAACTAGAACATTGTGGCATCATTTGAGTAAGAATGCTATGAGTGGCTGAAAGTGCTTTGATGTATGGCTCCGAGCCAAGTTGGGGAGGTTGTTACTGATTAACTAATTGCACTGTTGTGTTCTATGTTGGTCCTGTCTCTGGGTATGTTGGGAAATTTCGATAAAGGTTATGGTGCTTCGTAGATGTGTAGAAATACTAGGATGTTTTGAACTTATATTGGTAAAGAATGTTCGGTGTATAGAAAAGAAAGATAGCTAATTGTATCTGAATATAATCATGTCATGTAGTGTCAGAGTTCTAGTAAGGCACGAGTGGTTCTGTTCAATAAGGTAGTTGAATTATAACTGGTTGAGGGCGAATGACGCCCGAGAATTATTTACGGCGTTCAAGATTTTACTTATAACTGTCAGGTGTCCTAAGATTGTGCATGTGGCTAAGACGGTGGTTTCGTTAGAAGAGATCAAGACTTGTGTTATACCATGTGAATGATGGGATTATATGTAACCGTATTGGGAAGTAATGATAACGAATTCAAATCGCAGGAAGTTCTCCAAAATAATGTACTGTAGAATGTGGTACTTCTGGGAAACATAGAGAGGGTATTCAGTGGTCTACGTGTGGCCTTATGTATGAGTCTTGTGTGGTAGCATGAGTTGATGTATTATGGTGCTACAATAATGGCTAATATTAAATTAAAGATGAATGAGAAAGGAAACTGGGTAAATGGAACAACTTGTTAATAAACCGAAATGGTATGATAAGGAATACGATTAATTCTTGGTATGTGCTTGAATTAATGAGTCTTGCAGATATTGTGCAACAAAGCTCTTGAGTTCTGGCAGTTGTGTAACTCGACATGGGTATAAGGACTCAGTCCTGGCAGTTTAACTTATGCAATGTAATTGGGAGAAAAAGTTTATGATGTGTTTTACCGTGGTTTGAAAATAAGTGCATTGTTCCTGTTGGTATGCAAGGCTTGGATTGTGTAATGAGTTTTCTCTATATGGGATCATGAAAGTCCTTGACTAGTTAGTGCGCCGATGTTTGCGGCTTAGGAAAGGAATATGAATTTCCATGTTATCTTAATGTGGTATGGTATATGCGATGCGTTGTGGAAAGTTGATAATGACATATTCAAGATTTTGAGATCAGTTCATAATATATGGGGAGTCATTAAAATTATTTAGCAGCGCGGGCAGCTGTAGGTGATTTAAAAAATCAATCTTTCTGGTGATTAAGGAAAATGGTACAACTATTCTAGTGAATTGGTAGGGAATATGGTCCAAAAGGACAAGGTAATGTAAACTGATAATATGCAGTAGTATGGTGGTATTCTCTTGTTGGGTCAACTATAATAATTGAGTCGTTGATGCCATAGTAAAATTTTTGAATGGCTTTCGTGGTATGAATGGACGCTTGATGTGCGTTATGTACTTGTACAGTGAAGTACAGGATCATGCATTGTGATTCATGTGTTATATATGTGTTTGAGACTTGAAGTTTCTCGTTAGTCCACCTATGCAGTGGTTGTATATCATGTGTATCGACACCGTTTTGTGATTATTGAAAATCGGAAGCTCTAGTGGTTTTCTCTCAACTTGATATGATGAATTCAGATTATGATACTTGATTGCTGACTGGTTGTCATGGGTAAGGTTGTCTAGACTAAGGGGATATGGACTATGATGGTATGGCACAAATTGCGTAGTAGAGTGCATCAAAGTATGCTCCAGCAGGGTAGTTGCACCTCAGGACCAACGGACGACTGGTGGGTATTGCTTTGTCAGGTTGGCCTTCGTGGCGGATATCAGTGCAGAGGTTTCTACCATGGATTCGGTTCCGGTATTGGGGGAACTTTTTCGGATGCATTTCTTGTGGCCGAACTTGAGGCTATATATGTTTACTATAATGAGCAACTTGACTCGACGCACATTTCTTTGGCAAGGGTTCTATATGGATCGAGTGGCGCGCCGCCACAGGTATGGTTATTTGGATCGGGTGGCACGCCACCATGGTTATGGTATCTGGATTGTGTGACACGCCCCCACAGGTATGTCATTGGAGCGGGTTGCATGCCGCAATAGTGTAATGTGGAAATAAAGTTAGTTATATGTTACCTGGTATACAATACTTCCTGTCTTCTGAGGAAAAGTCCGTATTGAGTATCGCTTGGCGAATGGCATATCGGTTGTGTCCCTTTCAGGATTTGATAGCATACATTAATTGTTTCACCGTGGGTGAGGTTGAATGCTTAGATTCAGACCTAGATCTGTGCGTGGCTGACCGTTCTGAGCATGGTGACTTGAGGTGCTTTGTGAGTAATAGTGTTGGATAAAATCATGAGTCGTGGCAAGGCCACGTGATATTATGACCTTTCGAGAAGGAGTCATGTACTCTATTTCTATAATGCGAGATGCGATCTCAGTTCTATGTTATGATGGTACAGAGGAATTGAATTACAACTCTTTTGTTTGAGTGAGTTGTCATGATTTGGGTATGTTCAGACGTTTCTTATTGGATCCTGTGTGGTGCTCGTCGTGGCTTAGGCCGGTGTTGAGGTGTCATATCACCAGTGCGGTGTGTTATAATCGAAATGATCGTTGGAGCCAAATGAGTGTGAGCATATATGATTTCAGTTGGTTAGAAAGGTAATATTGAGGTTCGGCTCCGAAATCTATTGTGGTATCAGTTAAAAGGGAAATTGATTTATGAATGGTTGACCTGAGATATGGATTCAATATATCGCGTGTTCGGTTGCCGTGGGCAGTATATGAAGGTGTTGGACTAAGACTTTAGCTAATGAGAAAGGTTTTTCAGTTGGTGTTTGGTTATCGTGGGGAATTATTGTGATAAAAGACTATCGTCTCGAGTGATTGGGTTGTTTGAGACTTCATATGATCTCACCCGGAGTGGTGAGTATGGGTTATTGCAGTGGATTCTAGTGTATCTTGAATATAGGCATGGGATTAGCATTTGGTATATGATTTCGGAGAGTGCAATGTGGTTTATGATTCAGATGGTCTGTGAGGTTTCAGCTATATGGTGTTTTCGGACTTATGAGAGATAAGGCGACGTGTGATCGCCCGAATATATGCTTGGTAAGGTCATTCAGCTATTGGGTTGATTCTAGTACAACTCTAGCTCCGCTCGAGGACGAGCATTTGTTTAAGTTGGGGAGAATGTGACGACCCGACCAGTCGTCACGGGAATTACCACCCCGTTACCTTGAATTTATGTGCTTTATGCTTTTATATTAGTGTTAGAGTCTATCGGGTGAATTAGGAGTGATTTGGATTGAAAATGAGGCACATAGCCTTTTTTGAAGGAAGCTTGAATATGGAAAGTCAACCTGGAGTTGACTATTTAGTTAGAGTGCTCGGAATCGGGTTCTGATGATTTGGTTAGTTCCGGGAGGTGATTTGTGTCTTATAGGAGCGATCAGAATTGAATTCGGAGGTCCGGTGTAGAAAATAGGCTTGAATTGGCTAAGGTTGAATTTTGGCAAAATCCGAACGGTAGGAGAGATTTTTATTCGAGGGTCGGAATGGAATTCCGACCATTGTTGTAGCTTCTTCATGTGATTTTGGATATGTCTGCAAATTTTCAGGTCAATCGGACGTCGTTTGGTCGGGTTTTTGATTGAATGTTAGTTTCAGAAGTTTAGATGAAATCCTAGGCTTGAATCCACTATAATTAGGTGATTTTTGTGTTTAAGAAAGTGTTTTTATGATTGAAACAAGTTCGTATCGTGTTTTAGAGTGTGTTGGTGGTTTTCGTTGGGGTCCCGGGGGCCTCGGGGTGAATTCAAACCATCATTAAGGCATTTTGAGACTTAAAAGTGTGCAGAAAATTACAGCCGCAGTGCAGCAGAGAATAAGCCATCGCGTTCGTGAGGCTTGAACCGCGTTCGCATAGGATGAGGAAAATTGAGCATCCCGTTCGCGTTGCTGGGAGCCGCGTTCGCGTAGGAGAGTTTTGGTAGGCATCACATTCGCGATGGGGTATGTCGCGTTCGCGAAGAGTAAAATTTGGAGGCTGAGGATTTGTTCATTGCGGACGCGTGAAGCACGTCGCGTTCGCGAAGGGTTAATTTGGTAAAGCATCGCGAATACGTGGGGTTGAACGCGAACGCATAGAGTAAATGGGTTAGGCAGTGAGTTTAATTACAGAACACAGGACAGTCGCGTTTTTAGTCATAAAACCTCCATTTTTGAGTTCTAGAGAGAGAAACTCACGGGAGATTGCTGGGAAATCATCGGGTGTTCGTCGAAGATAAGTTTTATGGCCTAATTACATCATTTTATCATGAAATCCTTGGTTATTTCTCTATAAATGGAAGATTAAAGGGAGGTTTTAGCCCTAGGCCTAAATTATAGAAAATCACTGATTTGAGTTGACAAATGGAGTCCGATTTTGGTAAATTGTATATGCCTAGATTCGTATTGAGATGAGGTTTACGAATATGTGACTTTCGTAATTTTTCGGGAAGTGTACCGAAAGTCGAATTTTGGCAACTTTGTCATTTTTGGTGTAAATTGAGTTGTCTTGACTAGGTGTCGTCTCATTGGTCTAATTTGTTGAGTTTCTATTATATTTGATCAGATTCTACGCGTGCAGAGCTTGATTCTCGTGGCAAGGGTATCGCGGAGTAGTCGTCAAGCCGTATTGAGGTGAGTAATAGATGTGGGTGATGACCAGCAGGTTCGAAACCCCGGTATACCACTTTGTGACGTTGTATAGCGGTGAGACACGTACTCTCTTGTGAGTGCGGGGTCGATTGTGATTTGGGGACTATGGCTTAGTCCAACCTGTTGATACTGTATTATGATATTGGCTATATTCTTGAGCCGTCGAACCTCCTTCTCGGTTGGTTGCATATTATATAGTGATATTGGCTACTCTTGAGCCGTTGAACCTCCTTCTTGGACGGTTGAGTACACTTATGGGCTATGAGCCAGTTATTGGATCCTGCAAGAACGTTATCATTGTTCTGTGATAATTACATGCTAGTTTTACTACCAGTCCGTAGCTATTATTGTTATCATGATATTTCCAATCTCTGGAACTTGACATTTACTGTTTTCAACTAAAAAATGATAAAAGAGTTTCCAAAACTACCTTTGAGCCTGCGAGGCTGCATTTGCATATTAGCTGACTGGTAGTGGATCGGGTTGTACGCCACTGCGTATATTCATGATATTGTGCTTGGGATGTAGGAGACCCTCCGGAGTCTGAACCCCCACAGTGAGCACGGGTACCCAAATTGGATCGGGCTACGCGCTGTAGCTGTTATTTCATGCATTGCATTGCATTTAGCTACATCTGCTAGCTGCTATACTATATTGTTGATAATTGTTGGATCTCTATTGTTGATATTGAACTGCTACAGGGTATTGGTTATAGCTTTACATAGTGCTTTATTGTGGATTTCTTATCTACGCTGTCTTACCCCTGTTTATTACCACCGAGTCTGGCAATATTCATTTTACTCTCTGCGCCTTGTGTGCAGATTCACGTACTTCTCAGTAGTTCTGATCCGGTAGCTGTTCGAGGCGGCTTTTGTAGGATATTCTAGGTAGCTGCAGTGTCCGCAGGACCTGATATTCCTTTTCTACTGTCTTTTGGTTCTGTATTTGCTATTTCTTTCCGCACTTGGTATCTTGTATACACTCATGTTATCTGTAGAGGATCATGACTCTTGACTCCTCGGTCTTTGGGAAGTTGTACTATTTTGGGACTTGGTTCCCTGTTTGATATTTCTATCACTGTTGAATTATTTTGTTATGCTTAAATTGGGATAAGGCGAGCTTCTAGCTCCGAAATTGATGTTGATTGGTCGGGCTGGCCTAGCAGTGTGCTGGGCGCCATCACGACCGGGTTTGGGGTCGTGACATTATTAATCAATTCCAGAAAGCCAAATTAAGACATAAATGCAAATGCAACATATTTTTTGTATATTTTTTGTATTTCTTCATTAAATAAACATGCATAGATAATATTCAAACAATAACAGAAAATATCACAAAAATGCACAGAATTGCAAATAACAGAAAAATTATTTTATTTTGAATTTGTGGGAGTAATTCAGATAGGGCAAAAATCACGTGCTCACAGCACTTATGACATAGGTTATGCCTTTTGGCTTGCTAAAGCTTCCCCTTTTTGGAATGCCTCAATTTCTTATATTAAAACCACGAAGGCTTTTATTTAATTTTATTTATAATTCAAGTCACAATTTTAATATTATGTAATTTTAAATAATTTTATATTCATTGAATAGATACACGCGCAATGTATGTATCCTATGACAAGCTAAATAAATAAAAGGAAAGTGCAAATAAAATAGACATGTGCATTTCATATTTGGGATATAAATTACTTTATTACGTTTTCCACTCGGTTCCGTCTGCATTGGAGCCCAACTATATCCGAATTCGCATTGGATAGGGCCCTATTCGGGCGATAACGCTGCGTACCAAGGATCCATGGGATCGAACCCAAGTCCTCCGGTTAAGGAACGAGCAACCTTCTCCACTGCATCACATCCTTTTGGTGATTACGTCGATGTAAATTATACGCATGGATTTGAGCAACTTTTCTTTTTCCGGCATAATTATGAAATTTTAGAATGTAACAACATAATAGTGGTGTAGTTATTGTTTGTAAAGAACTTGATTAGGTAAATATTTTTTGCGCTGTCGAGTCCTACACCCAGGGGAGGAGGCAAGGGGGCAGAAGGGTGTTCATCCGAACACCCTTCGCCGAAACATTATACGGTATATATAAGGCAAAATCTATTTTTTATCACTATATATTAAGTTTTGAACACCCTTGACACAAGGCAAATATTTGGCTTAGTGGTAAAGGGTTTTCAAAAAATGTGCATAAAATCACAGGTTCAATTCCCGTGAGCTACAATCCAATTTTTTTTCAACACCCTTAATATATATCCTGCCTCCGCCACTGCCTACACCTAGTTGATTTTGCTCGGCTCTGGAATAGGTATCTGTTCGTGTAATTACTATGCTACACGTTCCTTCCCTTTGCTATAGAAAAATGAGATATTATTCATCTCCCTTGCTGCCGGTTGGTAACCTCTTATTTGTTTAATTCCCTTGGAAGTTGGGAACTTCAGTAATTGATGATACATCGACAACACGACCTTCATCTTGTGCAACCATGGTTTTCGCAGGATAATATTGTAGCCCATATCGCCGTCAACTACGTCGAAAAGGGTCATCTTCATCACTCCTCTATTTTTGTGAGCATCAAGATCTCTCCTCGGATTGTTATGCTTGCCAGATTGAACACGCAAGGAAGTTTATGGCCAGAATGATACTTCCGGTCAACTTATCTTGTTCCAACACTCTCTACTTGGATAATATTGGTCGAACTTCCTGATCCACCAAAACACCTTTAGTTTTAAAACCTAAGACATTTAAAGAGATTACCAATGTATCATTATGCAACAGTAATAGTCCATCTGCATCTTTCTTTATGAAAGTAATTCCATCCCAGTGACTTTCGGTAGTCATTACAGTGGATTACTGATACCTTTGTCTTATTTGGCACTGAAAAAGTCACACCATTAATCTTGTTTCCCCCGAAAATCATGTTGATCATCGAATGTGGAGGATCTTATATTACTTTTGAAGGTTCAACATTATAATGATTACGGCCATAATAGTTTTTACCCCAGTCATTTAAGAATGCTCTAAGATGGCCATTTTTAGTAATGTTTCCATCTCCTCGCGTAGATGCCGGTAGTCCCCTATTCAGTGGTCGTTAGTCCCATGGTATTTGCACCATAAATTAGGAACCTTTTTATTGGGATCAGATCTTATTGTCTTCGGGAACTATGCTTTCTTAATGTTCCTTACAGCCGATACCAGCTCCACTATGCTAATATTGAAGTTGTATTCAGAAAGCCTGGGGTAGGAGCACTAGGAACCCGACATTTTCTTGCCCTATAATGATATGTTATTGTAACGACCCGGCCCATCGTTACGGGAATTACCACCCCTTTACCTTGCAATTTCATATCTTATGCTTTTATAACAGTATTAGAGTATATCGGGTGAGTTAGGAGTGATTTGGATTGAAAATGAAGCAAATAGCATGCTTGAAGGAAGCTTGAATATGGAAAGTCAACCAAGAGTTGACTATTGAGTTATAGTGCTCGGAACCGGATTCTGATGATTCGACTAGTTTCGGGGGATCATTTATGACTTAGGAGAGCAATCGGAATTGAATTCGGAGGTCCGGTGTAGTTTTAGGCTTGAATTGGCGAAGGTTGATTTTTGGCGAAAACCGGATGGTAGGTGATATTTTGATCCAGGGGTCGGAATGGGATTCCGACAATTTCTATAGCTTCGTTATGTGATTTTGGATATGTCCGCAAATTTTCAGGTCATTCGGACATCGTTTGATCGGGTTTTGGATTGAATGTTAGTTTTGAAAGTTTTGAAGAAACTTAGGCTTGAATTCGTGAGTAAATGGTGATTTTGATGTTTAGTATGGTGTTTTTATGATTGGAACAAGTCCGTATCATGTTTTGGAGTATGTTGGTGGTTTTCGTTGGGGTCCCGGGGGCCTCGGGATGGAATCGGACCATCAACCGGGCATTTGGACTTGGCAGAAATCTGCAGAAACTGCCCAGGCCTTTAAGCCTTCACGTTCGCGTGGCAAGGGCCGCGTTCGCGAAGGTCAAGCGAATCAGTGCATCGCGTTTGCGAGGAGGGAAGCCACGTTTGCGTAGGCCAGGGATCGTGTGCATCGCGTTCGCGTTCCAGTGGTCACGTTCGCATAGGGTTGTGGGAGTGTGCTTCGCGTTCGCGGGAGGTGTATCGCGAACGCGTAGAAGGGAAATAGGTGGCTGGGAATATTGTTCTTCGCGAACGTGTGGAGTGGTTCGGGTTCGCGTAGGGTAAGTCAGAGACGGTCATCGCGAACGCGTGGGAGTCGTCGCGTTCGCGTAGAGAAAGAGGGGGCTGTTCATCGCGAACGCGTGGGAGCTCACGCGAACGCGAAGAGCAAAAAGCTCTGGCAGTGAATAAAATCCAGAAACAGAGGGGTTACGGGTTTACACCCCCAAAACATAATTTTGAGCCCTAGAGAGAAGAAAACTCGAGGAAATCACTGAGAAGTCATCGGATATTCGTCGAAGGTAAGATTCTTCACTCAAAAACATCATTTTATGGTAGTATTAACATCAATCTTCATGAAATTGGGTTGAAATCTTGAAGAAATGTGGCCTAAATATTAAAAATGGAATTTTTGGATTTGGAAGGCCATTTGAACTCCGATTTCGATAAATTTTATATGCACGGACTCGTGGCGAGATGAGGGTCGCGTTGGTACTAATTTCGAAATTTTCCGAGCAGTGGGCCCGTGGTCGGGTTTTACCAACTTGGTGTATTTATGCGAATTTCATGTAAATTGAAATGGGTTATGATTATTTGACCCGTATTTGATATAATTATTGTGGTTTGACTAGATTTTACACACGAGGCAGCGAATTTCAAAGGAAAAGGCATCGCGGACGAGTCTACGACCGGCTAGAGGTGAGTAGTTTGTGTATATGGTAGCCTCAGGGTTCGAAACCCCGGCTTAGCATATTGTGACGCTAGTAGGGCGTGGCTCGCACACCGTGGCAGGTGCGGGATTGATTGTGACTAGGGATTGAGACTTGGTCCATCCGGGATGTGAATAATATGTTGTTAGTGTTGGAAATACACTGTATTTAATATATTTGTGGGCCGTAAGCCTTGTTTGGGGCCTTGTGCCGACCTGTAGTGTCCTTAGAGGACAATATTTATGTGATAGCTATATTTGCTTAAATCACTGATCTCAGTCCTGGAAATTGAAATCACACTTTTGAAATGCTAAGTCACCGGCTTTTGCAAATTTAATAAAGTTTAAGTATTTTTCATAAATTTTAAATTGAAAACTGGAATTAAGAAAAATGAACTGTTTTGTGACTTAATTGCTTATTGTGGACTGAGCATGGGATCGGGACTTAATTGCTTATTGTGGACTGAGCATGGGATCGGGCTGCACGCCGCAGCAGTATTGCGCTTGGGTTGTAGGAGCCCCTCCGGAGTCTGTACACACCCCCAGTGAGCGCCGTCGATGTTAAATTGGATCGGGCTACACGCCGTAGCGGTTATGTGCATTGCATTGCATCTTTATTTGTTAAATTACTCTGTGGTAGCTGAATTGTATTGTTGATGCTAGTTCGTAGGAGATTCGGACTGTAGTGTAGCTTCATATTGTGGTATTCTGTGGATTTCTTATTTTCAGCTACTTGTATATATTTATTACTCACTGAGTACTTAGTACTCACCCCTACTCCCTGCACCTTTTGTGTGCAGACTCAGGTACTCAGGAGTAGTAGACAGGCGATTCCAGCTTTTGCAGTGTCATTTCGAGTTGTTGAGGTAGCTGCCTACGTTCGCAGAACCTAGCTTCTCCTCTCCTTTCCAGTTGTTATTTGTATTTTGTATTTAGACTTGAGTATTTCTATACAGTACTCTCTATTCCTATTGGGTTTTGCTAGAGGCTCTAGACTTGTGACTCGGATCTTTGGGAGTGTCAGTATTTTGTTCATTTCTATTATTATTGGAGTTCTTAAACTCATATATTCTTCTTGGGTTGTCCATTTGGGACTGGTATTCGATGAAATCAGAAATGGTTGGTCTGGCTGGCCTAGCTTGATTGTTGGGCGCCATCACGATCGGATTTGGGTTGTGACAAGTTGGTATCAGAGCTCTAGGTTATTAGGACTCGCGAGTCATGAGCCAGTGTAGTAGGATTTCGCGGATCGGTACGTAGACGTCCGTACCTATCCTCGGAGGGCTACAGAAACTTTAGGAAAAACCTCATTTTCTTGGATTGATATCGTGCGATCTGTGTTATCATGAAATTAAAATTTTCCATATTCTATTCTCTCGCAGATGGCGAGAACACGAGCTAACGGACGTGGCGGACGACCACCATTGGCACCCGGAGGCCGTGGTCGTGGTAGAGGTAGGGCAGCAGTGCCAGTGCCTGCTGACCCACCAGCTGACCAGACTCAAGGTCAGATTCCTACACCAGTGGCCCAAACTCAGGACCAGATTCCAGCGGCAGACGCTCCGACAACTCAGGTTCAGGTACCGGCAGTGCCCATTGTCATACCAGGTCTTCAGGAGACCTTGGCTCAGATCTTATCAGTGTGCACAGGCTTGGCTCAGGTAGTTGCAGCTACTGCTGCAGTATCTTCTTCACAGGCAGGGGGAGGAAATCAGACCCCTGTGGCTCATAGACCCGAGCCAGTCCAGTCAGTTGCGCCCGTTGCACCAGCTCCTGCTTATATGGTTCCAGTTATGCCCGATGATGAGCATCGTCGATTGGAGAGATTTGAGAGGCTACAGCCTCCGACATTTAGTGGTGTTGAGGGCGAGGACGCCCAGGGTTTTCTTGACAGATGTCAGTGCATGCTTCGCACCGCGGGTATTCTAGAGTCCAGCGGTGTTTCATTCACCACTTTTCAGTTCACGGGTGCAGCATTTTAGTGGTGGGAGGATTTCAAGAGCCGTAGGCCTATTGGGGAAGCGCCCCTCAATTGGCAGCAGTTCTCCATGGTATTTCTAGAGAAGTATGTGCCCCTATCGTAGAGAGAGGAAATGCGTCGTCAGTTCGAGTTGTTGAAGCGAGGAGATTTGACAGTGACTCAGTACGAGTTAAGGTTTATCCAGCCAAGCATGCCATGTGGATGATTCTGATAGATCGTGAGAGGATCAAGAGATTTGTGGATGGTCTCAACTATCCTATCCGCATATTGATGACTAGAGAGAGGACTATAGTAGTTACTTTTGAGGAGATGGTTGATACAGC
This sequence comes from Nicotiana noctiflora, assembly GCA_032618575.1. Lineage (NCBI taxonomy): Eukaryota > Viridiplantae > Streptophyta > Magnoliopsida > Solanales > Solanaceae > Nicotiana > Nicotiana noctiflora. The sequence continues at coordinate 195,839 of JASVEL010003048.1, read as the reverse complement.
TCGACAGATTGAGACAGACCGCTATCGAGAGCGCGAGGAGAGAGAGGCTAAGAGGCCTCATGGTACTGGCAGTTACAGTGGTGCTCCATCTAGGGGCCAACCTCAGTATAGCAGGGGTCGTTCTTTCAAGTCTCATCAGTCTGGACGTGCAAAGTCTAGTGGAGTTTCATCAGATCGTGGTCGTCAGGGCCATCAGGGTTATCAGGGTCAGCAGGGCCGTCAGTAGAGTCAACCTGCATTGAGTGCTCTTCTAGCTCAGAGCTCTGCCCCTGTGTCCTCAGCATAGGATTCATCTGCAGCGAGGGGTGCTCAGCAGCCCCTTCTTCCAACTTCGGGCCGTTACTTTGAGTGCGGCGACTTGGGCCATATCAAGAGAGGGTGTCCTCAGTGGCTTCGTAGGCGGTTTCAACAGAGGGATCGGCCCTCGTCTTCTACTCTTGTTTCTTCAGCGCCAGCACAGTCAGCTAGGACTGGTGGCCAGGTAGCCAGAGGTCGCCCTAGGGGTGAGGATCGTAGTGGTGGAGGCCAGGCTCGTTTCTATGCTCTTCCGGATAGGAAGGATGCTAGTGCTTCAGATGCGGTCATTTCAGGTATTATCTCAGTCTGCCAGAGGGATGCTTTTGTCTTATTTGATCCCGGATCCACCTATTCTTATGTCTCTACTTATTTTGCACATCGTTTGGGTATGACCCGTGGTATTCTTGCTTTACCCGTACATGTGTCTACCCCAGTGGGGGATACTGTTGTTGTGGATCAGGTATATCGATCCTGTATTATTACTATTGGGGGTCCGGAGACCCGAGTTGATTTATTACTACCGGGCATGGTAGATTTCGATGTAATTCTAGGCATGGATTGGCTATCTCCTTACCATGCGATTCTGGACTGTCATGCCAAGACAGTCACACTAGCTATTCCAGGTAATCCGAGGATCGAGTGGCGTGGCTTGACCGATTATGTGTCCGACAGGGTGATTTCTTATATAAAGGCCCAACGAATGATTGGCAAGGGTTGTTTATCTTATTTGGCCTTCATTAGAAATGTTGAGGTCGAGACACCCAGTCTTGATTCGGTCCCCATTGTGAGGGAGTTTCCGGATGTATTTCCAGCAGACCTACCAGGCATGCCACCCGACAGAGATATTGACTTTGGTATTGACTTGGTGCCGGGCACTCAACCCATTTCTATTCCTCCCTATCGCATGGCACCAGCCGAGTTAAAAGAATTGAAAGAGCAGCTTCAGGAACTTTTAGATAAGGGTTTCATTCGTCCGAGTGTGTCACCTTGGGGTGCACCGGTGTTGTTCGTGAAGCAGAAAGATGGCACAATGAGAATGTGCATTGATTACAGGTAGCTGAACAAGGTAACAGTGAAGAATAAGTACCCATTGCCTTGTATTAAGGACCTATTTGATCAGCTCCAGGGAGCTAGTGTATTTTCTAAGATTGACCTTCGATCGGGCTATCATCAGTTGAAGATCAGGGACTCAGATATTATGAAGACAGCGTTCGGGACGCGATATGGGCACTACGAGTTCCTGGTGATGTCTTTCGGGTTGACTAATGCCCCAGCTGCATTCATGCACTTGATGAATAGTGTATTTCGGCCGTACCTTGATTCTTTTGTGATTGTGTTTATTGATGATATTCGGGTGTATTCACGCAGCCAGGAGGAGCATGCATAGCACTTGAGGGTGGTATTGCAGAGGTTGAGAGAAGAGAAGCTTTATGCAAAATTCACTAAGTGTGAGTTATGGCTTGATACTGTGGGTTTTTCGGGACATGTGGTGTCCAGTGATGGTATTCGGGTTGATCCACAGAAGGTCGAGGCAGTGCAGAATTGGCCCAGACCTTCCTCAGCTACAGAGATTCGGAGTTTTCTCGGCTTGGCAGGCTATTATCGCCGGTTTGTTCGGGGTTTCTCATCTATTGCTTCACCGTTGACTAAGTTGACACAGAAGAATGCTCCATTTGTGTGGTCTGATGAATGTGAGGAGAGCTTTCAGAAGCTCAAGGAGGCTTTGACCACCGCTCCAGTACTTGTGTTACCATCGGCCTCGGGGTCATATACGGTGTATTGTGATGCTTCTAGAGTTGGACTTGGTTGTGTGTTGATGCAGGAGGGTAGAGTTATTGCATATGCTTCTCGTCAGCTAAATCCCCACGAGAAGAACTGCCCTGTTCATGATTTGGAGTTAGGTGCTATTGTTCGTGCCTTGAAGATTTAGAGGCATTACTTATATGGTGTATCGTGTGATGTATATACAGACCACCGCAGCCTTCAGCATTTGTTTAAGCAAAAAGATCTAAATTTGAGGCAGCGGAGATGGCTTGGATTGCTTAAAGACTATGATATTACTATCTTGTATCATCCTGGGAAAGCCAATGTAGTGGCTGATGCATTGAGCCGGAAGGCCATTAGTATGGGCAGTTTGGCGTATATTCCAGTTGGGGAGAGACCCCTAGCAGTTGATGTTCAGGCGTTAGCTAATCAGATGGTAAGGCTGGATATTTCTGAGCCCGGTCGGGTGATGGCTTGTGTAGTAGCTCGTTCTTCTTTATATGATCGTATTTGAGAGCGCCGGTATGATGATCCACACTTACTTGTCCTTAAGGACAGAGTTCAGCATGATGATGCCAAAGATGTCACTATTGATAGTGATGGTGTATTGCGGATGTAGGGCCGGATATGCATGCCCAATGTTGATGGCCTTCGTAAGTTGATATTGGAGGAAGCCCACAGCTCGCGGTATTCTATTCATCCGGGAGCCGCGAAGATGTATCGGGATTTGAAGCAGTATTACTGGTGGAGAAAGATGAAGAAAGATATTGTGAGCCATGTGGCTCGGTGTCTAAACTGTCAGTAGGTCAAGTATGAGCATCAGAGACCTGGTGGTGTATTCCAGCGTATTGATATTCCTGAGTGGAAGTGGGAAAGGATTACTATGGACTTTGTTAGTGGACTCCCTCGGACGGCGAGGAAGTTTGATTCAGTTTGGGTGGTGGTGGATAGGTTGACCAAGTCAGCTCACTTCATCCCAGTGTGTACTACCTATACCTCAAAGCGGTTGGCAGAGATATTCATCCGTGAGATAGTGAGATTGCATGGAGTTCCTATTTCTATTATATCGGACAGAGGTACCCAGTTCACTTCTCAGTTCTGGAGGACATTTCAGCGAGAGTTGGGTTCACAGGTAGAGCTGAGCACAGCATTTCATCTACAGACTGATGGGCAGTCTGAGCATACTATTCAGATATTGGAGGATATGTTGTGTGCTTGTGTCATTGATTTTGGTGGTTCATGGGCTGATTATTTGCCATTGGCGAAGTTTGCTTACAATAATAGCTATCAGTCCAGTATTCATATGGCGCCGTATGAAGCTTTATATGGGAGACGGTGTAGGTCTCCAGTCGGTTGGTTCGAGCCCGGCGAGGCTAGGTTGGGGACAGAGTTAGTACAAGATTCCTTAGACAAGGTGAAGGCGATTCAGGAGAGACTACGCACAGCTCGGTCGCGTTAGAAGAGTTATGCGGATCGGAAGGTCCGAGATGTGTCTTATTCAGTAGGTGAGAAGGTGTTGCTGAAGGTTTCGCCTATGAAGGGTGTTATGAGGTTTGGAAAGAAAGGAAAGTTGAGCCCAAGGTTTATTGGACCTTTTGAGGTGCTTAGGAAAGTTGGGGAGGTGGCTTATATGCTTGCTTTGCCACCCAGTTTGTCGGGAGTTCACCCGGTGTTCCATGTATCTATGCTCCGGAAGTATGTCGGAGACCCGTCTCATGTGTTGGACTTCAGCACGATACAGCTAGATGAGGATTTGACTTATGATGTGGAACCGGTAGCCATTTTGGGTCGACAGGTTCGTAAGCTGAGATCTAAGGATATAGCTTCAGTGAAAGTGCAGTGGAGAGGTCGTCCCGTGGAGGAAGCAACTTGGGAGACCGAGCAGGAAATGCAGAGCAGATATCCACACTTGTTTGATGCTCCGGGTATGTTTCTTAACCCGCTCGCGGACGAGCGTTTGTTTAAGTTGGGGAGAATGTAACGACCCGGCCCGTCGTTACGGGAATTACCACCCCGTTACCTTGAAATTTCATATCTTATGCTTTTATAACAGTATTAGAGTATATCGGGTGAGTTAGGAGTGATTTGGATTGAAAATGAAGCAAATAGCATGCTTGAAGGAAGCTTGAATATGGAAAGTCAACCAAGAGTTGACTATTGAGTTAGAGTGCTCGGAACCGGATTTTGATGATTCGACTAGTTCCGGGGGATCATTTATGACTTAGGAGAGCAATCGGAATTGCATTCGGAGGTCCGGTGTAGTTTTAGGCTTGAATTGGCGAAGGTTGATTTTTGGCGAAAACCGGATGGTAGGTGATATTTTGATCCGGGGTCGGAATGGAATTCCGACAATTTTTGTAGCTTCGTTATGTGATTTTGGATATGTCTGCAAATTTTCAAGTCATTCGGACATCGTTTGATCGGGTTTTGGATTGAATGTTAGTTTTGAAAGTTTTGAAGAATCCTAGGCTTGAATTCGTGTGTAAATGGTGATTTTGATGTATAGGATGGTGTTTTTGTGATTGGAACAAGTCCGTATCATATTTTGGAGTATGTTGGTGGTTTTCGTTGGGGTCCCGGGGGCCTCGGGATGGATTCAGACCATCAACCGGGCATTTGGACTTGGCAAAAATCTGCAGAAAAACTGCAGGTTCTGCCCAGGCCTTTAAGCCTTCGCGTTCGCGTGGCAAGGGCCGCGTTCGCGAAGGTCGAGCAAATCAGTGCATCGCGTTCGCGGTCGGGGTGTCGCGTTCGCGTAGGCCAGGGATCGTGTGCATCGCGTTCGCGTTCCAGTGGCCGCGTTCGCGTAGGGTCGTGGGAGTGTGCTTCGCGTTCGCGGGAGGTGTATCGCGAACACGTAGAAGGGAAATAGGTGGCTGGGAATATTGCTCTTCGCGAACGCGTGGAGTGGTTCGCGTTTGCGTAGGGTAAGTCAGAGACGGGCATCGCGAACGCATGGGAGTCATCGTGTTCGCGTAGAGAAAGAGGGGGCTGTTCATCGCGAACGCGTGGGAGCTCACGCGAACGCGAAGAGCAAAAAGCTCTGGCAGTGAATAAAATCCAGAAACAGAGGAGTTACGGGTTTACACCCCCAAAACATAATTTTGAGCCCTAGAGAGAAGAAAACTCGAGGAAATCACTGAGAAGTCATCGGATATTCGTCGAACGTGAGATTCTTGAATCAAAAACATCATTTTATGGTAGTATTAACATCAATCTTCATGAAATTGGGTTGAAATCTTGAAGAAATGTGGCCTAAATATTAAAAACGGGATTTTTGGATTTGGAAGGCCATTTGAACTCCGATTTTGATAAATTTTATATGCACGGACTCGTGGCGAGATGAGGGTCGCGTTGGTACTAATTTCGAAATTTTCCGAGCAGTGGGCCCGGGGTCGGGTTTTACCAACTTGGTGTATTTATGCGAATTTCATGTAAATTGAAATGGGTTATGATTATTTGACCCGTATTTGATATAATTATTGTGGTTTGACTAGATTCTACACACGAGGCAGCGAAATTCAAAGGAAAAGGCATCGCGGACGAGTCTACGACCGGCTAGAGGTGAGTAGTTTGTGTATATGGTAGCCTGAGGGTTCGAAACCCCGGCTTAGCACATTGTGATGCTAGTAGGGCGTGGCTCGCACACCGTGGCAGGTGCGGGATTGATTGTGACTAGGGATTGAGACTTGGTCCATCACGGATGTGAATAATATGTTGTTAGTGTTGGAAATACACTCTATTTGATATATTTGTGGGTTGTAAGCCTTGTTTGGGGCCTTGTGCCGACCTGTAGTGTCCTTAGAGGACAATATTTATGTGATAGCTATAATTGCTTAAATCACTGATCTCAGTCCTGGAATATTGAAATCACACTTTTGAAATGCTAAGTCACCAGCTTTTGCAAATTTAATAAAGTTTAAGTATTTTTCATAAATTTATGAATTGGAAACTGGAATTAAGAAAAATGAACTGTTTTGTGACTTAATTGCTTATTGTGGACTGAGCATGAGATCGGGCTGCACGCCACAGTGGTTGATATGAGGATCGGGCTGCACGCCGCAGCAGTATTGCGCTTGGGCTGTAGGAGCCCCTCCGGAGTCTGTACACACCCCCAGTGAGCGCCGTCGATGTTAAATTGGATCGAGCTACACGCCGTAGCGGTTATGTGCATTGCATTGCATCTGTATTTGTTGAACTACTCTGTGGTAGCTGTATTGTACTGTTGATGCTAGTTCGTAGGAGATTCGGACTGTAGTGTAGCTTCATATTGTGGTATTCTGTGGATTTCTTATTTTCAGCTACTTGTATATATTTATTACTCATTGAGTACTTAGTACTCACCCCTACTCCCTGCACCTTTTGTGTGCAGACTCAGGTACTCAGGAGCAGTAGACAGGCATTTCCAGCTTTTACAGAGTCATACCGAGTTGCTGAGGTAGCTGCCGACGTTCGCAGAACCTAGCTTCTCTTCCTCTTTTCAGTTGCTATTTTATGTTCAGACTTAAGTATTTCCATACAATATTCTCTATTTTCGTTGGGTTTTGCTAGAGGCTCTAGACTTGTGACTCCGGATCTTTGGGAGTGTCAGGTATTTTGTTCTATTATTATTATTATTGGAGTTCTTAAACTCATTTATTCTTCTTGGGTTGTCCATCTGGGACTGGTATTCGATGAAATCAGAAATGGTTGGTCTGGCTGGCCTAGCTTGATTGTTGGGCGCCATCACGACCAGATTTGTGTTGTGACAGTTATTCTATCCGGGATTAGCTCTCCTTTCACTTGTAACGACCCGGCCCGTCGTTACGGGAATTTACCACCCCGTCATGTTGCAATTACATGTTTTATGCTTTTATATCGGTGTTAGAGCCTATCGGGTGAGTTAGGAGTGAATTGAATTGAAAATGAAGCAAATAGCATGTTTGAAGGAAGTTTGAATATGGAAAGTCAACATAGAGTTGACTATCGAGTTAGAGTGCTCGGAATCAGATTCTGATAATTCGACTAGTTTCGGGGGATCATTTATGACTTAGGAGAGCAATCGGAATTGAATTTGGAGGCCGGTGTAGAAATAGGCTTGAATTGGCTAAGGTTGAATTTTGGCGAAAACCGAACGGTAGGTGAGATTTTGATCCAGGAATCGGAATGGAATTCCTACAGTTGCAGTAGCTCCGTTAGGTGATTTTGGATGTGCCTGCAAAATTTTAGGTCATTCGGACGTCGTTTGGTCGGGTTTTTGATGGAATATGTAATTTGGAAGTTTTGAAGAAAATTAGGCTTGAATCCGTGTGTAATTGGTGATTTTGATGTTTAGGATGGTGTTTTTATCATTGGAGCAAGTTCGTATCGTGTTTTGGAGTATGTTGGTGGTTTTCGTTGGGTTCCCGGGGGCCTCGGGGTGAATCCGGACCATCATCCGGCATTTTTGGAACTTAAAAATCTGCAGAAAAATTGCAGATCTCTGCGCAAAATCCAAGCCTTCGCGTTCGCGTGGCATGGGCCGCGTTCGCGAAGGCCAGGAGAGTCAAGCATCGCGATCGTGAGACAGGGTATCGCGTTCGCGTAGGCCAGGATTCTTGAGCTTCGCGATCGCGTTCAGGATGTCGCGTTCGCTTAGGTTTGTCAGAGTGTGCATCGCGTTCGCGTGAGGGTTATCGCGAACGCGTAGAAGGAAAATCAGACGGCTGGGAGCTAGTGCATCGCGAACGCTTTGGGGAGGTCGCGTTCGCGAAGGTCAATCCGGAGCGGGGCATCGCGAATGCATGGCAAGGAACGCGAACGCATAGAAGAAAAGTCCCAGGCAGTGAATTAAAACCAGAAACATTTCACATACGGGTTTCATTTCATAAACCCCCATTTTTGAGCCCTAGAGAGAAGAAATCACGGGAAAAACGCTGGGAAATCATCGGGTATTCATCGGAGGTAAGTTTCTTGACTCAAAAACATCATTTTATGGTAGAATTAACTTCAATATTCTTGAATTTGGGTAGAAATTATGAAGGATTGTGGCCTAGATATTGAAAACGAAAATTTGGGTTTTGAAAGGCCAATCGAACTCCGATTTTAGTAAATTTTATATGTACGGACTCGTGGCGAGACGAGGATTCTGGAAATATGAGTTTTGAGATATTTCGAGATGTGGGCCCGGGGCTCGGGTTTTGCCAATTTCGTGATTTTTGATATTTTTCGACTTCTTTCAATTGGGTTATGTTCCATTAGCCTATTTTGATATATTTGTGCTGATTTGTGCTAGTTTTGACGTACGTGGATGCCGGTTCGAGGAGCTAAGGCGTCGCGGGCATGAGCTTTTGTCGGTTCGAGGTGGGTAATACTTGTAAATGATGTCCTGAGGGTTAGTAAACCCCGGACTTGCACATCTTAGTGCTGTGTTGAGGTGACTTGCACGCCGGATAACGGGCGTGGGGTAGAGCACCATTGGGGATTGTGACTTGGTCCGTCCCGCATAATAAATAATAACACCTAATTGTTGAAATGAATTGGACTAATTATCATGTTTGGGCTTCGTGCCAATTATTTGAATCCTTCGGGGATTGGTATCATTGTTTTGATAACACTGTGCATATTTTATTCTAAATTTAAGGTTTAAAATGGTATTTTGCTATTCAACATTTTTATAAGGTTATGAAAAACTTGAACAAGGTCGTAATAACATTTTTAGTTATGACTAATATGATATTGTTGCCCGTAGGGCTTTCTTGATTATTTGTTAGACTGATTGGGCCGAGGGCCATATGTTAGGGCATGACATTTCATATGAGCATATGCATACACATGCATGGATCGGACTGCACGCCGCAGTGGTATACGGATCGGGCTGCGCGCCGCAGCAAGTGTGATATTAATATTGTGCTTGGGCTGTAGGAGCCCCTCCGAAGTCTGAACCCCCACAGTGAGCACGGGTACCCAAATTGGATCGGGCTACACGCCGTAGCGGTCATATGCATTGCATGGCATACATACGTTGGTTTACGTGTACTACGTGGCATAACATTCAACACTCATACATTACTGGCACACATGCATTAGTTGCCTTATTGACCAGATCTCCTGGTGTAAATTGATAAGGAGTGCTGAGCCCGAGGGGCTGATTTGAGTGCGGACTTGCACTGCTTGAGATTGTATCCGGGTATTGGTATATTATTATGAAAGAAAGTAGCTAAAATTGAGATTTCTAAATAATCTACTCACATATGGTGGAAAGGAATAAAAAGATAGTTCTGTATTGTGTAGCATGAGATAGTGCCTTGCATGGTTTTCTTCCCTTCGGCATTATTTACTTTTATTATTGCTAAGTTGGAAGTACTCACACATAACTCCCTGCACCTTGTGTGCAGATCTAGGTACATCACAGCAGAGCTGATTCCATTGCGGCTCGGGAGTGCTTTTGGACAGTCGAGGTAGCTGCCAGCGTTCGCAGGACCTGATTCTCCAGTTTGTCTATATTTTATTCTGATCATCCCACATTTGTGCACAGTTATATTCACTATTTACACTTTGTATACTCTGTAGAGGCTAATGACTCTTGACCCTTCGGTCTTTGAGAGTTGGCACATGTTGGGATTTGGTTCCCTATTTTTAATATGTATCTATCACTGTTGAATTATTCTGTTATGCTTAAATTGGATAAAGTGAGCTTATGGCTCCGTGATTATTGTTAATTGGTCAGGCTGGCCTAGCAGTGTGTTGGGCGCCATCACGATCGGATTTGGGGTCGTGACAAGTTGGTATCAGAGCCTAGGTTTACTAGGCCTCATGAGTCTTGAGCCGGTTAGTAGAGTCTTGTGGATCGGTACGGGGACGCCTGTACTTATCCTCGGGAGGCCGCGAACCTTTAGGAAACACTTCACATTTCTTGGAATTCTTATCGTGCGTACTTGATTCAGCTTGAGATATGCTTTTGAAATTCCTTCCACACGTCTGCGTACGCATCGAGCGCTCAGTAATATAAGTGCCTTATGTGTAGTGAAACGAGTTCAAACTCAGGAAGACTAAAATGATTATGCTATGTGTATCCTGGTGGAAGGTATTGTGCTGAAATGCTAAATTGAGGCGAGAGAGGTGGATTGGTTCTCATGTGTAATTGAAAGGTAGTTGATATGTGTTATGATTCGAGCAGGTACAACGCATGTTCATGTACCAAATATGATAATATGATTTGTGTAGTATTGAGACTAATGTTGTCGATATGCATTGTGATGTCTTGTCGAGTTGTGAATGTATTGCTAGGATGGTTTTGTGATTCTCTGGCAGGTGGATAGGCCAATTTACAAAGGAAACTCTGCCGAAATTTTTGGAAAATTTGGGACTTAGAAAGATTTCTGTCACCTAAAGAGAGTGGGCTTAGTGGTGGTCCATGTATATCTGCAAGAATTACAGAAGAGCTAAGGTCTCTGATGATTCGAATCTCTGTCCAGGGCTTGTAAATGACTTGAGTTTAATCTCATATTAACATTTCGACATCATTTGAGTAATAATGATATGAGTGGTTGAAAGTGCTTTGATGAATGGCTTCGAGCTAAGTTGGGGAGGTTGCTATTGATTAACCGATTGCACTATTGTGTGCTATGTTGATTCTGTCTCTAAGTATGTTGGGAAATTCTGGTAAAGGTTATGGTGCTTCGTAGATCCGATGAAGTACTAGGGTGTTTTGAACTGCTGTTGGTAAAGAATATTCACCGTATAGAAAAGAAACATAGCTGATTGTATCTGTAAGTAATCATGTTCTGCGATGTCAGAGTTCTAACAAAAAACGAGTGGTTCCACTCAATAGGACAGTTGAATTACAGCTGAATAAGGGTGAATGATGCCCGAGAATGGTTTTGCAGTGTTCAAGATTTTGCTTGTAACAGCCAGGTGCCTTAAGATTTGTGTATGTGGCTAAAGATGGCGGTTTCGTTAGAGAAAAATCAAGACTTGTGTTATATTATGTGAATGATGGGATTCTATGTAACCGTATGGGAAGGTAAAGATACTAATTCAAAAATCGCATTAAGTTCTTCAAAACCAGTATTGTAGAATGTGGTACTCCTCGAAAACATTGAGAGTGACCTATGGGTTTTAGACCGTGTGGTCTTATGTACGAGTCTCGTGTGGTAACATGAGTTGATGGGTTATGGTGCTACAGTAATGGCTAATATTAAATCAAAGATGAATCAGAAAGGAAACTGGGTAAATGGAACAACTTGTTAATAAATCGAAGCTGTATGATAAAGAATACGACTAATTCCTGGTATGTGGTTGAAGTAATGAGTCTTGCGGATATTGTGCAATAAAGCTTTTGAGTGCTGGCAGTCGTGTAACCCGATATGGGTATAATATGGGTATAAGGACTCAGTCCTGGCAGTTTAACTTATGCAATGTGATTGGGAGAAAGAGTTTATGATGTGTTTTACTGTGGTTTGAAAAATGAGTGTATTTCCTGATGGTATGCAAAGCTTGGAATGTGTAATGAGTTTTCTCTATATGAGATCATAAAAGTCCTTAACTAGTTGAGTGCGTCGATGTTTGCGGCGTAGGAAAGGGATAAGAATTTCCATGTTATCTTAGTATGGTATTGTATATGCGATGTGTTATGAAAAGGTTGATAATGGTATATTCTAGGTTTTGAGATAAGTTCATAATATACGGGAAGTCAATAAAATTATTGAGCAGCACGGACAGCTGCAGGTGAATTAAGAATCGATCTTTTTGATAATTTAAGAAAATTGTGCTACTATTCTATTAACTTGGCAGGGAATATGATCCAAAAAGGACAAGGTAATGTAAACTGATGATATCCAGTGGTATGGTGGTATTCTCTTGTTGGATCGACTATAATAACTGAGTTGTTGATGGCATAGTGAAATTTCTGAATGGCTATCGTGGTATGAATGGATGCTTGATGTGAGTTATGTATATGTACAGTGGAGTACGGGATCAGGCATTGTGATTCATGTGTTATATATGTGTTGGAGACTTGAAGCTCTCGTTAGTCCGCCTATTGCGGTGGTTGTATATCATGTGTATCGACACCGTTTTGTGATTATTGGAAATCGGAAGCCCTAGTGGCTCTCTCTTAGCTTGATATGATGAATTGGGGTTATGATACCTTATTTCAGACTGGTTGACATAAGTCAGGTCGTCTAGACAAATGTGATATGGACTATGTCGGAAAATGGCACAAATTGCGTAGCAGAGAGCATCAGAGTATGCTCCAACAGAGTAGTTGTACCCAGGACCAGCGGACGGCTGGTAGGCATAGCTTTGTCAGTTGGACCTTAGTGGCGGATGTTAGTGTAGAAGTATCTACCATTGATTAGTTCTGGTATTGAGGAACTTTGTCGGATGCGTTTCTTGTGGCCAAACTTGAGGCTATATATGTTTATTATGATGAGCAACTTGACTTGATGCGTATTTATTTGGCGAGGGTTACTTGGATCGGGTGGCACGCCGCCACATGTATGGTATCTAGATCGGGTGGCACGCCGCCACGGGTATGTCATTGGAGCGGGTTGCACGCCGCAACAGAATATTGTGAAAATATAGTTAGTTATATATTACCTGGTATACAATACTTCCTCGCTTCTGAGGAAAAGACCGTTTTGAGTATCGCTTGGCGAGTGGCACATCGGTTGTGTCCTTTCGGGATTTAATAGCATACGTTAATTGTTTCACCGTGAGTGAGGTTGATTGCTTGGGTTCAAGACCTAGATCTATGCGTGGCTAACCGTTTTGAGCTTAGTGGCTTGAGGTGCTTCATGAGTAATAATGTTGGGATAGAATCACGAATCGTGGCAAGGCCACGTGATGTTATGACCTCTCGAGGAGGATTCGGGTACTCTATTTCTATAATGCGAGACGCGATCTCAGTTCTATGTTATGATGGCACAGAGGAATTGAATTGCAACTCTTTTGCTGGAGACATTTGTCATGAATTGATCTGTCATGATTCGAGTGTGTTCAGACGTTTCTATTGGAGCCTATGTTGTGCTCGTCGTGGCTTAGGTCGGTGTTGAGGTGTCGAATTACCAGTGAGGTGTGTTATGATCGAAATGAGCGTTGGAGCCAATAGTGAGTGTGAGTATATGTGATTTCAGCTGGTTAGAAAGGTAATACCGAGATTTGGGTCCGAAATCTGTTGTGGTATCAGTTAAAAGTGAAATGGATTCATGAATGGTTGACCTGAGAGATGGGTTCGATATATCGCGTGTTCGGTTGCCGTGGGCATGATATGAAGGTGTTAGAACAAGACTCTATCTAATGAAGAGGGTTTTTCAGTTGGTATTTGTTTATCATGGGAAATTGTGATTAGAGACTATTGTCTCGAGTGATTGGGTTGTTTGATACATCATATGATCTCACCCGGAGTGGTGAGTATGGGTTATTGCAGTGGATTCTAGTGTATCCTAAGTATAGGCATGGGATTAACAATTGGTATATGATTTCGAAAAGTGCAATGTGGTTTATGGTTCAGATGGTTTGTGAGATTTCAGCTATATGGTGTTTTCGGACTTATGAGAGATAGGGTGACGTGTGATCGCCCGAATATATTCTTGGTAAGGTCATTCAGCTATTGGGTTGCTTCTAGTACAACTCTGAGTCCGCTCGAGGATGAGCGTTTGTTTAAGTTGGGGAGAATGTAATGACTCGGCCCGTCGTTACGGGAATTTACCACCCCGTCATGTTGCAATTACATGTTTTATGCTTTTATATCGGTGTTAGAGCCTATCGGGTGAGTTAGGAGTGAATTGAATTGAAAATGAAGCAAATAGCATGTTTGAAGGAAGTTTGAATATGAAAAGTCAACCAGGAGTTGACTATAGAGTTAGAGTGCTCGGAATCAGATTCTGATGATTCGACTAGTTTTGGGGGATCATTTATGACTTAGGAGAGCAATCGGAATTGAATTTGGAGGCCCGGTGTAGAAATAGGCTTGAATTGGCTAAGGTTGAATTTTGGCGAAAACCGAACGGTAGGTGAGATTTTGATCCGGGAGTCGGAATGGAATTCCTACAGTTGCAGTAGCTCCGTTAGGTGATTTTGGATGTGCCTGCAAAATTTCAGGTCATTCGCACGTCGTTTGGTCGGGTTTTTGATGGAATGTGTAATTTGGAAGTTTTGAAGAAAATTAGGCTTGAATCCGTGTGTAATTGGTGATTTTGATGTTTAGGATGGTGTTTTTATCATTGGAGCAAGTTCGTATCGTGTTTTGGAGTATGTTGGTGGTTTTCGTTGGGGTCCCGGGGGCCTCGGGGTGAATCCGAACCATCATCCGGCATTTTTGGAACTTAAAAATCTGCAGAAAAATTGCAGATCACTGGGCAAAATCCAAGCCTTCGCGTTCGCGTGGCATGGGCCGCGTTCGCGAAGGCCGGGCGAGTCAAGCATCGCGATCGCGAGACAGGTTACCGCGTTCGCGTAGGTCAAGATTCTTGAGCTTCGCGATCGCATTCAGGGTGTCGCGTTCGCGTAGGTTTGTCAGGGTGTGTATCGCATTCGCGTGAGGGTTATCGCGAACGCGTAGAAGGAAAATCAGACGGCTGGGAGCTAGGGCATCGCGAACGCGTTGGGGAGGTCGCGTTCGCGAAGGTCAATCCGGAGCTGGGCATCGCGAACGCGTGGCAAGGAATGCGAACGCGTAGAAGAAATGCCACGACCCTAAATCCGGTCGTGATGGCGCCCAGCACATTGCTAAGCCAGCCTGACCAGTCCATATCAACCACGGAGCTAGAAGCTCTCTCTAACCCATTTAAGCAAATTAATTAAAAAAAAAATAACAGCGATATATGTAACGAAAACGGGGAACCAAGTCCCATAATACATCAACTCCCATAGACCAAGGGTCAAGAGTCATGAGCCTCTACTGAACATGAGTGTATAAAGGTTTACAAGATACCAAGTGCTGAAAGAAATGTCAATACAAAATCAAAAGACAGTAGGAAGGAATATCGGGTCCTGCGGATTCTGCAGCTACCTCGAATATCCACAAACATCGCCTCGCACAGCTACTGGATCACTGCTGAGAGGTACCTGGATCTGCACACAAGGTGCAGGGAGTAAAATGAGTACTGCCAGACTCGGTGGTAATAAACAAGGGTAAGACAACGCAGATAAGAAATCCGCAATAAAGCACTATGTAAAGCTATAATCAGCTACCCTGTCATAGAATCAATCTTCACTGTACCTGTACCAACAAATACCAATAAATAGCATAACAGCTAGCGGATGTAGCTAAATGCAATGCAATGCATGATATGACCGCTACGGCGCGTAGCCCGACTCCAATTTTGGGTACCCGTGCTCGCTGTGGGGGTTCAGACTCCGGAGGGGCTCCTACAGCCCAAGCACATCTCATAGAGATATTCCTGCGGCGTGCGGTCCGATCCAACATATATCTCGCTGCGGCGCGCAGCCCGATCCACTACTAGTCAGCTAATATGCAGATACAGCCTCGCAGGCTCAAAAGTAGTTTTTGAAAACTCTTTTATCATTTTTCAGTTGGAAAACAGTAATATCAAGTTCCAGAGATTGGAATTAGCATAATAACAAAAATAGTTGTGGACTAGTAGTAAACTAGCATGTCTATATGATAAGACCATGATAACGATCCTCGCGGGATCCAATAACTGGCTCACGGCCCACATGTATACTCAACCGCCCAAGAAGGGGTTCCTCGGCTCAAGAGTGGCCATTATCACAATATATATATATGCAACCATCCGAGAAGGAGGTTCGACGGCTCGAGAATAGCCAATAATACAGTATCAACAGGTCGGACTAATATATAGTCTCCAGTTCATGATCGACCCCGCACTCTCAAGAGTGTGCGTGTCTCGCCGCTATAGAGCGTCACAAAGTGGTATACCGGGGTTTCGAACCCGCTGGTCATCACCCACATATATTACTCACCTCAATACAGCACGACGACTATTCCGCAATGCCCTTGCCACGAGAATCAAGCTCCGCACGCGTAGAATCTGCTCAAATATAGTAGAAATACAACAAATTAGGCCAATGGGACGTCACCCAATCAATACAACTCGATTTACATCAAAATTCCCAAAGTTGTCAAAACCCGACTTTCGGTACGCTTATCGAAAAATCACGAAAGTCACATATTCGGAACCCTCATCTCAATACGAGTCTATGCATATAAATTTTACCAAATTCGGACTCCATTTGCCCATTCAAAACCTTGATTTTCTAAAGTCCAAGCCTAGGGCTAAATCCTCCATAAATTACCCCAAATTCCTCCATTTTCATGATATAATTGCATAATATTACCAATACTAATCATAGTTTAAGTCCATAGATGATTACCTGATGATTTCCCTTGAATTTCTCTTCAAAATCGCCCAAATCGCCTCTAAAGCCGAGACCCAAAATGTGGGAAATGTTCTGAAATTTTTCTAACTTCTGATACACTTACTTACAGCGATTTTCGCTTCTGCGGAATATTTTCCGCTCCTATGCACCCGTATCCGCGACCAAAGGGTCGCTTCAGCGGTTCCAGGCCTGGCCGGCCATTTCCGCTTCTGCGAGCAAAGGGCCACTTAAGCGGGCCCGCTTCTGCGAAGGAACTTCCGCTTCTGCGGAAACATCCGCCTCTGCGCACCATTGACCGCTTCTGCGGTCTCGCCCAAGCGGTCGAGTGTCCGCTTCTGCGGACCATGCCTATTTTCTCCCCGTCCGCTTCTGCGATCACTGGCTCGCACCAGCGACCTCGCTTCAGCGGAATGGCTTCCGCTTCTGCGTAACCAGCCGCTCCTGCGCATCTCGTCCGCTTCTGCGGACACGCTCCTGCGTCCAAAATTCCGCAGGAGCGGAAACAACAGAAGCAGGATCCCAACCTGCAATTCTTCCACAATTTCTCCCGTTTAACCATCCGAAATCACCCCGAGGCCCCGGGACCTCATCCAAACATACCAACACATCTTAATACCTTATTCGAACTTGCTCCAATCCTCAAAACACGTCTAATAACACCAAAACCCATTATTCACATCAAATTCAAGCCTAAATTCCTTAAAACATTCCGAATTACACATTCGATCAAAAACCCGACCAAACGACGTCCGAATGACCTGAAATTTTGCAGGCACATCCAAAATCACCTAACGAAGCTACTGCAGCTGTCGGAATTCCATTCCGACCCCCGGATCAAAATCTCACCTACCGTTCGGATTTCGCCAAAATTCAACCTTAGCCAATTCAAGCCTATTTCTACACCGGGCCTCCAAATTCAATTCCGATCGCTCCCCTAAGTCACAAATCACCTCCCGAAACTAACCAAATCATCAGAATTCGATTCCGAGCCCTCTAACCAAATAGTCAACTCCGGGTTGACTTTCCTTATTCAAGTTTCCTTCAAAAGGCTATATGCCTCATTTTCAATCCAATTCACTCCTAACTCACCCGATAGACTTTAACACTAATATAAAAGCATAAAACATACAATTTCAACATAACGGGGTGGTAATTCCCGTGATGACGGGCCGGGTCGTCACAATCATGATAACGAAAAAGCTCGTCCTCGAGCGGGTCAAGAAACATACCTGAAGTCTCAAACAAGTGAGGATATCTGCTCCGCATCTCCCGCTCGATCTCCCAAGTGGCATCCTCCACGGGTCGACCTCTCCACTGAACCTTAACTGATGCAATCTCCTTAGACCTCAATTTTCTCACCCGACGTCCCAAAATGGCAATAGGCTCCACATCATAGGATAGATCACCATCAAGCTGAATGGTACTGAAGTCTAATACATGAGACGGATCTCCAATGTACTTCCGGAGCATAGACACATGGAATACCGGATGAACGCTAGATAAGTTGGGCGGCAAGGCTAACTCATATGCCACCTCTCCAACTCTCTTGAGTATCTCAAAAGGACCAATGTACCTGGGACTCAACTTCCCTTTCTTCCCAAACCTCATGACACCCTTCATAGGTGAAATCTTCAACAATACTCTGTCACCAACCATGAAAGACAACTCTCGAACTCTACGGTCCGCATAACTCTTCTGACGAGACCGTGCTGTACGAAGCCTCTCCTGGATCAACTTTGCTCTATCCAGAGCATCTTGGACTAACTCAGTCCCTATCAATCTAACCTCACCAGGCTCAAACCATCCCACGGGGGATCTACACCGCCTGCCATATAATGCCTCATACGGGGCCATCTGAATACTCGACTGATAACTGTTGTTGTAGGCAAACTCGGCAAGTGGTAGGAACTCATCCCACGAACCACCAAAATCAATCACACAAGCTCGCAACATATCCTCCAAGATCTGAATAGTGCGCTCAGACTGTCCGTCTGTCTGGGGGTGAAATGCTGTACTCAACTCAACCCGTGTACCCATCTCTCGCTGAAATGCTCTCCAAAACTGAGAAGTGAACTGAGTACCCCTGTCGGATATGATAGACACTGGGACTCCATGCAACCGAACAATCTCTCGAATAAAGATCGATGCCAACCGCTCCGATGAGTAGGTAGTACTAATTGGAATGAAGTGAGCTGACTTGGTCAGTCTATCCACAATCACCCATACAGAATCAAACTTCCTCGTCGTCCGAGGGAGTCCAGTAACAAAGTCCATAGTGATCCTCTCCCATTTCCACTCAGGAATAACAATGCGCTGAAATACACCACCGGGCCTCTGATGCTCGTACTTAACCTGCTGACAGTTGAGGCACCGTGCTACATGTCTGATAATGTCCATTTTCATCTTTCTCCACCAATAGTGTTGTTTCAAATCTTGATACATCTTAGCGGCTCCTGGATGGATAGAATACCGCGAGCTATGGGCCTCTTCCAGAATCAACTCACGAAGGCCATCAACATTGGGCACACATATCCGGCCCTGCATCTTCAATACGCCGTCACTATCAATGGTGACATCTCTAGCATCATCATGCTGAACTCTGTCCCTAAGGACAGCCAAATGTGGATCATCATACCGGCGCTCACGAATACGATCATATAGAGATGACCGAGATACAACACAAGCCAATACCCGGCTGGGCTCCGAAATGTCTAACCTCACTAGCCGATTGGCTAGCACCTAAACATCATAAGCAAATGATCTCTCCTCAGCTGGTATGTATGCCAAGCTCCCCATACCGACCGCCTTCCGGCTCAAAGCATCGGCCACCACATTGGCCTTCCCGGATGATATAGAATGAAAATGTCATAATCCTTGAAGCAACTCAAGCCATCTCCGTTGTCTCAAATTAAGGTCTTTCTGTTTGAACAAGTGCTGGAGACTACGATGGTCGGTATACACCTCACAAGACACACCGTACAAATAGTGCCTCCAAATCTTCAATGCATGAACAATGGCGGCTAGCTCCAAATCATGAACGGGATAGTTCTTCTCATGTGGCTTCAACTGCCGAGAAGCATAAGCAATCACCTTACCTTCCTTCCTGCATCAACACACAACCTATCCCCACTCTCGAGGCATCACAATAAACGGTATATGAACCCGAAGCTGATGGAAATACTAACACTAGAGCTGTGGTCAAAGCTGTCTTGAGCTTCTGAAAGCTCTCCTCGCACTCATCCGACCACACGAATGGTGCACCCTTCGGGTCAATTTAGTCAATGAAGAAGCAATGGATGAAAATCCCCGAACAAACCGGCGATAATATCCCGCCAAGCCAAGAAAACTCCTCATCTCTGTAGCTGAGGTCGGTCTAGGCCAACTCTGCACCGCCTCTATCTTTTTCTGATCAACCCGAATACCATCACGAGACACCACATGTCCCGAAATGCTACGGACTCGAGCCAAAACTCGCACTTGGAGAATTTAGCATATAGCTTCTCCTCCCTCAATCTCTCCAACACAATACTCAAATGCTGAGCATGCTCCTCCCGACTACGGGAGTAGACTAGAATGTCATCAATGAACACAATCACAAATGAATCCAAATAAGGCCCGAACACACTGTTCATCAGATGCATAAATGCTGCTGCAGCGTTGGTCAGCCCAAAAGACATCACAAGAAACTCATAGTGACCATATCGGGTCCTAAATGCAGTTTTCATAATATCCGAGTCCCTGATCTTCAGCTGATGATAGCCTGAACGAAGATCGATCTTAGAAAACACCCTCGCACCCTGTAACCGATCAAACAAATCATCTATGCGCGGTAGAGGGTACTTGTTCTTCACTGTCACTTTGTTCAATTGCCTATAATCAATACATATTCGCATGGAACCATCTTTCTTTTTAACAAATAATACCGGTGCACCCCACGGAGACACACTAGGGCAGATGAAACCCTTATCTAGAAGCTCTTGAAGCTGCTCCTTTAGTTCTTTCAACTCGGCTGGTGCCATTCGATAAGGAGGAATGGATATAGGCTGAGTGCCCGGCACCAAGTCAATGCCAAAATCAATATCCCTGTCCGGCGGCATGCCCGGCAGGTCTGAGGGGAATACATCTGGGAAATCCCTCACAACATGTACAGAATCAATGCTAGGAGATTCAGCTCCCACATCTCTCACAAAAGCTAAGTACGATAAACACCCTTTTTCAACCATCTTCTCGAGCTTTTAGGAATGAAATAACACGGCTAGCGACGAAATCGGTCGAACCCCGCCACTCAATCCGAGAAATACCAGGAATGGCCAACGTAATCGTCTTAGCATGACAGTCCAATATAGCGTGGTACGGAGACAACCGATCCATACCCAATATAACATCAAAGTCCACCATTCCCAACAATAACAAATCGGCCTGGGTCTCCAGGACCCCAATAGATATAACACAGGATCTATAGACATGATCCACAACAATCGTATCACCCACGGGGGTGGATACATGAACGAGGTAAATCAAGAATACCACGAGTCGCACCCAATTGATGTGCAAAATAAGAGGACACGTAAGAATATGTGGATCCTGGATCAAATAGAACGAGGCATCTCTGTGACAGACGGAAATGATACACGTAATCACGGCATCGGAGGCAACCGCATCACGCCCGTCAAGAAGTGCATAGAACCGTGCTTGGCCTCCACCGAATCTCTCCTCGCCCACGGGGCGACCACGAGAAGACCGACCTCCACCTCTACTAGACCGAGATGGTGCTAAAGAGGAGGGCTGATCCTTCTGCTGAGTCCCGCCCCTACGTAGTCGAGGGCAATGTCTCCTCATGTGGCCAAACTCACCACACTCATAACATGCACCCGGTGCTGGAGAAGTAGGTGCTGCACTCTGGGCTGGGAGGGCACTAAGTGATGACTGACCCTGCTGAAACCCCTGTCGACCACGACCATAAGAACCTCCGCTCTGCTCTGGGCGGCCTGAATGAGAAGGTCTAGATGAGCGACCTCTGCTCTGCCGGGAATGCCCTCTAGATGGAGCACCACTGAAACTGCCAGAACTACGAGGCCTCTTGGCCTCCCGCTCCTCTCTCTCTCTCTGCAACGATCCGCCTCAATGGAGCGTGCCATATCAGCTACCTGCTCAAACGATGATGACAGAACTCGCTCGCTGGTCATAAGAATACGGATAGAGTAGTTGAGGCCATCAATGAACCTCCTGATCCTCTCCCTATCAGTGGGGATCATCCATGTGGCATGCCTAGCCAACCGAGTGAATCTAAGCTCATACTGGGTCACAGACATGTCGCCCTGAATCAACCACTCGAACCGGCGACGTAGCTCCTCGCGACGAGACCGAGGTACATATTTCTCTAGAAAGAGAGTAGAGAACTGCTGCCATGTGAGAGGTGCTGCTCTTGCAGGCCTACGCCTCTCAAACTCCTCCCACCAATCAAATGCGGGACCGGTGAACTGAAATGTAGTAAATGAAACTCCGCCGGACTCAAGAATACCAGCCGTACGCAGCATCTTCTGACACTTATCCAAGAAACCATGGGCATCCTCGCCCTCGGCGCCACTGAAATGGGGTGGTCGAAGTCTACCAAATCTCTCAAGACGACGTCGCTCGTCATCGGGCATAGCTCGAACCATATGCTTCTGGAGCCGGAGCTGGTGCAGTCGGAGGAATAACCGGTGCAACCACCCGAGTGGGGACCGCCTGCGGTGTCCGAAGTCCCCGAAAACCGGGTCGGTGTGCGAGCTGCAGGGTCCGTTGTCCACCCCCGACCGAGATGTCGCTACGAGTAGCGATGGTCGAAACTACCGAGCCAAACCGGAACACACCGATAATATCCGAGCAAGAGTCTCCGAAGACCAGGAATAGCAATAGATATAGTCTGGGCCTGAACTGGGGCCGTTGGAGCATCAACCACTGGGGGCTGCTCCTGAACTGGTACAACGGGCGGGTCAGCTGGCACTGCCTCGGCCGCCCTACCTCTACCTCTAGCATGACCGCGCCCACGGCCTCCAACAGGTGGCAATGGAGGTCGTCCACCTCGTCCTGATGCTCGCGTTCTCGCCATCCGCGAGAGAATAGAATATAGAAGTTTAGTTCTCAGAACAACAAGATCGCATGACAGAGTTCAAGAAAAGTGAAGTTTTCCTAAAGGTTCGCAGCCTCCCGAGGATAAGTACAGGCGTCCCCGTACCGATCCACAAGACTCTACTAACCGGCTCAAGACTCATGAGGCCTAGTAAACCTAGGCTTTGATACCAACTTGTCACGACCCTAAATCCGGTCGTGATGGCGCCTAGCACATTGCTAAGCCAGCCTGACCAATCCATATCAACCACGGAGCTAGAAGCTCTCTTTAACCCATTTAAGCAAATTAATTCAAGAAATAACAACGATATATGTAACGAAAACGGGGAACCAAGTCCCATAATACATCAACTCCCATAGACCAAGGGTCAAGAGTCATGAGCCTCTACCGAACATGAGTGTATAAAGGTTTACAAGATACCAAGTGCGGAAAGAAATGTCAATACAAAATCAAAAGACAGTAGGAAGGAATATCGGGTCCTGCGGACTCTGCAGCTACCTCGTATATCCACAAACGTCGCCTCGCACAGCTACTGGATCACTGCTGAGAGGTACTTGGATCTGCACACAAGGTGCAGGGAGTAAAATGAGTACTGCCAGACTCAGTGGTAATAAACAAGGGTAAGACAGCGCAGATAAGAAATCCGCAATAAAGCACTATGTAAAGCTATAATCGGCTACCCTGTCATAGAATCAATCTTCACTGTACCTGTACCAACAAATACCAATAAATAGCATAACAGCTAGCAGATGTAGCTAAATGCAATGCAATGCATGATATGACCGCTACGGCGCGTAGCCCGACTCTAATTTTGGGTACCCGTGCTCACTGTGGGGGTTCAGACTCCGGAGGGGCTCCTACAGCCCAAGCACATCTCATAGAGATATTCCTGCGGCGTGCAGTCCGATCCAACATATATCTCGCTGCGGCGTGCAGCCCGATCCACTACTAGTCAGCTAATATGCAGATACAGCCTCGCAGGCTCAAAAGTAGTTTTTGAAAACTCTTTTATCATTTTTCAGTTGGAAAACAGTAATATCAAGTTCCAGAGATTTGGAATTAGCATAATAACAAAAATAGTTGCGGACTAGTAGTAAACTAGCATGTCTATATGATAAGACCATGATAACGATCCTCGCGGGATCCAATAACTGGCTCACGGCCCACATGTATACTCAACCGCCCAAGAAGGGGGTTCCTCGGCTCAAGAGTGGCCATTATCACAATATATATATATATGCAACCATCCGAGAAGGAGGTTCGACGGCTCGAGAATAGCCAATAATACAGTATCAACAGGTCGGACTAATATATAGTCTCCAGTTCATGATCGACCCCGCACTCTCAAGAGTGTGCGTGTCTCGCCGCTATACGGCGTCACAAAGTGGTATACCGGGGTTTCGAACCCGCTCGTCATCACCCACATCTATTACTCACCTCAATACAGCGCGACGACTATTCCGCAATGCCCTTGCCACGAGAATCAAGCTCCGCACACGTAGAATCTGCTCAAATACAGTAGAAATACAACAAATTAGGCCAATGGGACGTCACCCAATCAATACAACTCGATTTACATCAAAATTCCCAAAGTTGTCAAAACTCGACTTTCGGTACGCTTATCGAAAAATCACGAAAGTCACATATTCGGAACCCTCATCTCAATACGAGTCTATGCATATCAATTTTACCAAATTCGGACTCCATTTGCCCATTCAAAACCTTGATTTTCTAAAGTCCAAGCCAAGGGCTAAATCCTCCATAAATTACCCCAAATTCCTCCATTTTCATGATATAATTGCATAATATTACCAATACTAATCATAGTTTAAGTCCATAGATGATTACCCGATGATTTCCCTTGAATTTCTCTTCAAAATCACCCAAATCGCCTCTAAAGCCGAGACCAAAAATGTGTGAAATGTTCTGAAATTTTTCTAACTTCGGATACACTTACTTACAGCGATTTTCGCTTCCGCGGAATATTTTCCGCTCCTATGCACCCGTATCCGCGACCAAAGGGTCGCTCCAGCGGTTCCAGGCCCGGCCGGCCATTTCCGCTTCGCGAGCAAAGGGCCGCTTAAGCGGGCCCGCTCTGCGAAGGAACTTCCGCTTCGCGGAAACATCCGCCTCGCGCACCATTGACCGCCTCGCGGTCTCGCCCGACGGTCGAGTGTCCGCTTCGCGGACCATGCCCATTTTCTCCCCGTCCGCCTCTCGATCACCGGCTCGCACCGGCGACCTCGTTTCGGCGACCTCGCTTCTGCGTAACCAGCCGCTCTCGCGCATCTCGTCCGCTCGCGGACACGCTCTCGCGTCCGAAACTCCGCGAGAGCGGAAACAACGTGACGAGGATCCCAACCCGCAATTCTTCCACAATTTCTCCCGTTTAACCATCCGAAATCACCCCGAGGCCCCGGGACCTCATCCAAACATACCAACACATCTTAATACCTTATTCGAACTTGCTCCAATCCTCAAAATACGTCTAATAACACCAAAACCCATAATTCACATCAAATTCAAGCCTAAATTCCTTAAAACATTCCGAATTACACATTCGATCAAAAACCCGACCAAACGACGTCCGAATGACCTGAAATTTTGCAGGCACATCCAAAATCACCTAACGAAGCTACTGCAACTGTCGGAATTCCATTCCGACCCCCGGATCAAAATCTCACCTACCGTTCGGATTTCGCCAAAATTCAACCTTAGCCAATTCAAGCCTATTTCTACACCGGGCCTCCAAATTCAATTCCGATCGCTCCCCTAAGTCACAAATCACCTCCCGGAACTAACCGAATCATTAGAATCTGATTCCGAGCCCTCTAACCAAATAGTCAACTCCGGGTTGACTTTCCTTATTCAAGTTTCCTTCAAAAAGGCTATATGCCTCATTTTCAATCCAATCCACTCCTAACTCACCCGATAGACTTTAACACTGATATAAAAGCATAAAACATACAATTTCAACATAACGGGGTGGTAATTCCCGTGACGATGGGCCGGGTCGTCACAAGAAAAGTCCCAGGCAGTGAATTAAAACCAGAAACATTTCACATACGGGTTTCATTTCATAAACCCCCATTTTTGAGCCCTAGAGAGAAGAAATCACGGGAAAAATGCTGGGAAATCCTCGGGTATTCATCGGAGGTAAGTTTCTTGACTCAAAAACATCATTTTATGGTAGAATTAACATCAATCTTCATGAATTTGGGTAGAAATTATGAAGGATTGTGGCCTAGATATTGAAAACGAAAATTTGGGTTTTGAAAGGCCAATCGAACTCCGATTTTAGTAAATTTTATATGTACGGACTCGTGGCGAGACGAGGATTCTGGAAATATGAGTTTCGAGATTTTTCGAGATGTGGGCCCGGGGCTCGGGTTTTGCCAATTTCGTGATTATTGATATTTTTCGAGTTCTTTCGATTGGGTTATGTTCCATTAGCCTATTTTGATATGTTTGTGCTGATTTGTGCTAGTTTTGACGTGCGTGGATGCCGGTTCGAGGAGCTAAGGCGTCGCGGGCATGAGCTTTTGTCGGTTCGAGGTGGGTAATACTTGTAAATGATGTCCCGAGGGTAAGTAAACCCCGGACTTGCACATCTTAGTGCTGTGTTGAGGTGACTTGCATGCCAGATAACGGGCGTCGGGGAGAGCACCATTGGGTATTGTGACTTGATCCGTCCCGCATAATAAATAATAACACCTAATTGTTGAAATGAATTGGACTAATTATCATGTTTGGGCTTCGTGCCAATTATTTGAATCCCTCAGGGATTGGTATCATTGTTTTGATAACACTGTGCATATTTTATTCTAAATTCAAGGTTTAAAATGGTATTTTGCTATTCAGCATTTTTATAAGGTTATGAAAAACTTGAACAAGGTCGTAATAACATTTTTAGCTGTGACTAATATGATATTGTTGCCCGTAGGGCTTTCTTGATTATTTGTTAGACTGATTGGGCCGAGGGCCATATGTTAGGGTATGACATTTCATATGAGCATATGCATACACATGCATGGATCGGACTGCACGCCGCAGTGGTATACGGATCGGGCTGCGCGCCGCAGCAGGTGTGATATTAATATTGTGCTTGGGCTGTAGGAGCCCCTCCGGAGTCTGAACCCCCAGAGTGAGCACGGGTACCCAAATTGGATCGGGCTACACACCGTAGCGGTCATATGCATTGCATGGCATACATACATTGGTTTACGTGTACTACGTGGCACAACATTCAGTACTCATACATTACTGGCACACATGCATTAGTTGCCTTATTGACCAGATCTCCTGGTGTAAATTGATAAGGAGTGCTGAGCCCGAGGGGCTGATTTGAGTGCGGACTTGCATTGTTTGAGATTGTATCCAGGTATTGGTATATTATTATGAAAGAAAGTAGCTAAAAATTGAGATTTCTAAATAATCTACTCACATATGCTTGAAAGGAATAAAAAGATAGTTCTGTATTGTGTAGCATGAGATAGTGTCTATCGTGGTTTTCTTCCCTTCAGCATTATTTACTTTTATTACTGCTGAGTTGGAAGTACTCACACCCGACTCCCTGCACCTTGTGTGCAGATCCATGTACATCACAGTGGAGCTGATTCTATTGCGGCTCGGGAGTGCTTTTGGACAGTCGAGGTAGCTGCCAGCGTTCGCAGGACCTGATTCTCCAGTTTGTCTGTATTTTGTTCCGATCATCCCACACTTGTGCACAGTTATATTCACTATTTACACTTTGTATACTCTGTAGAAGCTCATGACTCTTGACCCTTCGGTCTTTGGGAGTTGGCACGTGTTGGGATTTGGTTCCCTGTTTTTAATATGTATCTATCACTGTTGAATTATTCCGTTATGCTTAAATTGGATAAAGTGAGCTTATGGCTCCGTGATTGTTGTTAATTGGTCAGGCTGGCCTAGCAGTGTGTTGGGCGCCATCACGATCGGATTTGGGGTCGTGACAAAATCTATCCACCGAACGTAAACCTCTACCGCATCCTTCGACCTTTTGTATGGAAAAAACCGACCTCTTGAAGACCGTCGACCTGTATCAAAATCATCTTTTGTATTATCTTTATTCTTCTCCTGGTCTTGACCTTTGGTTGATGCCCGAAAAATCGAGCTGATCATCCTCAGTTATTTTCTTTGGCTCGTACCTATTGGGAACATTTTCCATGTTGTTGCCTGGAACTCGTGCAGACTTGTTGCAATTTTCGGGAAGCGTCAGAACTTCTCGAATTCAGACCTTTAGTAAGAGCTGCCCATTCATCCTATACAGCTAGTAGCACCATCCTTTCCTTCTAACATCTGGTCACGAACTACCACAACAATTTGGACTCTCCTTATGCAATCCTAAATATGTCGGCCTTTCAGGCATGTACCTTTCGGGCCCCAACATTGACCTTGATAAAAGAATACACAATCATCTCCAATAAATCTATTGAGTTCTCGGGCAAAAGCGAATACCATGCCAGGGCCCCTTTTGTAAGGGTCTCCCCAAATTTCTTTATTAAGACTGACTCAATTGTTCCCCTTCACCGTCATTGTATAAGTGGTGATGTGCTCTTGAGGATCCGAAGTCCATCATATATTGGCATGTCTGGTATTTTGAACCATTTCGGGATCAATTATAGTGCCGCGCTTGGTTTGAACATTAACTAGGTATATTTCTTTGAGTCTGGTCCTTTTAACACTAGTGGTGCTCTCGGAATTTAATCCATTCGGGCATTTATTTCTCTCATAAATAACATGAGTTCGATTTTAAAGGGATCATTCTTATTGTTGTTACCGGATCCGCTACCATTCCCTCCATCCTCGTCGAAGCTGACTTCACCCATCGGGATGTTATTGTTGACCCTTTGCATTGTTTGATTTAAGGGAGGACTGGGAGGAACTAGACCTCGTCCATTCGTGTTGTTGGAAGAACCCGACAACGCCTTCAATACTTTTTGTTACTCTATCGCGATCCTTAGTGTTTCAATGACGTGCTCGTTTTCAGCATCATCTAGAGTTGCCTCTCGAACATGTCGCATATATTGCATGCCATGGACTGATGTGTCCTCATCCCCTCGTTGCCGGTATCACTCCAAGAGCACCTCATACATCGTAAGCCATAATCAATTTTCTAGATATTCATTGGGAAATTGCTCTACCCATTACAATATGAAAGGTTGTACTTGTGAATTCACCATCATTATACATTTATCATTTATTTAAAGATAATTTTATTATTTATTGCAAAGACATTAAAGGAGTGGTGTGTAGATAATGGATAAAAATGACATTCAGTTTTTTGATGGATATTTTGGTAATTTAACTTTATATCAAAAGTTTTCCTACTTTTAATTTAGTATGATGATATGATATGATAGACTTGTATAACCTCTTTTCTGTTAGTTTTTGTTGGGAAGTCATCACCATTCGTCTGCTCTTTGCTATTGTACTTGCATACCTTTTGGAGAAGTGGGTCTTGTGGGCTTTTTTGATTGATAGTCGATGAAGAGGCCTTGCTTTGAATAGAAGAAACGATTCTATGACAGAAGCAGTCATCAAAAGGAGTAAAGGACCTCTGAAGTAAAAGTTTTCCTATAAGTCATTAACATCATTCATTCTGCTGGTAAGTTATAAAAAAGAGACGAAGAATAAGAAAAAAAGAAGAAGATACCTTTCATTGAACACCTGAATTGTTTTCCCTTTTGACTCCCTCAAATTGTTTATTTTTTGCGCGAACTATTTTTTTTTGGACATTCCCTTTAAATTTCTAAACATTGTGTTAAACCCCCTGACACTCCCCTTTATTAAGCGGAATACTGAGATTCAATTTAGTTAATCGTAACACATGGTCAGTATTATCTTGTTGATTTGTCTTTCTTTTGCGTCTCTCTAACTTTTGCTCAAGGACTTAAATTTGGAGGAGTTTGCTAGGAAGAAATCCTACTATGTTATAACTTGAATATGTACATGTTACATGATTGAGAATTCATCATGAAGTCCATCTAATTCTCCTTTAAGGCTATGTTGTTGAATGATCAAAACTGAGGCTGTTACTGAGAAATCAGAAGCAGAAAGAATATCTCCAATAGGACCTAACTCTGGACACTCCTCCCAATCACTCATTCCTACTGTTAACACAGAATTTACCCTCCCACCACGTCCCACAATAAACAAACCATATTGCCCTTCTAATGACCTTAATGTTGAAAATGTTTGTCCTGAGTTGACAAGGTATTTCTCCACATACGCAACACGTCCTCCAGCAACATGTTTATCGTAAAATTCTGCAAAGCATTCATCGTCAATCTTCATTTCTTCCAAATGTTCAGTGGTATTGGATTTTGCTCTACCAACTCTTGATGACACACTATCTCCGGCAGCCTCTACTAGAAACCTGATTACTGTCAGTTTTACTCCAGGATGTCGTGCCACGCGTCCTGCATAGACAAGTGCTTCCCTATCATCTTTGCCACCAATAAAGATCACTGCTGCATTTAGGGAAATCGATGATCTTGATATAACGGTTTTTCCAAGACCCCTATCTACTAAAATCCCCACAGAACAAGGCGCATTCCGAAGAACCTACATGAAAATGTCATATGTCAAACAAATAATTTGAAATATCCAACTACCCGTAGATATAAAAGTTAAGACCTAACATTATTTAGTATTGCAAGTCTTTGCTTTAAATATGTTTTGCACACAACTACTCAATGTGCATAGATATCTTTCATTTAGTTTCACTAGAATAGAGATAAAGGATAACTTGTAGATGATTATTAAGTTTTTTATTATATTTCTAGAGGGAGGCTAGCCTGTTAGGAAACTGCTAGTGGTTAGTGTTGAGTTCTCACTACTCTTTCGTTCCTCTTAGCTAGTGTTGGGATTTATCTACATGTTGTCATTTTTCTTTCTATCTATTTCTTGGTTCTTGTGATGTTGTTATTTTGCTTTCTATCTATTTCCTAGTTCTTGTGATGTTATTTTTTCAATGGTTTTTGTTGATGTTAATGATATATTGCCTCTTTTCGTCTTCTTAAACCGAGGGTATTTCAGAAACAACCTCTGTGCCCTCGGGACAGGGGTAAAGTCTACGTACACACTACCCTCTCTAGATTCCACTAGTGGATTTCACTAGGTTATGTTATTGTTTGTTATTTTTTTAGTGAAACATCAGTTTTAGCAGTGGTATGAAATTACGTACAAGGTTTCATGTGTATTAGTTGTTTATGATTTTTAAGAAAGAAAGAAATTAATAAGCAGTTGATATGTGTGGCGTACCTTACGGTTGATATGGCGGAAGCCTGAATGGCCCACATCAAGTCTTCCATCTTCCTCTTGATTCTTATGAAAAGGAAGTATAACAAGATGTACCAAGAGGTCCTCAGCAAGAATGCTAATATCTTGGTGCATATTATTGATGGTTGAAAGTGCCATCATTCTTTGTAAGTTAATGCCTTCACAATCCTCACTTAAATAAGCATGAACATCTTTGGTAATTTTTTCTCTCATTTCAACCACTGTAGGATCAGTTACTGTCACAGCATCAACTCCAACTTCAACTCCAACTCCAACTCCTCGTCCTTGTGTTAATGTTGCTGCTATTTTATCAGTTAACTCAATCATATCAGTTAAGTAAACCATTATTCCAGGATTTGCTGGCCCTCGAGAGATTTCCATGAAATTAGTTGCTGAGAAAACATTCTGAGAACTACGAATGCAGAGTAGTATTCGAAGCTCATTCGTCGGATTAAGCCATTGAAGTGCCATTTTTTGTGTTGGTGACCGTTTCCTTGCACGTTCAATAATTTTTGCGACCACCAGTGGGGTGT
This sequence comes from Nicotiana noctiflora, assembly GCA_032618575.1. NCBI lineage: Eukaryota > Viridiplantae > Streptophyta > Magnoliopsida > Solanales > Solanaceae > Nicotiana > Nicotiana noctiflora. Next base: position 164,504 of record JASVEL010003048.1, on the reverse strand, counting down.
ATATTATGGTAAGAAAAGTTACAAACACCAAAACAATACTTGTTGACATACTTATGATATTCATCTGCATATGAACAAAAAATAATCTTGATCATAACATATGTATTGAGTTAATTTCATGCATGATTACCGAATTTTTTCTAGTAAAGCAATAAATTCAAAAACTTTTTTTGGGGGGTCATCTTAAAGTAACTGAACTTGATTCAATATAACAATAGTCACTAAATTTTATCCACTTTAACAGTAAAGTAGCAAAATTATATTTTGTCTAATTAAATTAATTGCACTTTACCCATTATATAGTAAAGTCACACTGAATGTTTCCAATATAACTCGAAACCCACCAATCAAGGTGATTTTATGTTATAGAAGGTAAAACTTAACTGACTTTACTTTTATAGTGAATAATGTTAATGTGACAAAGAATAGTTTAAAGATTACTTAATATGAAAAAATAAATTTGCAATTTTTCTGTTATAGTGATAAAATTCAATGACAGTATGTGGTAAGCAACTCCCATCGATGGTAAGCAACCCCTACTTCCAACCAAGAGATTGTGAGTTCGAGTCTCTCCAAGAGAAATGTGAGAAGTTCTTGGAGGAAAGGATGTCGGGGATCTATTTGGAAACAACCTTTTTATCCCAGGGTAGGCTAGGGGTAAGGTCTGATTATACGGGGATGCTATTATTATTTTTGTATGTGGAATCAATTCACCGAGAAAAACAATAATGTTTGAACAAATAATAATAATGAAAGAAAAATATGTTAAAAACTTACGCGGTAAGCATTAATAGCTAAATAGACTTGAAAATGGCCCTTGATATTGAGTAGCAATCCAGTGGCAACTGATTCTGGCCAATGAAATCCTAGCATTAATCCAGAAACCACAGAACCAAGTACTTTACCACCTGTCGCAATTAGGAAAGGAACGATTATTTTTGCCCATGTAGCAATCTTGCCAGCCTCAAATTCTGAAAGTTTAGCTTCTGTCCCAACCCAAAAGAAAAATAATGGATAGAATATAGTCCTAAATATATAGTTAACTTTTCCAATCATCATTTTTGATATTCTCCCTTCTCTTGGCATAAATAGTCCAACCAAGAATGCACTCAATACTTTACTGAAACCAACAATAGGTGACATGCTACAAATTGAGATAATAAAAGCAAGTGCCACAACTAAATGTGACCCTTTCATTGGTTTTCCTTCAGGATTTTCATTATTCACCCATTTCATTACTGAAGGAACTACCTTTGATGCTAACAACGTTTGAAACACCAAAATTGCCATCATCTTTAACATCATTTTCACACTTCGATTCTGAAAGTTTTTATCCGGATCGAAAATCAAAAATCCAATTGTGATTAATAATATCGAGACAACATCAGAATGTATTCCAGCTTCAACAATAAATCGACCTATGTCCGATTTACCAATTTTTAGGTCAGTGATTAATCGAGTTAATAACGGAGAATCTGTTCCAGCAAGAACAATTGCTAAACATGAACTGAATACAGCATTTGATTGTATAGAAATATGTAGAAGTGGGGTGATGAGGCAAGCAAAAACAAATGTAGTTAGGACTCCAGAATAAGCAACTTTTGCCTCAGGGAGTGTCAATTGGAGGAATATATTGGGATCAATTTCTAACCCTACAACAAACATGTGACACACCATAATTGCATCCACAATATAGTTCAAAGTTTGTTGTACTTCGTTGTCGTTTAAAAACCTGTTACGCACGAATTCAAGATTACTAAGTAACAACCCTACCTGCAATTAAAAAAAAATTATATATTAGATGTCATTATTTTGAGATCAATCACAATTGGGAAAATAAAATAAGTAAAATCGGAGTCACGTATATGAATAGAAAAAAAATTGTTTAAAAAGATATACAAAATTTTATTAGGATGGAATAAAAAGAATTAAGCAGTTTGACAACGAACAAATCTTAATTGTTCCTAAAAAGGGAGTATATCAATTGCTATTGTTTCATGGCGGACACTGACTCAGCAAGTCGCATCACAGCTAAGGGATCTAATCGAGGTTTCAAACGCATTCAAGCAATTGGTATCCGATTGAAAGATAGGAAGTATAGACTCACAATGGTTACTTGTTGAAAGCAAAAGTAAATTGGCCCATCATGAATTCTATGACGTTTTTAAACCTAATTAATTTCGGTTCATAATGAATGAACTCCAGGATGAAGAAAACATATTCACCTTTTATTCCGACTCGATCGGCCATGTCACATACTATTGTGTGTATGGGACCAGGGTCTCATACCATCCCCGTAAGAAAGGGTGGTAGCACCATTATAATCCCACTAGTAGGGTGGAGTGACTTAATCACAAGCATAAGAATGCAACCCGTGGCCCGTACCTCAAAGAGAAGCGAAAATCAACTCTGATCTATTAAAGCTACTCACTATCATATTTTTCATTTATGGTTATTACAAACTATCATAAAATGTATCATAAGTTAACATTCGCCTTTATTACAGATGCTTTTATTGTGTCACCTTTTATGAAAGGCCAAATCGACACGGTAGATATTGCGATGTGAAAATCTTTCCTTAGAGAAATCGAAGAAATATGTATCACAAGTGTAAATTTGAGAAGTCTCACGAGAATATTCTATCGTAAAAGACATTCAAGAATCGGTATATGAAATTTTAATTAATGTTACAATTACATGACATAGAAGATAAAAAGGTTAGGGGGTAGAGAGAGAGACTTACAATGGATTCAGCAATTATACGAGGTTGGGAAAGAGGGCGAAGCAGAAGGTGGACACAGTTGCATAAGAACATGGCTAAGAAAAAACCTAAGAGGTAAACAGACATAGATGCAATTCTAATGGTAATTTGATTCTGGCATTCCACTTTTGTGTCGTTCTTCTTTAAGAAATCCATTTATTTCTTCTTATCCTTTTTGCAGATAATTAAATCTTGTAATCTCTGTTGGATTGAGTTCAATTAGTAGATCAATATATATCAAATTCTTTCCCAATTGACATACACATTCTCAGAAAGAGAAGAATGAATGTGGAGGTACGTACTATGTTGAAAAGAACATTCCTCAATAGGCGGGGCTCCTCTTGCTCCCACACTTAACTAATCACGTAGGTTAAGGTTGTTAATATGTCTCCTAATTACTAGCAAGTACCAAATGCAACCATCCTATTTTCTTAATATATAGATGTCACAATAAATAATTTCAATGACAATTTCGTTATTAAATAGAGCTCTAATTATCTTATTTGTTTTTCAATGTTAGTCCTAAATTTTGGTTGAATACATAGAGGTCCCCAAAAGTTTACAAAAATTTTCATTTCAACAACTCAATTAAGGTCATGACTTACTTGACTCCTTAAGCTTACCAGCTCAATTAAATTGCCATTTGTTACTTCTCCTAATAGTATTGCGACGCGAGGGTACCGTTTGAAAACTTGGGTATAATTATAAGATCCACATAATTGCATGTAGATCTTATTAGAACATAAAATTTTACAACTTTAGCATTCATCTCTTATACATTAATTTTCACGTCAGTGAATGATTAACGAGAGTAAATAAAAAATGGAATAAATATCTTCATTATATTCCATTGTAAAGATAATGAAAATAAGATTAAAATCATAATACGGCTAGCATGTGAGCTGGTTAGGCCTGGGTCCGGCTTAGGACCGCGAGTCCATATGGGCGGGCCTAACCGTTTAAACTCAGGACCAGGCGGGATGGGTCGCTAAGTGGGCCGGTCCCCTGAAAAAGTCTGTGAGATAGGGACAGTTTGGGCCCAGGACTGACTGCTAGGTGGAGCTAGTTCAACGAGTCCTAAAGGGGCTCAAGTTCAACGGGCCCAACGACTATTTTTAAAATTAAAAAAAAAATTTATACCTAATTTTTTTTTAGCTGTTACAAATGTTTAAAATATGGTCATTGACATGCAAAAATAGCCATTTGCTAATTCTAGAATAGGCATTTAACCCCCCCCTCCCCCCCTCCCCCCCCGCACACACACTTTGTTTTAACCCCATACTTTTTATAATTATATTCTTCCATATTTTAAACTATAAATACCCCTCATTCTTTCATTGTTCTCACAAAATCATCAATCTCTCAATCTCTCTCTCTCTAATTTTCTTCTATAACTGCTTACTTTATTGTTGCAATTTGTGAAAAATTGTGAAGTTGGTGAATTGAAGTCTTCAACTTTTCAACGATATAAAAGTTGTTAGTCAATTATAGTTTTGCTTTGTTTTAATTACTTTTGTATCGTTTGATTAATTAAGATGAATTTTTTGTTAAAAAATACTATTTAGTAGTAAAAAAATCCAAGAGTAGTGAATCTAGTGGCCAATCTATTCCTCCTCGAATTCACCGGGCTCTCCTACCTAAACCCCATACTTTCCCTCTACCTGCTCCTATTCTTGATGGTGATAATACTTTATTATAATTTACAGAGAGTCAATATTTGCACAATGTTGGAGGTGGTGAACACTTAGACCATGAATATATGAATGCTCTTTATGGTAATCCAACTATTGATGAAGATAATGAGCATGAAATAGATTTGGATGAAACACAACCGGATGATGATACACTCACTAGTCTTGTTGCTGAAGTGTCACGACCCAATTTAGGATCATAACCGGCACCTAGGAGCCAGTGCCCCAAGTAAGCCTCATCGGTATTTTATAGATTATCGGACAAAGTTTCCCCTGGTTTTCGACTATCCTAAAATTTTCCCTGTCTCAAATCAGCAATCAAACATCCAAATAGCAATTCAAATGACAATGACATTATCAATTAACCAAAATAAATATCTACCTTTAAGAAACCACCCACCAACAACAAGAAATACTACTTTATCTCCAAATTTGATAAGAATGAGCGATACGCAACATAAATCTATAATAAAGAAAAATACTCCAGATACTAAAAATTAGACTATGTAGCTACTCTAAGAGTTCAAAGAAAATACCGTAATAATAAATAAATTTCCGCCCACATGAACAAATGCGGGGCTCATCAGAAACTATCAACTTGTGCGTCTGACAAACGAAATCCTCGCCCTTCAACTGTTATCTCTGGAGAAAAAATAGCAGAGAGTGAGTCGCTAGCTCAGTGAGTAATAACACTTAACAACAACAATTTTTAATTGGGTATAAATCAGAAAATATGCCCGTATAATAATAATTAGGAACTATCATAAATAAAGTGCCCTTTCAAAAAAATAAAATAATAATAATCAGTCTCATCATGTGTTTCCTCTAGTAGAAATCAGTTTAACAATTCCGTAATAGACCCGTAAGCACTGTGATTCAAATCCTTATGATTGGTAGGTTTCCAAGGAAGGATCATGTATTCTATATCACTATATGGACCCCTTCGTAAAAGGACTCAAATATAACTGTAGGTCGCTACTCGAGGAAAAACTATAACTGTATACTAGTTCTACATTCTTACTAGCGAAGGTTATAACTGTAATCGGTAATCTGTAAATACAAGGTGCACCAGGTCTATCGAACCCGTCGTTAGCTAAGGGATCCTTCAAAGTTTCCTCCCATTTATACTCTTTCTTGTAAACAGTAAATACTCGTACAAAAGCATTTTCAAATTAATGAAGGGCATATCATTTCTTATCAAATGTTGTAATTTTATTTCGGTAATGCAAATCATGTCTCAAGTAATAGTAAAACTTGTCTAGTAATGGTGATACTAATTTAAATAACTGTAACATATCAAGTAACGGTAAAACATATCTTTAACAGAGGAAACATTTAGAATAACCGGTAAACATCTCAAGTAAACTGTTCGGTGCCATATAATGTAAAGGACTTATCCCACATCCAATATTAAACATTCGATAACACATTTATGTCACGACCCAAATCCGGTCGTGATGGCACCCAACAATTAAGCTAGGCCAGCCAGACCAACAATTCAATTATCACAACGATATCAGTCCCAAATGGACATCCCAAGAAGAATATATGAGTTTAAGAACTCCAATAATAATAAAAGTGAACAAAATACCGACACTCCCAAAGATCCGGAGTCACAAGTCTAGAGCCTCTAACAAAACCCAATATGAATAGAGAGTACTGTATAGAAATACTCAAGTCTGAATACAAAATACAAAATAACAACTGGAAATGAGAGGAGAAGCTAGGTTCTGGCGAACGTAGGCAGCTACCTCAGCAACTCGATATGACACTGCAACCGCGGGAAATGCCTGTCTACTGCTCCTGAGTACCTGAGTCTGCAGACAAAAGGTGCAGGGAGTAGGGGTGAGTACTAAGTACTCAGTGAGTAACAAATATATATAAGTAGCTGACAGTAAGAAATCCACAAAATACCACAATATGAAGCTACACTACAGTCCGAATCTCCTACGAACTAGCATCAACAATACAATTCAGCTACCACAGAGTAATTCAACAAATAAAGATGCAATGCAATGCACATAACCGCTACGGCGTGTAGCCCGATCCAATTTAACGTCGACGACGCTCACTGGGGGTGTGTACGGACTCCGGAGGGGCTCCTACAGCCCAAGCGCAATACTGCTGCGGCGTGCAGCCCGATCCTCATATCAACCACTGCGGCGTGCAGCCTGATCCCATACTCAGTCCACAATAAGCAAATAAGTCACAAAACAGTTCATTTTTCTTAATTCCAATTTCCAATTCATAATTTATGAAAAATACTTTAACTTTATTAAATTTGCAAAAATCGGTGACTTAGCATTTAAAAAAGGTGATTTCAATTTCTAGGACTGAGATCAGTGATTTAAGCAATTATAGCTATCACATAAATATTGTCCTCTAAGGACGCTACGGATCGGCACAAGGCCCCAAACAAGGCTTACAGCCCACAAAAATATCAAATACAGTGTATTTCCAACACTAATAACATATTATTCACTTCCGGGATGGACCAAGTCTCAATCCCAAGTCACAATCAATCCCGCACCTGCCACGGTGTGCGAGCCACGCCCTACTAGCATCACAATGTGCTAAGCCGGGGTTTCGAACCCTCAGGCTACCATATACACAAACTACTCACCTTTAGCCGGCCGTAGACTCGTCCGCGATGCCTTTTCCTTTGAATTTAGCTCCCTCGTGCGTGGAATCTAGTCAAACCACAATAATTATATCAAATACGGGTCAAATAATCATAACCCATTTCAATTTACATGAAATTCGCATAAATACACCAAGTTGGTAAAACCCGACCCCGGGCCCACTGCTCGGAAAAATTCGAAATTAGTACCAACGCGATCCTTATCTCGCCACGAGTCCGTGCATATAAAATTTATCGAAATCGGAGTTCAAATGGCCTTCCAATCCAAAAATCCCATTTTCAATATTTGGGCCACATTTCTTCAAGATTTCAACCCAATTTCATGAAGATTGATGTTAATTCTACCATAAAATGATATTTTTGAGTCAAGAATCTTTCCTCCGACGAATACCCGATGACTTCTCAGTGATTTCCTTGAGTTTTCTTCTCTCTAGGGCACAAAATTATGTTTTGGGGGTGTAAACCCGTAACTCCTCTGCTTCTGGATTTTATTCACTGCCAGAGCTTTTTGCTCTTCGCGTTCGCGTGAGCTCCCACGCGTTCGCGATGAACAGTCCCCTCTTTCTCTACGCGAACGCGACGACTCCCACGCGTTCGCGATGCCCGTCTCTGACTTACCCTACGCGAACGCGAACCACTCCACGCGTTCGCGAAGAACAATATTCCCAGCCACCTATTTTCCTTCTACGCATTCGCGATACACCTCCCGCGAACGCGAAGCACACTCCCACGACCCTACGCGAACGCGACCACTGGAACGCGAACGCGATGCACACGATCCCTGGCCTACGCGAACGCGTCTCCCCTTCCCATGAACGCGATGCACTGATAAGCTTGGCCTTCGCGAACGCGGCCCTTGCCACGCGAACGCGAAGGCTTAAAGGCCTGGGCAGAACCTGCAGTTTTTCTGCAGATGTTTGCCAAGTCCAAATGCCCGGTTGATGGTCCGAAATCATCCCGAGGCCCCGGGACCCCAACGAAAACCACCAACGTACTCCAAAACATGATACGGACTTGTTCCAATCATAAAAATACCATACTAAACATCAAAATCTCCATTTACTCACGAATTCAAGCCAAAGTTTCTTCAAAACATTCAAAACTAATATTAAGTCCAAAACCCGATCAAACGATGTCCAAATGACCTGAAAATTTGCAGACAAATCCAAAATCACATAACGAAGCTACAGAAATTGTCTGAATTCCATTCCGACCCCCGGATCAAAATATCACCTGCCATCCAGTTTTCGCCAAAATCAACCTTCGTCAATTCAAGCCTAAAATTACACCGGACCTCCAAATTCAATTCTGATTGTTCTCCTAAGTCATAAATGATCCCCCGGAACTAGTCGAATCATCAGAATCCGGTTCTGAGCACTCTAACTCAATAGTCAACTCTTGGTTGACTTCTCAGATTCAAGCTTTCTTCAAACATGCTATTTGTTTCATTTTTCAATCCAAATCACTCCTAACTCACCCGATATACTCTAATACTGATTTAAAAGCATAATATATGTAAATGCAAGGTAACAGAGGGTGGAAATTCCCGTAACGACGGGCCGGGTCGTTACATTCTCCCCAACTTAAACAAACGCTCGTCCGCGAGCGGGTTAAGAAACATACATGGAGCATCAAACAAATGTGGATATCTGCTCCGCATTTCCTGCTCGGTCTCCCAAGTTTCATCCTCCACGGGACGACCTCTCCACCGCACTTTCACCGAAGCTATATCTTTGGATCTCAACTTACGAACCTGTCGACCCAAAATGGCTACCGGCTCCACATCATAGGTCAAGTTCTCATCCAGCTGTATCGTGCTGAAGTCTAACACATGAGACGGGTCTCCGACATACTTCCGGAGCATAGATACATGGAACACCGGTGAACTCCCGACAAACTGGGTGGCAAAGCAAGCATATAAGCCACCTCCCCAACTTTCCTAAGCACCTCAAATGGTCCAATAAACCTTGGGCTCAACTTCCCTTTCTTTCCAAACCTCATAACACCCTTCATAGGCGAAACCTTTAGCAACACCTTCTCACCTACTGAATAAGACACATCTCGGACCTTCCGGTCCGCATAACTCTTCTGACGCGACTGAGCTGTGCGAAGTCTCTCCTGAATCACCTTCACCTTGTCTAAGGCATCTTGGACTAACTCTGTCCCCAACAACCTAGCCTCGTCGGGCTCGAACCAACCAACTGGAGACCTACACCGCCTCCCATATAAATCTTCATACGGTGTTATCTGAATGCTGGACTGATAGCTATTATTATAAGCAAACTCCGCCAAAGGCAAATAATCAGCCCACGAACCACCGAAATCAATGACACAAGCACGCAACATGTCATCCAATATCTGAATAGTACGCTCAGACTGCCCATCCGTCTGTGGATGAAATGCTGTGCTCAGCTCTACCTGTGAACCCAACTCTCGCTGAAATGTCCTCCAGAACTGAGAAGTGAACTGGGTACCTCTGTCCGATATAATAGAAATAGGAACTCCATGCAATCTCACTATCTCACGGATGAATATCTCTGCCAACCGCTCCGAGGAATAAGTAGTACACACTGGGATAAAGTGAGCTGACTTGGTCAACCTATCCACCACCACCCAAACTGAATCAAACTTCCTCGCTGTCCGAGGGAGTCCACTAACAAAGTCCATAGTTATTCTTTCCCACTTCCACTCCGGAATATCAATACGCTGGAATACACCACCAGGTCTCTGATGCTCATACTTGACCTGCTGACGGTTTAGACACCGAGCCACATGGCTCACAATATCTTTCTTCATCTTTCTCCACCAGTAATGCTGCTTCAAATCCTGATACATCTTCGCGGCTCCTGGATGAATAGAATACCGCGAGCTGTGGGCTTCCTCCAATATCAACTCACGAAGGCCATCAACATTGGGCACGTATATCCGGCCCTGCATCCGCAATACACCATCACTATCAATAGTGACATCTCTAGCATCATCATGCTGAACTGTGTCCTTAAGGACAAGTAAGTGTGGATCATCATACTGGCGCTCTCGAATACGATCATATAAAGAAGAACGAGCTACTACACAAGCCATCACCCGATTGGGCTCAGAAATATCCAGTCTCACCATCTGATTAGCTAACGCCTGAATATCAACTGCTAGGGGTCTCTCCCCAACTAGAATATATGCCAAACTGCCCATACTAATAGCCTTCCGACTCAATGCATCAGCCACTACATTGGCTTTCCCGGGATGGTACAAGATAGTAATATCATAGTCTTTAAGCAATTCAAGCCATCTCCACTGCCTCAAATTTAGATCTTTCTGCTTAAACAAATGTTGAAGGCTGCGGTGGTCCGTATATACATCACAAGATACACCATATAGGTAATGCCTCCAAATCTTCAAGGCATGAACAATAGCAGCTAACTCCAAATCATGAACAGGGTAGTTCTTCTCGTGGGGCTTTAGCTGACGAGAAGCATATGCAATAACTCTACCATCTTGCATCAACACACAACCGAGTCCAACTCTAGAAGCATCACAATACATCGTATATGACCCTGAAGCTGATGGTAACACAAGTACTGGAGCGGTGGTCAATTCCTTCTTGAGCTTCTGGAAGCTCTCCTCACATTCATCAGACCACACAAATGGAGCATTCTTCTGTGTCAACTTGGTCAACGGTGAAGCAATAGATGAGAAACCCCGAACAAACCGGCGATAATAGCCTGCCAAGCCGAGGAAACTCCGAATCTCTGTAGCTGAGGAAGGTCTGGGCCAATTCTGCACTGCCTCAACCTTCTGGGGATCAACCCGAATACCATCACTGGACACTATATGTCCCAGAAAACCCACAGTATCAATCCAGAACTCACACTTAGAGAATTTAGCATAAAGCTTTTCTTCTCTCAACCTCTGCAATACAACCCTCAAGTGATGTGCATGCTCCTCCTGGCCGCGTGAATACACCAGAATATCATCAATAAACACAATCACAAAAGAATCAAGGTACGGCCGAAATACACTATTCATCTAGTGCATGAATGCTGCTGGGGCGTTAGTCAACCCGAAAGACATCACCAGGAACTCATAGTGCCCATATCGCGTCCTGAACGCTGTTTTCATAATATCCGAGTCCCTGATCTTCAACTGATGATAGCCCGATCGAAGATCAATCTTAGAAAATACACTAGCTCCCTGGAGCTGATCAAATAGGTCCTCAATACGAGGCAATGGGTACTTATTCTTTAATGTTACCTTGTTTAGCTGCCTGTAATCAATGCACATTCTCATTGTGCCATCTTTCTTTTTCACGAACAACACCAGTGCACCCCAAGGTGACACACTCGGACGAATAAAACCCTTATCTAAGAGTTCTTGAAGTTGTTCTTTCAATTCTTTTAACTCTGCTAGTGCCATGCGATAGGGAGGAATAGAAATGGGCTGAGTGCCCGGCACCAAGTCAATACCAAAGTCAATATCTCTGTCAGGCGGCATGCCTGGTAGGTCTGCTGGAAATACATCCGGAAACTCCCTCACAATGGGGACCGAATCAAGACTGGGTGTCTCAGCCTCAACATTTCTAATGAAGGCCAAATAAGACAAACAACCCTTGCCAATCAATCGTTGGGCCTTTATATAAGAAATCACCCTGTCGGACACATAATCAGTCAAGCCACGCCACTCGATCCTCGGATTACCTAGAATAGCTAGTGTGACTGTCTTGGCATGACAATCCAGAATCGTATGGTAAGGAGATAGCCAATCCATGCCTAGAATCACATCGAAATCTACCATGCCCAGTAGTAATAAATCAACTCGGGTCTCCAGACCCCCAATAGTAATAAGACATGATCGATATACCTGATCCACAACAACAGTATCCCCCACTGGGGTAGACACATGTACGGGCAAAGCAAGAATACCACGGGTCATACCCAAATGATGTGCAAAATAAGTAGAGACATAAGAATAGGTGGATCCGGGATCAAATAAGACGGAAGCATCCCTGTGGCAGACTGAGATAATACCTGAAATGACCGCATCTGAAGCACTAGCATCCTTCCTATCCGGAAGAGCATAGAAACGAGCCCGGCCTCCACCAGTACGATCCTCACCCCTATGGCGACCTCTGGATACCTGGCCACCAGTCCTAGCTGACTGTGCTGGCGCTGAAGAAACAGGAGTAGAAGACGAAGGCCGATCCCTCTGCTGAGACCGCTTACGAAGCCACTGAGGACACTCTCTCCTGATATGGCCCAAATCACCGCACTCAAAACAACGGCCTGAAGATGGAAGAAGGGGTTGCTGAGGACCCCTCGCTACCGATGAACCCTGTGCTGAGGAAGCAGGAGCAGAGCTCTGAGCTGGAAGAGCACTCAGTGCAGGCTGACTCTGCTGACGGCTCTGCTGACCCTGATAACCCTGATGGCCCTGACGACCACGATCTGATGAAACCCCACTGGACTCTGCACGTCCAGACTGATGAGACCTGAAAGAGCGACCTCTGCTATGCTGAAATTGGCCCCTAGACGGAGCACCACTGTAACTGCCAGTACCACGAGGCCTCTTAGCCTCTCTCTCCTCCCGCTCTCTGCGGCGATCTGTCTCAATATGACGGGCAGCATCAACCACCTCCTCAAAGGTAACTGCCGAAACTCTCTCCCTGGTCATCAATATGCGGATGGGATAAATAAGGCCATCAATAAATCTCCGAATCCTCTCTCTGTCTGTAGGAACCATCCACATGGCATGACGGGCCAACTGTGTGAATCTCATCTCGTACTGATTAACCGTCATCTCTCCCTGCTTCAACCACTCGAACCGACGTCGCAGCTCCTCTCTCTGAGACTGAGGTACGTACTTCTCCAAAAATACCGTGGAGAACTGCTGCCAAGTGAGGGGCACTGCCCCAGCGGGCCTACGCCTCTCGAAATCCTCCCACCACCGAAATGCTGCACCTGTGAACTGAAAAGTGGTGAATGAAACACCGCTGGACTCTAGAATACCTGCGGTGCAAAGCATGCGCTGACATCTGTCAAGAAAACCCTGGGCATCCTCGCCCTCAGATCCACCGAATGTCGGAGGCTGTAGCCTCTCAAATCTCTCCAAATGACGTTGCTCATCGTCGGGCATAACTGGAACCATATATGCAGGAGCTGGTGCAACGGGCGCAATTGGCTGAACTGGCTCGGGTGTGTGAGCCACGGGGGTCTGATTCCCTCCCCCTGCCTGTGAAGAAGATACTGCAGCAGTAGCAGCAACTACCTGTGCCAAGCCTGTGCACACTGATAATATCTGAGCCAAGGTCTCCTGAAGACCTGGTATGACAATGGGCACTGCCGGTGCCTGAACCTGAGTTGCCGGAGCGTTCACCGCTGGAATCTGGTCCTGAGTCTGATCGGCTGGTGGGTCAGCAAGTGTTGGTGCTGCTGCCCTACCTATACCACGACCACGGCCTCTGGGTGCCAATGGTGGTCGTCCGCCACGTCCGTTAGCTCGTGTTCTCGCCATCTGCGATAGAATAGAATATGGAAAGATTTAATTTCATGATAACACAAATCGCACGATATGAATCCAAGAAAATGAGGTTTTTCCTAAACTTTCTGTAGCCCTTCGAGGATAGATACGGACGTCTACGTACCGATCCGCGAAAGCCTACTAAACCGGCTCATGACTCGCGAGTCCTAATAACCTAGGCTCTGATACCAACTTGTCACGACCCAAATCCGGTCGTGATGGCGCCCAACAATTAAGCTAGGCCAGCCAGACCAACAATTCAATTATCACAACGATATCGGTCCCAAATGGACATCCCAAGAAGAATATATGAGTTTAAGAACTCCAATAATAATAAAAGTGAACAAAATACTGACACTCCCAAAGATCCGGAGTCACAAGTCTAGAGCCTCTAACAAAACCCAATAGGAATAGAGAGTACTGTATAGAAATACTCAAGTCTGAATACAAAATACAAAATAACAACTGGAAATGAGAGGAGAAGCTAGGTTCTGCGAACATAGGCAGCTACCTCGGCAACCCGATATGACACTGCAACCGCTGGAATTGCCTGTCTACTGCTCCTGAGTACCTGAGTCTGCACACAAAAGGTGCAGGGAGTAGGGGTGAGTACTAAGTACTCAGTGAGTAACAAATATATATAAGTAGCTGACAGTAAGAAATCCACAAATTACCACAATATGAAGCTACACTACAGTCCCAATCTCCTACGAACTAGCAGCAATAATACAATACAGCTACCACAGAGTAATTCAACAAATAAAGATGCAATGCAATGCACATAACCGCTACGGCGTGTAGCCCGATCCAATTTAACGTCGACGGCGCTCACTGGGGGTGTGTACAGACTCGGAGGGGCTCCTACAGCCCAAGCGCAATGCTGCTGCGGCGTGCAACCCGATCCTCACATCAACCACTGCGGCGTGCAGCCCGATCCCATACTCAGTCCACAATAAGCAAATAAGTCACAAAACAGTTCATTTTTCTTACTTCTAGTTTCCAGATTCATAATTTATGGAAAATACTTTAACTTTATTAAATTTGCAAAAACCGGTGACTTAGCATTTCAAAAAAATGTGATTTAAATTTCTAGGACTGAGATCAGTGATTTAAGCAATTATAGCTATCACATAAATATTGTCCTCTAAGGACGCTACAGATCGGCACAAGGCCCCAAACAAGGCTTACAGCCCACAAATATAGCAAATACAGTGTATTTCCAACACTAACAACATAATATTCACTTGCGGGATGGACCAAGTCTCAATCCCCAGTCACAATCAATCCCGCACCTGCCACGGTGTGCGAGCCACGCCCTACTAGCGTCACAATGTGCTAAGTCGGGGTTTCGAACCCTCAGGCTACCATATACACAAACTACTCACCTCTAGCCGGCCGTAGACTCGTCCGCGATGCCTTTTCCTTTGAATTTAGCTCCCTCGTGCGTGGAATCTAGTCAAACCACAATAATTATATCAAATACGGGTCAAATAATCATAACCCATTTCAATTTACATGAAATTCGCATAAATACACCAAGTTGGTAAAACCCGACCCCGGGCCCACTGCTCGGAAAAATTCAAAATTAGTACCAACGCGATCCTTATCTCGCCACGAGTCCGTGCATATAAAATTTATCGAAATCGGAGTTCAAATGGCCTTCCAAATCCAAAAATCCCGTTTTCAATATTTGGGCCACATTTTTTCAAGATTTCAACCCAATTTCATGAAGATTGATATTAATTCTACCATAAAATGATGTTTTTGAGTCAAGAATCTTACCTCCGATGAATACCCGATGACTTCTTAGTGATTTTCTCGAGTTTTCTTCTCTCTAAGGCTCAAAATTATGTTTTGGGGTGTAAACCCGTAACCCCTCTGCTTCTGGATTTTATTCACTGCCAGAGCTTTTTGCTCTTCGCGTTCGCGTGAGCTCCCACGCGTTCGCGATGAACAGCCCCCTCTTTCTCTACACGAACGCGAGGACTCCCACGCGTTCGCGATGCCCGTCTCTGACTTACCCTACGCAAACGCAAACCACTCCACGCGTTCGCGAAGAACAATATTCCCAGCCACCTATTTCCCTTCTACGCGTTCGCGATACACCTCCCGCGAACGTGAAGCACACTCCCACGACCCTACGCGAACGCGACCACTGTAACGCGAACGCGATGCACACGATCCCTTGCCTACGCGAACGCGTCTCCCCTTCCCGCGAACGCGATGCACTGATAAGCTTGGCCTTCGCGAACGCGGCCCTTGCCACGCGAACGCGAAGGCTTAAAGGCCTGTGCAGAACCTGCAGTTTTTCTGCAGATTTTTGCCAAGTCCAAATGCCCGGTTGATGGTCCGAAATCATCCCGAGGCCCCCGGGACCCCAACGAAAACCACCAACGTACTCCAAAACATGATACGGACTTGTTCCAACCATAAAAACACCATACTAAACATCAAAATCTCCATTTACTCACGAATTCAAGCCTAAGTTTCTTCAAAACTTTCAAAACTAACATTAAATCCAAAACCCGATCAAATGATGTCCGAATGACCTGAAAATTTGCGGACACATCCAAAATCACATAACGAAGCTACAGAAATTGTCGGAATTCCATTCCGACCCCCGGATCAAAATATCACCTACCATCCGATTTTCGCCAAAAATCAACCTTTGCCAATTCAAGACTAAAACTACACCGGACCTCTGAATTCAATTCCGATTGTTCTCCTAAGTCATAAATGATCCCCCAGAAGTAGTCGAATCATCAGAATCCGGTTCCGAGCACTCTAACTCAATAGTCAACTCTTGGTTGACTTCTCATATTCAAGCTTTCTTCAAACATGCTATTTGTTTCATTTTTTAATCCAAATCACTCCTAACTCACCCGATATACTCTAATACTGATTTAAAAGCATAATATATGTAAATGCAAGGTAACGGGGTGGAAATTCCCGTAACGACGGGCCGGGTCGTTACAATTTATTTTCAAAATAATGTATAATTCATGTTATGAATATAAAAATTGCGTACTACTCATTGTGTTCGTGCCAATTATTGAACTTTTCACTTGCGAGCACTTGGTTCAACTTCTTCAACCACCTATATTATTACAAAACCAATCTATATGTCAACTTCGAAACTAGCAATGTAATTGGCCCAACCCTTGTCACTTTTAATTAGTTTTCCTGTTTAATTTCTCTATAATATGAATGTTTATTATCTGTTATTCACTTAAGTAGTACTTAAAGGGATAGGAAACTATTTTCCTTGGCAAAAATAAGTATGTGTTTCTTGGAAAATTAGTTTTTTTGTTCGATTTCACGTAGTACTTTGCAAGCACTCACAATCTCTCCATTACAGTATCTAACAGGATATTGTGTAATTACTTAGAATGAAGGAATAGATCTTGCTCATGAGTATTTTTGTATCCAATTAGATTAAAGATCAACTCACTATTTAACTCAACTCAGGATAAATTAAATATACCAATGTCAATAGGATAATAAAATATACCTGAAAATGTGAAATAACAGTAACTAGGAGCAACAACAATATTGTAGCGTGAGGATGCTAACTGTATTGGGAAAAAACTTTTTATGACGTGGCAAGACACGTGGAATATCAAACAAATTTTGTTTTATTATTTTGAGGAGGAAATATGAAGAAGTAAATTAGGCACGGGGTGAAATTCGATTAAAGAAGTCCCCTACCTATTTAGAACAGGTAAGAACGTAACTACGAAGATGAAGGACATCAACAGAAAATAGACACGAGCTTCGTATCTGTTCAAGACATCCAACGGTAACGAGCCAAAAAAGCCTTTAAAGTATGGATCTGAAGGGAGAAAGGAGTCTAAATTCAATCATTAAACATCCTATACGTTAAAGGATCAGCATTTATTGAAAATGATTGTGTAACGACCTATTTAATGTCATTTATTGCTCATTAAAACTTACGTTTTATTCTTCCATCTAGAGTTAGCTATAAAAGGAGGGAGTTAAACCCATTGTAGGACACAACAATAACTGAAATACAATCTTTTTGACTGTCTATTCTAATTATTGAAAGTCTATCATATTTTTTCGGTCTATTGATTATCAGTAACCCGATTTCTCTATTATTTTCTAGTTTAAATCGAAGTTCAATATTTTGGTTAAACAAATTGGTTCTGTTACCGGGAACTCTGATAATCGATTCTTTTTAGAACTTATACGTTTCATTTGTCATAAACATCATGTCACACGATACATTGAACGTTATCAGCGGCGGAGAGTATATCTATGGAATAACGTATACAGCTTCACAGAAAATTTGTAAAGTGGTTATTACGCATGGGAAGCGAGTATGCCAAACCTTGGAGGATGAAAGCATGATTTTTGATGATGCAGACACTGAAGGAATGATCACCCCTCACAACGACGCATTGGTTATTTCTTTACTCGTGCACGATACTGATGTGAGGCGAGTCTTAATTGTCACACCTCCCTTTTTACTACCCCACAACACTTAAGATGTATAAATACACTTGTAGGGTATACCCCGACGCTCAATTACCCGGGACGGATAAAATAACGTAAGGGAAGGAGTTTTTCCAATTTAAGGACAATCGGTTCGGGATTTCATTAGAGATTATTCAGAGTCGCCACTTGGGAATGACAATGGTGTCCCAAGTCACCGGTTAATCCCGAATCCGAGGAATTTTGACTCTTAAAATGTCTGCGAAGCAGAGGTCCGGATAAGGAACTCTGTTAACCCGGGAGAAGGTGTTAGGCACTCCCGGATTCCGTGGTTTTAGCACGTTCGCTCCACTGTCGTTCTCGACTTTTTTTTGACTCAGTTATAGATTTTAACAACATAATGTACTTTTACGTTAAATATCACTTTTTAGGAATTTGCGGTATCGCGAAAACACGTCTCGAGTCATACCGCAACCAGTACGCCTATGACTTTTGGTGTATTTCAGCTTTACCGAGATTTGGATTTGAGTCGCACCAAGTGCACACTCGTTCATAGGAAGGTATATTAAAATCGTGCCCTAAAGTAATGTCTATCGGCTTTTAAATCTTTTGGGAGAAGCTATGGAATTGGCTATTAGCTTTCCCGGGTCTATTTGTGTTATATCATTACTAAATGGGGGCCCCGGTGTTATTCGGGCGAGGCTCGTCCCAATTTTCATTAAAGGATTCAATACTTGTATTTAACTACGTTTTCTACACTTGTTCTTTCCTTAATCGTATTACTAACACTAGTATAATCCCAGGCCCGTGTAGTTTGTTGTTTAATTGGGCCTGGTCTTCTTTTCATTTATACATTTGAACTGTTCGGGTACTCGAAGCCCAGGCTTCTCAACTTCTTCTTGCTGGCTCTGTCAACTTGATATAGCGATTCAGGCCCATAATATACACTAGGCTTAAATTAAATAGCAATTACAGTGGTTGAAGTAGAAGAACAGAGACATACACTTGAAACAAAAGGCATTTTATTTATTCAGTAAAAGAGATCAATACATCAATTCATCAAATGTCAACTATAAATCAATTACTGGTTTTCATATATTTGGACTAATATGCTGCTTCTTATTATACTAGCGTTTGAGGTCAATACTGAATCTGAGAAGGTGATTTATAGGAAAACTTGAAGAATTACTAACCTAGTTAACTGTGAATCTAGACTAATTAATTGACTATATGCATCATTACATTTCTAGCTAAACATTTTAACACTATAAACATGGTTCGAATTAAATTGCTTCAATATTCGGTTACCTCTTTCTATAGCCTGCTTTTATTTCTGATCCTCGAATTTAGACTAACTATATTCACAACGATTATACAATCTGATTGTTTCATGGTTCGACCTTAAATATCTACAGGTGAATGATTCAAAGACTCATGCGTAGTTATACTACTGATTCCATTATGACTCGTTTTATTATCAGGTTATTAGCCCTAATCATGAATGGATCACTGCTTGACCTAACGTTTACTATCTATGCTTAAGGGACGACGAATACGTGATTATGATTGATGAAGCTACTGTGAGTGAGTGATTACCAGTTCTGAAACCATTATTAGTTAACTTATGTTTTAATGTTATTACCTAATTAACTAAGTGAGGTACTAATTCATACTACTACTATACTACCACTACTACTAGCTATTACATAGTTTCTTGTTTCTGTTTTTTCAGTTACATATATACTACAAATTGAAAAAGAACAACAATGAAACTATACGCAGTCAAAATCTAGAGCTCCATTTTTATTCAGCAACTTGGCATTACAGCTTTAATGATAAGAATGGTATACCTGGATCAAAAGAGAAGAAGACCAATGAGTCTAGGGATAAGAGCAAGTAGCGGGTACAGCAAAGATCAGCAGCAATGCAACAGTGAAATGAAGGAAAGCACAGCAACAGCAACACAGCAAAACAGCAACAGGAATATCAGAGAAAAAACCCAAGTAGATAATCGAACAAAGCCCAGAAAAACCAGATTAAAACCACAAGCTCTCACACCCGGAATTTCCAGAAATGATCACTGCTAAATTGCTATGTTTTTCCTAGTGTTTCTTCTCAATAATTAGCCTAAGTATGAATTTCAGATTGCTCAATGTTGGAACCCCGATGTATTTCTTATATTACTCAGATTGGAACCCCAGATGTATTTCCTAGATTACTCCGATTTTTTGAACCCCTTTTCAGCTCTTTTTAAAGGTGTATTTATAGCTAACCTAAGGCTGAAACTTGGGGAGAAAGTTATGGGATTTTATCCCACTTCTCCCCTCCTAAAATTATCAAATCTACACTTAAGTCCCCATTTTCAGTTATCAAAACCCTTCCAGCATGTGCTGGAAGGTTCTAAAGATTCTCTTTTATTGGTTTTTACCAATGTATCCCTAATAGTTAAAGATTTTTACAGATTTCCCATTTTTAGGAGACCATTATACCCCTAAATCTCTGCAAAATTGCAGAAATCAGGAGCATAAGTGTCTCAATTACCCTCCTAAGTTCTAACTATTTACTATTTCACCTTTTTAATTCCCAATTGTGCCCCTAAGGGCACTGTTGATTTACCAGCTTACCTAGGGCAGATTTTAGCTTGTTTTGCACCTATTTAACTAATAGCCAGCCCTGGTATTAGTATTTAAGGGCTGGCCAGATTTATTTTTAAGAACTATTTCAATTTTAGCCACTTTTAAACTAATTCCAGTCAATTAAGACCAATTTATTCTTAATTAAAGCTAATTGCAGGCATAGCCTGCTTTGTTATTATGTTAACCTATTTAAAATTTAGCCAGTCTCAAGTTGAGACTTAGCTTTGGCTATTAAGGCGAATTACTGAACATTTGGGCCCAAAACCTTTACAGGTTTGGCCACTTTGCTGTTCAGGGCTCAATATAGAGCCTGGGCCAGTCTGCATTTGCAAACATAGCCCTTTTGCACAACCAGCCACTGTTAACAGTGAGCTGTGTGTTAGGGCTTATAGAATTGGTCAACCCTTTGCAAGGTTGACCATTCTTAAGCCAATTATTTAACTTATAGCCTATTTTGCATTTTCAGTAAACACCTATTTAAAAACTAACCATTTTTATGGAACCTTGCACTAGCAGCTATAACCAATCCCCTAAAGTTAATGAATGTAAATCATATGCTCATACTAACAAGAACTGCTGAGAACTCAATCATTTTCAACATGTATTGCACACATAGCCACATAATATCAAACAATGTGAATCAATCAATCAAAACTCAGAAGGGAACAATTGATAGGGTTGAATCTTAATTAATCAGTTCACATTACCCAATTTCATGTGTCAATCAATGTCAAATTAGACTTAGTTACAAGCAGTTTATGTTATATAATACATTGAAAACTTCAAAACTTTAATGGTTCATGGCATAGGCACACAGAAGCATAGACTCTCATGAAACAGTCAACATGACTCCAAAAACAATGGACTTCAACAGAATGGTAATCAGAATTCACTTTCAAGTATTGACCCTAAGATCATGCTAAGCAAACAGGACAGGTAAAGCATAGGGTTATGAACTAATCCTAATCTTGTGTATGCATATGGTAGAGCAAGATGAAGATGAAGAAAATGATACCATGGTGGAACAGTGAAAGGGAAACATCTTAGAACAAATTAGCATGGGATTGACATGACAAATAACAAGATCTTAACACAAAAGGCTAAAGATGAGCCAACTAAGAAGCCTCAAGACTAATTATCTGAGCAACTTGCACAAAGATATGAAATAAACTATGGAATGATGGGAACATAATCAACCAGAACCAAATCATGGACAAGTGCACGACAGATAAGATAAAAATGAAGGAAAGAAAAACATGGAGATGAAGAAGAGAAGGATGTGGAGAAACAGTGAAGGAGAAACCTAAATCTATCATGTGAGAGTGACATGAAGAGAAACAGACCCAGATTGGCATACTTATTCAGCAAATAAAAGCATGTGATAGGTGGTATAACATGAAACCAGACTTGCACTAATAATGAACACAAATAAGACCACCAAAACATGAGCAAAGAAGTGAACCCCAAATTAAACAAAGGATAACTTGATATAAGAGATGAGTAAAGATAGCCAAGCTTTTACTAAGACTAAACTTATGAAGATGCAGAAAGAGAAACAGTCGAGACATTGCAAGCCAACCAAAGGTAATCTAATACAAAGCTGAGTGACAATGCAGGACAAACAACTAAACATAGTATCAGAATCAAAACATGCAAGCTGATAGAAGAACTACTGAAAATTAACAAGGTGAAGCAAACTAATACTAACAGAGGTCAAAGAAAAAGAAAGACATCCGAGTCAAGTCTTCAAAGTAGATAAACCTTAATGAATAACAATGACTAAACAACTAGACATGTAAAGAATCATAAAGAGAAGAACAGTCATGCTTGTTGAAAACTAACGGATTGATAACCACAATACCAAGAAGATGAAGAAGAAAAATATAGATTTTTTTAACTCAGAAGAAACAGAATATATATAGAACCCTAGTAATAAACAGTTAAAACAGGATGATCATAAACCCTAATACTAAACATGATCTTAAAAGAAAAGGTTAAAGCATACAAAATCAAGCAAAAGAAGCTAAGATAATAATCTATGTATATCAGAGAAGCATGCAAAGCAAATAAAGAAGAATAACATGACGAACAGAAACAAACAAGCACTCATAAGCATGCAAATCAAACAACATACACAGAATCAAGCATAAGAAAACAGACAAAGGGATCAGGGACTTAGCTTGCGGGGCCGGTCCCCCGAGCTTCCTATTCTTTTCTTTTCCTCACTCTTTTCACTCTCTGATTCCCTAGCTCCTTTTATTCTTTCTTGTTTTCTTTTTCTTTGTTTCTTTTCTGGACTCTTTTTTTCTTTTTTTTCCTTCTCTGCTTTTCTTTCAGGCCTAAAGACGAGGCCTTTTTGGATTCTGGGTTGCAGGAGGTGTTCAAGGGTAAGGAAAAGGTGAGGTCTTGATTGGGGTTGAACTTGGGGTCGTCGGAGTTAGGGTTCCGACGACCCTTTTTGGGATATTCGAAACGTTCTGGGTAGATTCGAGGGGAGCCAGTGGGGTAGAGTAATAGATCAAGTGGAGAGGAAGAGATTGGCATTAGTTTAAGGTGGATCTTCATACTTTGGTGGTCACCGGTGTAACTCTGGTGACCGGGATTTATGAAGAACAAGTGTTTTTCTGGGTTCTTGGGTGTGCTATGAGTGAAGAGGAACATAGAAGAAGAGGGGAGGGATGAAGAGAAGCCGGCGACCACCGTAGGAGTGGTGGCCGCCATGGCCGCTGAGGATGAAGATTATGAAGAAGATGAGAGATACAGGGGCGGCTAAGTCTCTAGGGTTTTGAATTGGCTAAATGAGACGGCCGTCTTCGGACATAAGCCTTATATAGGCCATATGTCCAAGGTAATCTCAACCGTTCATTGAAGGGAGATCGACGGCTCTGGTGCGCGTTACTTAAACGACACCGTTTTGAACCTTATGAAGCCAAGGTCTCTGATCGTTGGATTAATCCAAATCGACGGCTGGGATCAAGCATCACAATTAATTAATTAAAACCGACCACTAATTATTGAGGTCGTTGGATCTATTAAGATGGACGGTCGTGATCAACACAACTAAAAGGCCAGGCGGGCCAAATTACTGGGCTTAGCATATTGGGCCTCTCAATTAGCCCCAATTCATTATACCTATATATATATACTTATTTATTTTTTTGTATTTTCTGGTTTTAATGATTTTTATGTATTTTCTTTTATACTTTTTTTTTCTTTTTCTTTTATGAAAAAATATAAATCCTAATTTACTAATTACTCTAATTTTCTAGTATTTTTTTGCAATTTTTCTGCTATTTTTCTTTATTTTCTCCTATTTAAACTATTTTGTTAATTTTCTAATTAACACTAACAAATTAATTACTCAACCTATTTTTTTTGATTTTCTTCTAATTTCTACTTATTCAAACTCAAAAGTATAGCTAATTCCAAGCAAAGCAAGTAATTGCACTCAAAAATATATTTATTTTAATTTTGGAATTGTCTGCTTGGTGCAAAAATCACGTGCTCACAGCTGCCCCTCTTTGCTCGGGAACACGAAGAGTTTCAGTGCAAAGACAAGTGAGCGATAATGAGAGATTTTTGCACATCGGCATATTCCGTGAAAGCATTTTTGAAAACCTTTTGACCGCACCCTGCTTTAGAGGTTGCCTACATATCCTGGGCTAAACATGAATCAGGTCAGTGTAGTTCGGGAAGGTCTGGCAGTTTTAAAAACTACCAGACTCACTGTTGCATTGACACTGTTGAGACCTGCCGACTTACTCCTTATTACACCGGGGGGAAAATGTAAAATGAAGAAGCTATTCTAAGCTATGATCCTACAATTACAATTCTTCCTAATCTAGCTTTTGTTCTTCTTCCCTTTCCGGTGATGCAGAATCTTCCTCTTTTTTGTTGATTTTCTTTGATGCTGACTCTCTTTTGTTGATTTTCTTGTTTTTCTTGTTGACTCTCTTTTTTGTTGATTTTCTTGATCTCGAAATGAACCTGCTTAAAACAAAACAAAACAAAAAACTACGTCTTTTTTTTCTTTTCTGCCCCAGTGTGGGCTTTTTAACTGTATAAACCATGATGTGCAAAAAATATTCCCGTGTTTGAAGGTGGGCGCCTAACAGAATTTAAACGTGCAATGCGATGCAGAAAATATTCCCGTATTTGAAGGTGGGCGCCTAACGGAAATTAAACGTGCAATGCAGAAAAGTATTCCCTCAGCCTGAGGACTGGGGAGTGGATTTTAAAAGATGTTACCTTCCTCTTTTTGGCGTATTAGAAGGTGGGCGCCTAACAGAAAATTAAACGTGCAATGCGATGCAGAAAATATTCCCGTATTAGAAGGTGGGCGCCTAACAGAAAATTAAACGTGCAATGCGATGCAGAAAATATTCCCGTATTTGAAGGTGGGCGCCTAACAGGAAATTAAACGTGCAATGCGATGCAGAAAATATTCCCGTATTTGAAGGTGGGCGCCTAACAGAAATTAAACGTGCAATGCAGAAATGCAGAAAATATTCCCGTATTAGAAGGTGGGCGCCTAATAGAAAATTAAACGTGCAATGCGATGCAGAAAATATTCCCGTATTCGAAGGTGGGCGCCTAACAGAAATTAAACGTGCAATGCGATGCAGAAAAAATATTCCCGTATTAGAAGGTGGGCGCCTAACAGAAAATTAAACGTGCAATGCGATGCAAAAAATATTCCCGTATTTGAAGGTGGGCGCCTAACAGAAATTAAACGTGCAATGCGATGCAGAAAATATTCCCGTATTTGAAGGTGGGCGCCTAACAGAAATTAAACGTGCAATGCGATGCAGAAAAGTATTCCCGTATTTGAAGGTGGGCGCCTAACAGAAATTAAACGTGCAATGCGATGCAGAAAATATTCCCGTATTAGAAGGTGGGCGCCTAACAGAAATTAAACGTGCAATGCAGAAATGTATTCCCGTATTAGAAGGTGGGCGCCTAACAGAAATTTAAACGTGCAATGCGAATGCAAAAAATATTCCCTCAGCCTGAGGACTGGGGAGCCGATTTTAAAAGATGTTACCTTCCTCTTTTTGGTATTTTCTTTTTACCAACTTATCTCTTGCCTGTGAATTTCTCCACTTATTCGGCAGACTTTCTCTTTTTGGTATTTTAAATTTTCTACATTGGTCACATTCACTTCAAAGTGATTAGTGACAATTTGTTCCTGCATGAAACAAAATTTATTAGATATAAACTGCTGGCAACTGGCATCTGCCGTCCCCACTTCTCATTGCTTCCTTTGTTTTTGCTTTCTCATGACTTTCCACTTCTTGTCCCTTGCAGACTCTTTTTGTATTTTTCTCATTTTTCCATTTTGGTTTTGTTTTCTTTTTTCTTTGGCCATTTTTGCCAAGCTTCTTTATTCCCTTTCCCCAATCTTCCATCCTTTCTGATCCAGTGTTATTTCAACTTCCGTTATCAGGAGCTGGTAGTTAGCTCTCAAAAGGGTAAACAATGAAATGCGGAAAAATGAAAGAAAGGTAAGGGTATTTTGGAGAGATGACAGAACTTATTTGGGTGTTTGCTGGCTGATTCCGCTGACCATGCCATGTATTTAAACTCTAACCCAGTTCGTTCCAATCATTATTCTGACTCTGAATTGCCTTTGACCCAAACCGATACTCTTTTTGTTGCCTTTTCTCTTTTCTGATAGTCCTCACGATCGCCCTAAGGTGCCTCGGAAGGTTTTCACCCATAGAACTCTCTCATTTATTCTCTCAACCTCACAATCATCTCACAGTGCCGATTAAGGTTTTCACCGATGAGACTCTCTCATTTTATTTCTCTCAACCTCACAATCGCCTCACAGTGCCGGCTAGGGTTTTCACTGATGAGACTCTCTCATTTTTTTTATTTTTTTTTCATTTTTCCTTTTTGTATTTTGTTTTCTGCTCCACGGGTATTGTCCGATACTTCGTTCCTCCTTCGTTGTATTCGTTATCATTTCAAAATCGATCAGAAGGTCTTTCTTTGGATTGTAACGTGGCTTTTGGACGGGTTAAGAAAGAAAGATATAAAGGCTCAAAATTTCAACGAGGGTTAAAAATATTTACAACTCTCGGAATTATTAAACATAACTTCTGCCCCAGTTTCAATGTGTGGGGAATTTTTGGATTTTTTCTTTATTGTGACTGAACCTCAGAGAGGCTGCCTACGTACCCTTTCGGGATCAAGTCAGACGTAGTTCATCCAACTTCATAAGTTAGATGGATTTCTTTTGACTTTTTCCCGAATTTCTTTGTCTTTTTCTCTTTTTCTTTCATTCATTTTTTTTTTCATTTCATTCAATTTTTTCATTTTCATTTCATTTTTTTTTTCCATCTTTCCATCATTTGATTTTCCATTCTGGCAATTTCGATCTTATTGTACTAGAGCGATTCCGAGAGAGGGATATGAAAGAATTCATTCATTAAGGCTCAAAGGGGTTATCAATGGATAAAGTGTTTGGATAGAGAATAAAATGCCTTCGTCATTTCAATTCCAAAATCACAACAAAATACAAAACATACAATTGAAAAGGAATCATACATAGTATCTTTTGACCGCATCCGAATTGATAGCAGTCTCTACGCACTTTCCTTCAACATCTGTTAAATATAATGCTCCATTGGACAACACCCGTGATACCACGAACGGTCCCTGCCAATTCGGCGCAAACTTGCCTTTTGCCTCTGCCCAATGTGGTAAGATACGCCTCAATACCAGTTGTCCGACTTCAAACTTTCGAGGTCGTACTTTCTTATTATATGCTCTGGCCATTCTTCGCTGATACAACTGCCCATGGCAGACTGCGGCCAATCTCTTCTCATCAATCAAATTCAGCTATTCTAACCGGGCCTTTACCCATTCATCGTCATCTATCTCAGATTCGGCTATAATTCGCAATGACGGTATTTCTATTTCTGCGGGTATAACAGCCTCTGTTCCATACACCAGGGTATAAGGTGTGGTTCTGATAGAAGTACGTACCATCGTGCGGTAACCCATGAGAGCAAAGGGTAACTTTTCATGCCACTGCCTGGATCCCTCCACCATTTTTCGGAGAATCTTCTTTATATTCTTGTTGGCTGCTTCTACTGCTCCATTCGCCTTTGGCCTGTAGGGTGTGGAATTGTGGTGCGTGATCTTAAACCTTTCACAAACTTCCGCCATGAGATGACTGTTTAAATTGGCTCCATTGTCTGTGATAACCACTTTGGGGATTCCAAATCGGCATATAATATTTTCATGCACAAAATCCACCACCGCTTTCTTTGTCACTGCCTTGAATGTCTTAGCTTCAACCCACTTGGTGAAGTAATCAATTGCAACCAGGATGAAACTGTGCCCATTAGAAGCGGCTGGATCTATGGGGCCGATGACATCCATGCCCCAAGCAACGAAGGGCCAAGGTGCTGACATTGTGTGCAACTCATAAGGCGGGGAGTGGATCAGATCCCCATGTACCTGGCATTGATGGCATTTCTTTACATACCTGATACAATCACGTTCCATCGTGAGCCAATAGTACCCAGCTCTCAAAATCTTCTTTGCTAAAACATATCCGCTCATATGGGGTCCGCATACTCCGGCATGTACTTCAATCATGATTTCATCAGCTTGTTGTGCATCTACACACCGCAATAAACCCAAATCTGGTGTTCTTTTGTATACCACTCCTCCACTGAAGAAAAATCCATTGGCTAGACGCCTGATGGCTCTCTTTTGGTCTCCTGTGGCTTGCTCCGGGTACTTGCCAGCTTTCAAGTATTCTCTAATATCATGATACCACGGCTCTCCATCCGACTCTTCTTCCACAATGAAACAATAAGCATTCTGATCTCGGACTTGGATCTGGAGCGGATCTATGTATGTCTTGTCCGGATGATGCAACATAGAGGACAATGTGGCCAAAGCATCTGCAATCTCATTGTGCATTCTCGGGATATGCTTGAATTCTATAGATTGGAATCTTTGAGACAACTCGTGCAAACAATACCGATATGGTATCAATTTCAAATCTCGTGTCTCCCATTCCCCCTGAATTTTGTGTACCAAGAGATCCGAGTCACCCATGACCAAAATCTCTTGAATACCCATGTCAATTGCCATCCTTAATCCCAAGATGCACGCCTCATATTCGGCCATATTGTTGGTACAGAAAAATCGAAGCTGAGCTGTAACGGGATAGTGTTGACCCGTACTTGAAATGAGTACCGCTCCGATACCAACGCCCCTGCTGTTGACAGCTCCGTCAAAGTACATTTTCCATCCTGGCCTCTCCTCTTGCTCCATTTCCTCGACAAGCATTGCCTCTTCATCCGGAAAGTATGTTTTCAATGGCTCATATTCATCATCCACCGGATTCTCGGCTAAGTGGTCCGCAATAGCTTGTGCCTTCATTGCCGTACGAGTTACATAGACAATGTCGAATTCTGTGAGCAGAATCTGCCATTTGGCCAGTCTTCCCGTAGGCATGGGCTTCTGAAAGATATACTTGAGAGGATCCAATCGCGATATCAAGTACGTAGTGTATGCTGACAAATAATGCTTTAGCTTCTGAGCTACCCAAATCAATGCACAACAACTTCTCTCCAATTGGGTATACTTCACCTCGTAGGATGTAAACTTTTTGCTGAGGTAGTAGATGGCTTGTTCTTTCTTGCCTGTCTCATCATGTTGACCCAGTACACAACCGAAAGAGTTATCTAGCACCGTCAAATACAAAATCAGAGGACGCCCTGGTTCTGGAGGAACTAACACCGGAGGATTGGCCAAATATTCCTTGATCTTGTCAAAGGCTTCCTAACACTCGTCGGTCCATTTCACTGCAGCATCTTTCTTCAATAGCTTGAAAATCGGTTCGCATGTTGATGTCAATTGAGCAATGAACCGACTAATGTAATTCAACCTTCCTAATAAGCTCATGACCTCCTTCTTGTTCTTCGGCGGAGGTAGACTTTGAATAGCCTTGATCTTTGATGGATCCAGTTCAATACCTCGTCGACTCACAATAAACCCTAGTAGTTTCCCGAAGGTACTCCAAAAGCACACTTCGCCGGATTGAGCTTTAGATTGTACCTCCGGAGTCTTTGGAAAAACTTCCTCAAATCCCTCACGTGATCAGGTTGTTTTCTGGACTTTATGATGACATCGTCCACATATACTTCAATTTCTCGATGCATCATATCATGAAACATTGTGGTCATTGCCCTCATGTAAGTTGCCCCGGCATTCTTCAATCCAAACGGCATTACTCTGTAACAGTACGTTCCCCAAGGTGTAATGAAGGCAGTTTTCTCAGCATCTTCTTCGTCCATCAGGATCTGGTGATAACCTGCATAATAGTCCACAAACGAACCGATTTCATGCTTGGCGCAATTATCGATCAATATGTGAATGTTTGGTAATGGGAAGTCATCCTTAGGACTAGCTTTGTTGAGGTCTCTATTGTCTACACACACTCTGGTTTTGCCATCTTTCTTCGGGACCGGCACAACATTTGCCAACCAGGTGGGGTATTTGGTAACTCTTATGACCTTTGCCTCAAACTGCGCTTATTCACCTCTTCTTTTATCTTCACGCTAATGTCCGTTTTGAATTTCCTTAGCTTTTGTTTTACCGGCCGGCATTCCGAGTAGATAGGCAACTTGTGTACCACTAGATCTTTGCTAAGCCCGGGCATGTCATCATAGGACCAGGCAAAGATGTCCTTAAATTCATGTAACAACCTTATCAATTCATCTTTGAGGGGTGCCTCCAAATGTATACTAATCTTTGTTTCTCGGACATTATCTTCGCTCCCCAAATTTACAGATTCCGTATCACTCAGATTCGGTTTGGGTTTTTCTTCGTATTGTTTCATGTCCTTACTTATTTCCTCCAGGGCTTCCTCATCCTCACATTCTATTTCACTATCTTCCTCGATTTCTTGTATAGTAACGTGATTGTCGGAACTGGGTCTAGAATCCTTCACGCATGACATGGCATTGGAATCAACACATGCAAAACTGTACAAAAGGAAAAAATAAAGAAAAATAAGGCAAAAGTGAAGAAGAAGGAAAAACTGCATTTCATTAATAAAAGAAACGAACAATGTTCGGGATACATGGTGATTTTTCTTTTCATGAGGGGATGGGGAAACTATAAAATAACAACTTTCGGGAGAGCAATGATGAAATTTTGAGCTAACTACCAAGACTCCTTCTTGATAGGGAAAGGAGTAGCTTCCCAATTGTTCAATGTGACTCCAGGCCCCACAAATTGCACGTCCATGTTGCTCGTGCCTTCCCCTGCTTCAATCGTATTCACCTCCCAAAACATTTTCTTAAAACCAAGCATTTCTTCATCAAGTTGGGTCTCAATGCACTTTGCTGCAGCAGATGGTTGATATTTTGTACCAGGCCTGGTGAAGATGTCGGATAATTTGGGTATGGGTTTGGGCAAGGTCCAGTTTTTCTTGGCTTTAGAGGCTCTTTGGATATCGGCAAAGGTGGGTTTGAACCCTAAGCCGAATGTACCTTTATTCTCCGAAAGCTGAACTGGTTGAGTGACTCCCTGCAGTGTTTTACCTAATCCCCTCCCCGGTGCAAATCCGTTTTTCAGCATTTCTCTGGCCACCATTACAGCAGTTGGTGCCAACATCGGGGTTGGTAACTTTTCTCCTTCAGCAACTTTGTTCACTACTATAGCATCCGTCACTTGGTAAACCCAAGGACCCCTATCTCCATCAGTACCGTCAAAAGGTGCTACCACATTACAAGCATTTTCCTCTCCGTGTACAACAATCTCTTGTTGTTCCCATTCAAACTTGACCATCTGGTGTAGAGAAGATGGTACTGCCTTGGCCGCATGAATCCAAGGTCGACCTAACAGCAAGTTATACGACACGGCAATGTCGAGCACCTGGAACTCCATCGTAAAATCAACGGGACCGATGGTCACTTCCAAAATAATATCTCCCAACGTGTTCTTACCTCCGCCGTCAAACCCTCTCACATTGATACTGTTTCTCCGGATTCTATCCGGGCTAATGTTCAGCTTCCCTAAAGTTGACAGCGGGCAGATGTTCGCGCTCGATCCATTGTCAATCAATACCCTGGTCACGACTGACTCTTCACTCTTTACTGTGAGGTACAATGCTTTATTGTGTTCAGTTCCTTCCACCGGTAGCTCCCTATCAGAGAAGGTGATCCTGTTAGACTCGAAAATTTTGCTCGTAATCTTCTCCAAGTGACACACTGAAATCTTCTCCGGAACATGAGCCTCATTTAGAATCTTCATAAGAGCCTTCCGGTGCTCTTCTGAATGTATCAACAAAGATAGCAAAGAAATTTGGGCCGGGGTCTTTCTTAACTGCTCAACCACTGAGTACTCTTGTGACTTCATTCTCTTAAGAAATTCTTCTGCTTCCTCCTCCGACACTGGCTTCTTCAGTTGGCTTTCTTTTACCGTTTTCATCTTTCTCAGTTCCTCTGGAGCAAAACACCTTCCGGATCGGGTAAGTCCATGCGTTTCGTTAATTTCACCAGAAATCTCTTTTCCCTTGTAAACTACTGTTACCTTGTTATAGTTCCAAGGCACAGTCTTTGTATTCACCACTGGCATTTGCACTACAGGTTTTATGATTACTGGCTCTACACTTGCTCCTTTCACAGTCACGATCGTCTTTGCACCTGGAACTACCACCTTTAAACCTCCCATCACTACCGGCTTTGGTTTCTCAACAATTGCTTCCTCTTTCACAATTTCTTTCTCTAACTTGTCACTCGACTTTATCATCATGACGGCCTGAGATGGTTTTTGATTGCCATCACCCCGCACCAGTTCTATCATATTCGTTTCGTGGTGATTCGGCAATGGATTCTGGGTAATGTTTGGGGCTTCGGGAGCCTGTACTTCGATTCTCCTCTCATCGATAAGATCCTGAATGGCATTCTTTAATTGCCAACACTTCTCAGTATCGTGGTCCAATGTTCCCGAACAGTATTCACATCTGACAGAAGAATCAAGATTTTTCGGGGGTGGGTTTGGATTTTTGGTGCGATTGGTCTCAACATCCCCAATTCTTTCAACCTGTGGTAAAGACTGGTATATGATTCTCCGAGAGGAGTGAATGTCTTTTTTGCTTTGTTTCTCCAATCAGCGTCCGGCCTTGGGTCTATTCTGGTTTCGGTAAGGTTTAGGGGTTGGGTATGTGTTTTGGGTATGGTACACATTGTGTGGAGCTTGAGCTCTCCACACATGGGGTGATGGTGGTGGGTAGGTTTGGGCTTGAGAGTGGTGGTAATGTGGTACAGTTGTCGGGTATGGTGGTGGTGGTGGGTTATATAGGCTTGGTGTGTTATAGGGGTTTGGTGGGTAAGATGGTGGTGGTGGATTATATGGAGTTGCTGGGCTTGGTGGGTGTTGGCGATAGGGTCTGGGTGGGTTATATTGTGGGTTACGACTCCATGACCTACTTTCAATGGTTGATACTTCTTCTTTCTTCTTCTTTCCCATCACTCCTCCACTTCCACTCTGTATAGCTTGATTGGTGGCTTTGATAGCCGAAAAACTCATAATCTTGTTTGTCTTCAAACCCTCTTCTACAAAACTTCCCATTTTCACAACTTCGTTGAAACTTTTTCCAATTGCTGACACTAGATGGCCGTAGTATGTTGGATCCAAAGCTTGCAGAAAACAATCCACCATCTCTCCTTCTTTCATCGGTGGATCCACTCTAGCGGCCTGTTCCCTCCATCTAAAACTGTATTCTCTAAAGCTCTCTCCTGGCTTTTTCTCCATCTTGGTCAGGGATAACCTGTCGGGTATGATCTCCAAATTGTGCTGAAAGTGACTAGCGAAAGCTTGCGCTAAGTCATCCCAAACGAACCATCTTGTATGGTCCTGTCGGGTATACCATTCCAGCGCTGATCCACTCAAACTTTGGCTGAAATACGCCATCAACAATTCATCTCTACCTCCCGCGCCTCTCATCTTGCTACAGTAACCTCTTAGATGAGCTACCGGATCCCCGTGTCCATTGTACATGTCGAACTTTGGCAACTTAAATCCCGCAGGAAGCTGCACCTCAGGGAACAGACATAGGTCTTTGTAAGCTACACTTACTTGCCCTCCCAGTCCTTGCATATTACGGAAAGCATTCTCAAGACTTTTTACTTTCCGAGCCATCTCTTCCTGCCCGGCACTTGCTTCCATCATCGGAGCGTGAGACTCGTGTTGTCTGAAAGTGGGCTCCGGAGGGTAGTAGTGAGAATCCTGGATATGGAACATTGGTTCACTAGAGGATTTGTGGATAACAGCGGGCGGAGGTGCCACATATACAGGAGCAACTTGTGGTACCTGAGGTGGTGTTTGCTTGGCTGGAGGTGGTGGTATCTGGGAGGTGGAAGCATAGTAGTGAGGGTAATCGGGGTAGGTGGAGGATGAGTTCGGTGTTGGTGGCTCGGGGTTAGGATTGGCTGGAGGGACGTATGCAGGGTTGGCAGGGTAGGCTGGTAGTGGTTGACCTCTTGACCAAGCCTGGTACATTTCAGCCATCTGTTGTCTTAACTTGTACATTTCTTCTTTCATCCCTGCCACATCCACGATCTCTTCTTCGTGAGCAGGGTCTACAATGGTTGCCTCGATCTCCTGGGACACAGCCTTTGTCATCTTTTTAGATCTGGTGTTGTATGGATGGGTAGCCAGAATGCCAGTTGCCTAGAAAATCTGAACTCACAAACATCAACACTTGTTAGTTGTTAGCGCATGAATAAGATGTAACGACTTTAAAAACAAACACATTTGCTCGAGTCGTTATGCATCATCCCGGCCGCTGCTCACTTCAATCATCTTTTCTTTTTCCGCTCTTTTGTTTTCCTTCTTTTCTTCTTTTCTTTTGCTTTTTCTCTTTTCTTGCTTTTTTTTTTTTTTTTTTTTTTTTTTTTTTTTTTTTTTTTTTTTTTCTCTCTTTTTTTTTTTTTTTTTCCATTGTTGTTTTCACAATCACGCTCCTATTTACTTGCCTAGCGGATTTAAAGGAAATGACATAAAACAAAAGAATTGGCAACAACACTTTGTTTTCTCATTGATAATTCAAAACCTTGATTACAAAGTGATGTTTAAGAAAAAGAAAAATAAAAGATGATGCATGACCTAAGAGTACATTAATGCACCTAGTGCCCGCGAGGCATCGTTCGGCCTTGCCGCGGGCCTATATGCTAAACCCCTTTGAAGCCTATCCAGGTTCGGCCATGACTTGTTGTACAAAAAACTTCACTGCAGATACAAAAGTCCTCCGAGACATATCTTCACAAAGCTGAGTCTTTCGAGTGATGTATTGGGCGATGCGAACAATCTTTTCTCTGATGACCCCTTTTTCTTGCAATAGCCGACTTATTTGTTGAGCGCGAGCATCCAAGGTGTGTTGGTTGTCCTTTTGCACTTGTTGCAGCTTCAGTTCTAATCTAGCCATAGTCGTGTAGCAGTGCTCTCTTTCTCCTTCAAGATCTTTGATAATCTTGTTACTTTTGACTGTGGCTGAGATCATTTTCTTTCTAAGCTGAGCTATTTCAACATCATGCTTGCCTTGTAGCTGCCGGACCAACTTGGCTCTTTCCTCGGCGTCTTTGTCCATTTGCTTCCGAGCCTTGGCTAACTCTTTTTCAGCTACGTCCAAATCGAAGCCATAGTCGTTTACTTTCCGCCGGAGAATCTCAATTAACTTTTCATCGCGGGCTGAACGTACTGGAGGGTCTCGGATGCAATTTTCATTTGAGCTATTTGAGCCTTCAACACATCATTTTCTTTCTTCAGTTGTTTCTTTTCTACTTCATCGGATGCTGCTTGCAAGCCACTTTCGAAATGAAGATTTCTCAGTTTATCTTCCAACAGACTGATTTTGGCCTTATATTCTTTCTCCTTGGCCGCCCATTTCAGATTTTCCTCGAATTGCTCTATCAGGTCTTGCAAGTGAGGTCTCTTTGAAAGACGTTCGTGTTCAACCCCTCGTCGGTACCATGTGGAGTACCCAGGTAATATCTCTCCCTTTGCTCTATTCGGCACACAAGTATCAATCTTCAAATTTTGGCACTCGTTCCAGATTTGCTGGATTTTTGCTTCCGGGAATTGCCCGTCCGGACCGATCTCCACAGCTTGCACACTGAGATCCCCATCTCTTGGAATAATCTGACACCGACCCAACTGTCGCAGGGCTCTGTATGGTGCATAAGGTTGTATACTCTTCAAACCCATGATCAAAAATGGCGATCCCTCTGTTGGCATGTATATCACCTCGTCAAGAGGTAACCAGTCATACGTCCAATCGATTTGACCGTCAGTTAGTGATCGAAGATACACAATCCAACCTTGGACTCCCTCCGGCAACTTTACTTCTTTTGTCCTCGCATTGAACTCTTCCAAACATGTCCGATCGGCTGAACCATAGCTTGAGAATGAAGGGTGGTGGCACAGATGCTCGATTAGCCAGATTTGCAAGATCAAGTTACACCCTTCGAAGAAAGTAGCCCCCGCTTTGCACGCAATCAGAGCACGATAGATATCCGCAACAATCATCGGGGCCAGAGTACAGTTTTCTTGTACTATCAGTGTGGTAGCTACCCCAGTGACTTTTATATTGATATGTCCATCCTTCCTCGGGAATACAACAACTCCGAGAAATGCCACCAAAAATGCGAACCTCCGGTGTTCTTCCCATTTCGCCCGGTTGGACTTACAGCATAATTTGTTGGTAAGATCATTGAAACCCCCAACGTGTCCAAACCTATTGTAGATGAAGCTTAAAGAACAAAACCCGTTGGCCAGATCTTCATTATGAACATTCCGGGCAATTTTCAAAGAGTCGAGGAAGCGATGTACTGTCACCGTCCTCGGAGATACCGGGTATTTTCCTTTCAACGGAACCTCGGTCTTCCCAATGTAAAAGGCAATCTCCTCCAAAGTTGGGGTAAGTTCAAAATCTGGGAAATGAAATACGTTGTGTGCCGAATCCCAAAACGTGACCAACGCTCTAATCACATCACCCCGAGGAACTATTTCGAGTAACCCCGTAAGGCCTTTCAAGTACCTTTTGACCCAGTCTTGACCATCGGATCCCATGTCCTGCCACCATAATCTCAGCTCCAAAGGGATTTTATTTAGGGAAAATTGTTCATTCATCATCGTGCTCGTCCTGCACATTTATTAAGGTGATTTTATTTAGAAAAGGAAAATTTTTTTTTCAATGCAAGTTTTCAATTTTTGAAGAAAGAAAAGAAAAATAACTTTCGAAGTGGCCATTTTTGCCAAAACAACCTTCCGGCGTCCTTTCGGAACATTCGGCCATTTCCAAAAATAGCAATCACCTCGATTATTTTGAAAAGAAAATCTTTTTTGGTCTTTTTCTAAAAGTGTGGTTGGACCCGTTTAAGGGTTGCCTACGTATCCCATCTAATGGCGAGAATCAAACCTGCGTAGTTCGGTCAGATTATTTGACCAATTATTTCAAAAAATGTTCCACATATTTTTCAAATTTTCAAATTTTCCGGATACCTATTTTCTACAAATCATTATTTTCCTCTCTCTGTTTTTCCTTTTTCAACAATTTTTCCAATCTCGGGATTTTCGCCGGTCCGCATAACGATCAAGGACAATAAAATGCAACACATAGCATGCTCGGTCTTTTCAATACGGGTCACCTGTCCTAGACGGACCCAACCCCTGTGTTGAGTCCCCTAAGTCAAATATGATGCAAATAATCGTCCTAGACCTATGTTCAAAATCTTATGGTTTCATGGATTGCTAGACCGTGTACCCGAGCGGACAACTCGAATCGAGGAGGGGCTACGTACCGGTGACCCGCGGAGTCAATCGGCTTTGTAACTTATCCGGCCTCTGTTTTCTTAATTTAAGGTGACATTTAACAGAAAGGAGAGTCTCAACCAGTAAGCACATCCCCGGGGGAGAAGAGAGAAGGGTTTTCGGCACAATTTTATATATACAGTCCAGATAATATCAAAGCGATAAAACACATAGCATGTTGTTCAAATCACATAATGAAGTCAAAAAACGCGAACGGCAGTTCTAAGGAGCTCGAGTTCTTAAACCCTGAAACCGGAGTTCAGGGTTGTCTCCCCAGCAGAGTCGCCAGAGCTGTCACACCTCCCTTTTTACTACCCCACAACACTTAAGATGTATAAATACACTTGTAGGGTATACCCCGACGCTCAATTACCCGGGACGGATAAAATAACGTAAGGGAAGGAGTTTTTCCAATTTAAGGACAATCGGTTCGGGATTTCATTAGAGATTATTCAGAGTCGCCACTTGGGAATGACAATGGTGTCCCAAGTCACCGGTTAATCCCGAATCCGAGGAATTTTGACTCTTAAAATGTCTGCGAAGCAGAGGTCCGGATAAGGAACTCTGTTAACCCGGGAGAAGGTGTTAGGCACTCCCGGATTCCGTGGTTTTAGCACGGTCGCTCCGCTGTCGTTCTCGACTTTTGTTTGACTCAGTTATAGATTTTAACAACATAATGTGCTTTTACGTTAAATATCTTTTTTAGGAATTTGCGGTATCGCAAAAACACGTCTCGAGTCATACCGCAACCAGTACGCCTATGACTTTTGGTGTATTTCAGGTTTACCGAGATTTGGATTTGAGTCGCACCAAGTGCACACTCGTTCATAGGAAGGTATATTAAAATCGTGCCCTAAAGTAATGTCTATCGGCTTTTAAATCTTTTGGGAGAAGCTATGGAATTGGCTATTAGCTTTCCCGGTTCTATTTGTGTTATATCATTATTAAATAGGGGCCCCGGTGTTATTCGGGCGAGGCTCGTCCCAATTTTCATTAA
Source organism: Nicotiana noctiflora (assembly GCA_032618575.1). Lineage (NCBI taxonomy): Eukaryota > Viridiplantae > Streptophyta > Magnoliopsida > Solanales > Solanaceae > Nicotiana > Nicotiana noctiflora. The sequence goes on along the minus strand of JASVEL010003048.1, from coordinate 125,968 downwards.
AGGATTCAATACTTGTATTTAACTACGTTTTCTACACTTGTTCTTTCCTTAATCGTATTACTAACACTAGTATAATCCCAGGCCCGTGTAGTTTGTTGTTTAATTGGGCCTGGTCTTCTTTTCATTTATACATTTGAACTGTTCGGGTACTCGAAGCCCAGGCTTCTCAACTTCTTCTTGCTGGCTCTGTCAACTTGATATAGCGATTCAGGCCCATGATATACACTAGGCTTAAATTAAATAGCAATTACAGTGGTTGAAGTAGAAGAACAGAGACATACACTTGAAACAAAAGGCATTTTATTTATTCAGTAAAAGAGATCAATACATCAATTCATCAAATGTCAACTATAAATCAATTACTGGTTTTCATATATTAGGACTAATATGCTGCTTCTTATTATACTAGCGTTTGAGGTCAATACTGAATCTGAGAAGGTGATTTATAGGAAAACTTGAAGAATTACTAACCTAGTTAACTGTGAATCTAGACTAATTAATTGACTATATGCATCATTACATTTCTAGCTAAACATTTTAACACTATAAACACAGTTCGAATTAAATTGCTTCAATATTCGGTTACCTCTTTCTATAGCCTGCTTTTATTTCTGATCCTCGAATTTAGACTAACTATATTCACAACGATTATACAATCTGATTGTTTCATGGTTCGACCTTAAATATCTACAGGTGAATGATTCAAAGACTCATGCGTAGTTATACTACTGATTCCATTATGACTCGTTTTATTATCAGGTTATTAGCCCTAATCATGAATGGATCACTGCTTGACCTAACGTTTACTATCTATGCTTAAGGGACGACGAATACGTGATTATGATTGATGAAGCTACTGTGAGTGAGTGATTACCAGTTCTGAAACCATTATTAGTTAACTTATGTTTTAATGTTATTACCTAATTAACTAAGTGAGGTACTAATTCATACTACTACTATACTACCACTACTACTAGCTATTACATAGTTTCTTGTTTCTGTTTTTTCAGTTACATATATACTACAAATTGAAAAAGAACAACAATGAAACTATACGCAGTCAAAATCTAGAGCTCCATTTTTATTCAGCAACTTGGCATTACAGCTTTAATGATAAGAATGGTATACCTGGATCAAAAGAGAAGAAGACCAATGAGTCTAGGGATAAGAGCAAGTAGCGGGTACAGCAAAGATCAGCAGCAATGCAACAGTGAAATGAAGGAAAGCACAGCAACAGCAACACAGCAAAACAGCAACAGGAATATCAGAGAAAAAACCCAAGTAGATAATCGAACAAAGCCCAGAAAAACCAGATTAAAACCACAAGCTCTCACACCCGGAATTTCCAGAAATGATCACTGCTAAATTGCTATGTTTTTCCTAGTGTTTCTTCTCAATAATTAGCCTAAGTATGAATTTCAGATTGCTCAATGTTGGAACCCCGATGTATTTCTTATATTACTCAGATTGGAACCCCAGATGTATTTCCTAGATTACTCCGATTTTTTGAACCCCTTTTCAGCTCTTTTTAAAGGTGTATTTATAGCTAACCTAAGGCTGAAACTTGGGGAGAAAGTTATGGGATTTTATCCCACTTCTCCCCCTCCTAAAATTATCAAATCTACACTTAAGTCCCCATTTTCAGTTATCAAAACCCTTCCAGCATGTGTTGGAAGGTTCTAAAGATTCTCTTTTATGGGTTTTTACCAATGTATCCCTAATAGTTAAAGATTTTTACAGATTTCCCATTTTTAGGAGACCATTATACCCCTAAATCTCTGCAAAATTGCAGAAATCAGGAGCATAAGTGTCTCAATTACCCTCCTAAGTTCTAACTATTTACTATTTCACCTTTTTAATTCCCAATTGTGCCCCTAAGGGCACTGCTGATTTACCAGCTTACCTAGGGCAGATTTTAGCTTGTTTTGCACCTATTTAACTAATAGCCAGCCCTGGCATTAGTATTTAAGGGCTGGCCAGATTTATTTTTAAGAACTATTTCAATTTTAGCCACTTTTAAACTAATTCCAATCAATTAAGACCAATTTATTCTTAATTAAAGCTAATTGCAGGCATAGCCTGCTTTGTTATTATGTTAACCTATTTAAAATTTAGCCAGTCTCAAGTTGAGACTTAGCTTTGGCTATTAAGGCCAATTACTGAACATTTGGGCCCAAAACCTTTACAGGTTTGGCCACTTTGCTGTTCAGGGCTCAATATAGAGCCTGGGCTAGTCTGCATTTGCAGACATAGCCCCTTTTGCACAACCAGCCACTGTTAACAGTGAGCTGTGTGTTAGGGCTTATAGAATTGGTCAACCCTTTGCAAGGTTGACCATTCTTAAGCCAATTATTTAACTTATAGCCTATTTTGCATTTTCAGTAAACACCTATTTAAAAACTAACCATTTTTATGGAACCTTGCACTAGCAGCTATAACCAATCCCCTAAAGTTAATGAATGTAAATCATATGCTCATACTAACAAGAACTGCTGAGAACTCAATCATTTTCAACATGTATTGCACACATAGCCACATAATATCAAACAATGTGAATCAATCAATCAAAACTCAGAAGGGAACAATTGATAGGGTTGAATCTTAATTAATCAGTTCACATTACCCAATTTCATGTGTCAATCAATGTCAAATTAGACTTAGTTACAAGCAGTTTATGTTATATAATACATTGAAAACTTCAAAACTTTAATGGTTCATGGCATAGGCACACAGAAGCATAGACTCTCATGAAACAGTCAACATGACTCCAAAAACAATGGACTTCAACAGAATGGTAATCAGAATTCACTTTCAAGTATTGACCCTAAGATCATGCTAAGCAAACAGGACAGGTAAAGCATAGGGTTATGAACTAATCCTAATCTTGTGTATGCATATGGTAGAGCAAGATGAAGATGAAGAAAATGATACCATGGTGGAACAGTGAAAGGGAAACATCTTAGAACAAATTAGCATGGGATTGACATGACAAATAACAAGATCTTAACACAAAAGGCTAAAGATGAGCCAACTAAGAAGCCTCAAGACTAATTATCAGAGCAACTTGCACAAAGATATGAAATAAACTATGGAATGATGGGAACATAATCAACCAGAACCAAATCATGGACAAGTGCACGACAGATAATATAAAAATGAAGGAAAGAAAAACATGGAGATGAAGAAGAGAATGATGTGGAGAAACAGTGAAGGGGAAACCTAAATCTATCATGTGAGAGTGACATGAAGAGAAACAGACCCAGATTGGCATACTTATTCAGCAAATAAAAGCATGTGAGAGGTGGTATAACATGAAACCAGACTTGCACTAATAATGAACACAAATAAGACCACCAAAACATGAGCAAAGAAGTGAACCCCAAATTAAACAAAGGATAACTTGATATAAGAGATGAGTAAAGATAGCCAAGCTTTTACTAAGACTAAACATATGAAGATGCAGAAAGAGAAACAGTCGAGACATTGCAAGCCAACCAAAGGTAATCTAATACAAAGCTGAGTGACAATGCAGGACAAACAACTAAACATAGTATCAGAATCAAAACATGCAAGCTGATAGAAGAACTACTGAAAATTAACAAGGTGAAGCAAACTAATACTAACAGAGGTCAAAGAAAAAGAAAGACATCCGAGTCAAGTCTTCAAAGTAGATAAACCTTAATGAATAACAATGACTAAACAACTAGACATGTAAAGAATCATAAAGAGAAGAACAGTCATGCTTGTTGAAAACTAACGGATTGATAACCACAATACCAAGAAGATGAAGAAGAAAAATATAGATTTTTTTAACTCAGAAGAAACAGAATATATATAGAACCCTAGTAATAAACAGTTAAAACAGGATGATCATAAACCCTAATACTAAACATGATCTTAAAAGAAAAGGTTAAAGCATACAAAATCAAGCAAAAGAAGCTAAGATAATAATCTATGTATATCAGAGAAGCATGCAAAGCAAATAAAGAAGAATAACATGACGAACAGAAACAAACAAGCACTCATAAGCATGCAAATCAAACAACATACACAGAATCAAGCATAAGAAAACAGACAAAGGGATCAGGGACTTAGTTTGTGGGGCCGGTCCCCCGAGCTTCCTATTCTTTTCTTTTCCTCACTCTTTTCACTCTCTGATTCCCTATCTCCTTTTATTCTTTCTTGTTTTCTTTTTCTTTGTTTCTTTTCTGGACTCTTTTTTTCTTTTTTTTCCTTCTCTGCTTTTCTTTCAGGCCTAAAGACGAGGCCTTTTTGGATTCTGGGTTGCAGGAGGTGTTCAAGGGTAAGGAAAAGGTGAGGTCTTGATTGGGGTTGAACTTGGGGTCGCCGGAGTTAGGGTTCCGACGACCCTTTTTGGGATATTCGAAACGTTCTGGGTAGATTCGAGGGGAGCCAGTGGGGTAGGGTAATAGATCAAGTGGAGAGGAAGAGATTGGCATTAGTTTAAGGTGGATCTTCATACTTTGGTGGTCACCGGTGTAACTCCGGTGACCGGGATTTATGAAGAACAGGTGTTTTTCTGGGTTCTTGGGTGTGCTATGAGTGAAGAGGAACATAGAAGAAGAGGGGAGGGATGAAGAGAAGCCGGCGACCACCGTAGGAGTGGTGGCCGCCATGGCCGCTGAGGAGGAAGATTATGAAGAAGATGAGAGATACAGGGGCGGCTAAGTCTCTAGGGTTTTGAATTGGCTAAATGAGACGGCCGTCTTCGGACATAAGCCTTATATAGGCCATATGTCCAAGGTAATCTCAACCGTTCATTGAAGGGAGATCGACGGCTCTGGTGCGCGTTACTTAAACGACACCGTTTTGAACCTTATGAAGCCAAGGTCTCTGATCGTTGGATTAATCCAAATCGACGGCTGGGATCAAGCATCACAATTAATTAATTAAAACCGACCACTAATTATTGAGGTCGTTGGATCTATTAAGATGGACGGTCGTGATCAACACAACTAAAAGGCCAGGCGAGCCAAATTACTGGGCTTAGCATATTGGGCCTCTCAATTAGCCCCAATTCATTATACCTGTATATATATACTTATTTATTTTTTTGTATTTTCTGGTTTTAATGATTTTTATGTATTTTCTTTTATACTTTTTTTTCTTTTTCTTTTATGAAAAAATATAAATCCTAATTTACTAATTACTCTAATTTTCTAGTATTTTTTTTGCAATTTTTCTGCTATTTTTCTTTATTTTCTCCTATTTAAACTATTTTGCTAATTTTCTAATTAACACTAACAAATTAATTACTCAACCTATTTTTTTTTATTTTCTTCTAATTTCTACTTATTCAAACTCAAAAGTATAGCTAATTCCAAGCAAAGCAAGTAATTGCACTCAAAAATATATTTATTTTAATTTTGGAATTGTCTGCTCGGTGCAAAAATCACGTGCTCACATTAATCGATCCGGAAACTTACTAAAAGTACTACAAGAAATACAAGCTGAAAATATAATGATACCTAAGGCGTATATATTATCAGGCTTTGATAATATGAATGTGACAACGATGGGAGAAGTGGTCTTAACAACTAACGCTGCGGGAGTTGTTAAAGAAACCAAATTTCAAGTAGTAAATATAGAAATGGCTTATAACCTAATCTTGGGGAGGCCATGGATTCACGATATGGATGTTGTTCCTTTAACTCTACATCAAGTCATCAAATTTCTGTCGCCTTGGGGAGTACGACAAATCCGAGGGGATCAACGAATAGCCAGGAGTATCAATGTCGTAGCAGATACGAACTCCGATGAGGCTGTTAAGGGCGATAAAAGTCAAAATTCACTTTAAAAAAATAGATTTAGACTTGAGGCCCGATGTTATTCAGGAACCCGAGGAAAATGAAAATATCAAAACAACAATTGAAGAACTCGAAGCAGTAGTCTTATCTGAACAATGGCCCGAGAGAAAAGTTTATGTAGGGGTCAACCTAAGGTCTGATATGCGAGGTACGTTAATTGAATTTTTGAAAACTAACGGGGACTGTTTTGCGTGGTCCCATGCTGATATGACAGGTATACCACCGGAAGTAATGACTCATAAACTCAACGTGGATCCAACCTACATTCCAATCAAACAAAAGAAAAGAAAGCAAGGAGCCTTCAAGAATCAAGTAATTCAAGATGAAGTCCAAAAATTGTTACAAACTGGGTCAATTCGAGATGTAAAGTATCCTGATTTGTTAGCCAATACGGTGGTCGTACCTAAGGAAAATGGTAAGTGACGAGTTTGTGTAGATTATACTGATCTCAATAAGGCTTGTCCAAAAGTTCTTTTCCCTTACCTCATATAGATCAGATGATAGACGCCACGGCAGGTCACGAACTTCTAAGTTTTTTAGATGCATATTCGGGGTACAATCAAATTAAAATGCACCCCAAAGATGAGGAAAAGACTTCCTTCATCACTGACCGGGGGAATTACTGCTATGAAGTAATGCCCTTTGGTCTTAAAAATGCTGGTGCAACCTATCAAAGATTAGTCACCAAAATGTTTCAAGAACATTTAGGGAAAACCATGGAAGTGTATATAGACGATATGCTTGTTAAAACTCAACACTCCGATGATCATATCTCTCATTTATCTGTCGCATTTGAAATTTTGCGTAAGTACAATATAAAACTTAACCCAGAGAAATGTGCATTTGGAGTAGCCTCAGGTAAGTTTTTGGGTTTTATTGTTTCTAACCATGGCATTAAGGTGAACCTTTCACAGATTAAAGCAATCGAAGAAATACCCGATATCCTTACAAATAAAAAGGAGGTTCAAAGGTTGACTGGAACAATCGCAGCTCTAGGGAGATTTATTTCTAAATCCTCTGAAAATGCTTCAAATTTTTCTTTGCACTAAAGAAACAAGATCATTTTGAGTGGAACGAAGATTGTCAACAAGCTCTTAAATATTTGAAAACCTACCTGTCAAATCCGCCCCTATTGGCAAAACCAAGAGAAGGTGAGAAATTCCTTATTTATCTGGAAGTCTCAGAAGTAGCAGCAAGTGCTGTTCTAGTTCATGAAGACCAAGGTAAGCAATCTCCTATTTATTACGTAAGTAAAACTTTATTAGATGCAGAAACCAGGTATCCACAGTTGGAAAAGCTAGCATTAGCACTAATTGTGGCATCTAGGAAGCTAAGACCTTATTTCCAATGTCACCCTATCGTTGTAGTTACGGCTTTTCCCCTAAGAAACATTGTGCATAAACATGAATTGTCAGGTAGATTAGCAAAATGGGCTATAGAATTAAGCGAATATGAAATAATTTACCAACCTAGAACAGCTATCAAATCCCAAGTACTTGTAGATTTCGTAGCTGATTTTAGTCAGGGGATGCACCTAGAGGCAGAAAAAGAATTACAGGTTTTTAACGGTGCAAACCCAGGGATTTGGACTTTATTTGCTTATGGCTCATATAATGTAAAAGGGGAAGATTTAGGAATTGTTTTAATCCCACCAACATGAGAAACAATTAGACAAGCTATAAAATGTCCTTCTATCACTAACAATGAAGCAGAGTATGAAGCTGTGATTACAGGTTTGGAGTTGGCACTCGAACTCGGCATCAAGCAAATCATAATCAAAAGTGATTTGCAACTGGTTGTAAATCAAGTACTGGGGACTTTTGTAGCCAGAGAAACCAAAATGCAGAAATATCTTGAGAAGGTGCGAGTATTAGTGAGACAATTCGAGACAAGAAAGATAACACGGATTCCAAGGGATGAGAATGCAGAAGCTGACGCTTTATCCAATCTTGAATCTGTGGCAGATATAGCAAACGACGCAAACGCTTCAATTATACATTTATCTCATTCCATTCTCGAGCCTGATAAAAACGAGGTAAATTTTAATCATCTGACATGGGATTGGAGAAATGAAATCATTGCTTTTTTGCAGTATGGAACCGTACCTAATGATAAGACGAATGCTCGTGCATTACGAAATAAAGCTGGCCGTTACTGTTTACACCAAGGAAATCTTTATCGAAAGATGTTCGGAGGTCCTTTAGCAAGGTGTCTTGGTCCCTCGCAAACGGAGTATGTAATGAGGGAAATACATGAAGGACACTGTGGAAATCACGGGGGGCCAGTTGTTGCTAAAAACATTGATATGGGCTGGGTATTATTGGCCCAAAATGAAAGAAGAAGCAAACGACTTCATATCTAAATGCGATAAATGCCAAAGGTACCGGAACAACATGTATAAGCCAACTGAGCTGTTACATCCAGTCATAGCCCCATGGCCCTTCATGAAGTGGGGGATAGATATTGTGGGTCCACTACCACAAGCAAAGGGTCAGGTAAAATTTCTACTCGTGCTTACTCACTATTTCACCGACTATTTCACCAAATGGGTAGAAGCAGGAGCATTCAAACAGGTACGAGAGAAAGAAGTCAAAGACTTTATTTGAAGAAATATAATATGCCGCTCTGGGGTTCCAAAGGAAATCGTATGCGACAACGGTCCGCAATTCATAGGAGCACAAATTACAGAGTTTTTTCAAAGCTGGCAAATCAAGAGAATAACATCGACTCCATAGGGCAAGCAGAATCCACGAACAAGATAATCATCAATAATTTGAAAACGAGGTTGCAAGATTCAAAAGGTAATTGGCCTGAAGTGCTTCCAGCTTTATTGTGGGCTTATCGGACAACTACAAAAACGAGTACGGGCGAAACCCCATTCTCCATGGTTTATGGTGTAGAAGCCTTGATTCCTGTTGAAATAGGGGAACCAAGTATAAGGTAAGATCAAGCAAGGGAAGATGCAAACAATGAGGAGTTACGAGTTAATTTGGATCTGGCAGAAAGAAGAAGGGAGGCAACATTGATAAGGATGGCAGCCCAAAAACAAATGATTGAACGGTATTATAATCGGAGGGCACGTCTCAGGTTCTTTAAAACTGGGGACTTCGTGCTCAAAAAGGTGTTTCAATCCACGAAGGCTGCTTATTCGGGGAAGTTAAGTCCAACATGGGAAGGGCCATACAAAATTCGTAGTGTGGCAGGCAAAGGAGCGTATGAGTTAGAAACCATGGATGGTGAAATTCTTCCTTCGCATTGGAATGTTGTACACCAGAAAAAATACTACTTTTAAGAAATTAAATACGTTCAGGTACCTTCATATAGAATTAATTTTTCTCTTTTATGATTTTACTAATGGTTTTAGATGCTAGGCACAAATCCTAAACCGTACCAAATGATGAGATACAACCTGCATGGCAAAAATAGAATACTCACAAATTCTGAGCCTAAGGTTACACAGATCTGATGGAAATGCATACGGGTAGGCAGTCTACATCTAAAAGCCATATTTTCAAGTCCCGTGTATGTTTTGTTTCAGGGAAAGGGTCAACTTACGAGTAATAACCAAAATGCTCAAGGCCTCATCCCTACAGCACCTGCACACTTGGGGACAGCACAGTACGGATAGCTTCGTGCAAGAAAGTAGACGCGGGACCATAAAGAGATATGGCAGTTCAAAGGAAAGCTAAAAGCTGCAATAGCTGTAAATAGCTACGTTTTACTCTGCAACAGACACTTTTCAATGTTGGAGACACTTTCCAGGTCCTTTTTATACATAAAGATAGGACTATAGTTACATGCTAAAACAGGTTGTAAAGGAAAACTTTATGTATTTTTTATAAAAAATCTGTTGCACAAAAAACAGTTGCGAGGAAGTCATAGACGTACTATAACACATGTATCATTTAAAAAACTTTACCCTAAGTTCATGAATAAAAAGCTTGGCAAAGTTATTTCATACAGAGAAAAAGAAAAACATGTGTTTCCTATCTCTTCCATCGTATAGCACCATTTTATGAAGTTGAGACGTCTTCTTCATTAAGTGCCAATATATAAAAGGGCCCTCTTTTATAATCCTCGTGTTGACAAGTCCACGAGTAGAATCATAAAGCATTTTCTAAAAGGATAAAAATGCAAAAATTATTCTATAAAGTCCTAAATACGCAGATAGGCACGGACAAAAGGAGGTACTAAGTAAACCCCTAAAACGAAACAGCAAATTTGATCATTGAAATTGCAATTATATTTAAACAAGTTTACCCCATTTTAGGAACTGGGGACTTCATTACAAAAAATCCTTTTACAAGGATTAAACCACCAAAGGAAAACATAAAAAAAAAAAAAAAATCCATTAGTTGATCACTGGAAAGGAAGGAGAGTCAGAGGATGTAGCAGGAGCAAGGATAGTTTCATTTTCAAGAACTCCGAGATCTTCAGTAATAGCTTCGCCATCCACCGGAGTCACTGCCTCAGAAGTCTCACATACGGGAGAAGGAATACTGATAGGCTGCTCGGGAGTGCCTTCAGGTTGGTTACGTTTCTCAATAATATCTACAATCTTGGCTAATTCAGATTGTAAATTAAAACCCTCTTGAGTATCCTCCAATAATACATCCTGCCGTGATGTAAGAAAAGCCCAGTTGACTTTATAGTTGAAATTCTCTGCAAGAGAGTTATATTCCTTCTCCAGAGTCTCGTAATCCTTCTCCCGCGTAGCAAGAGAATTTCTTATTGCTTCTTGCACAGTTAGTTGGGAGTCAAGAGATGTCTTGAGAGCAATGTTGGAATCTTCTAAGGCGTGGATCTTGTCCGAGGAAGTCCTCAAATCGACCCGGGCTTGCCTCAAGCTTTGCTCTAACTCCTTGGCATAATCTTTCTTCCTCTTCATGAGTTCCTCGAGCCCTTTGATCTTTTCATTCGCCTTTAACAACGAGTCATTCAAGATATCCTTGGCATTCTTAACTTGACTCAAGGAGGCTGGGACAATCCTAGGTCGATTGATAAAGCACGATTCTCTCGCTCCAAACAGGCTTTCTCGTCTCGAAGCTCCTCCACATCCATCAAAGCACTTCCATATTGCTTCTTCCAATTCTGAGCTTCAAATTGAATCTCTTCAGAAACTTTAGAAGATTCACGAGCTTTTCTCTAAAAGGAAGAGATCCTCCCCATAAGCTCCGTGCTGATTAAGTTGGCTTGCAAATATAAAGGTACAAAAATAAATACCTACGAGGAAGGGGAAGTTAATACTCAAAAAGAAATTACCTTCAAAGTCGAATGAACTATGTCGTTCATCAGAGATAAGCAGTTGTGGTCTTCCATCTTTCTTCTCTCCAAATCCCCTATCAAAGGCTCCAGCCACACATCAGCCCCACTAGTCTTCCTTAATAGGCTGTGAGTAGCATGTACTTCAAGTGTGACCTTCCTCATAATCATACCGCCGCTACTCGGGCCAGTTTCCGAGTGTACTAAAGAGGAAAATGGGGGAATGGAAGAAGGAATGGAAGAAGAATGAAGAATGGTAGAAGGTACGGGAGCTTGAAGAGGAACAGGCTCAAGAGTTTGAATAGATACGTGAGTAGAAATACTCGTTGAAAGTGATAAAGAGGAACCCAATGTAAGGTCAAAAACACTTACGGGTAAAGAAGAAGAAAACGAATTGGGAGAAATGGGAAGTGAGGAAGATAAAGGAACTTCATTTAAAGTAGGGTCGGACTTGGTACCTTCAATAAGAAGACGGGGTGTAGGCTCACTAAAGTCTACTGGGGCGGCTTCTTCCTCAACCAAGGTAGCCTCAGTTGAAGAGGTATGAGCGGGAACACCCTCAATCTCATTTCCACGTCTTCTTATTTTTGGCCTCTCCTCTACCCCCGTGCTAGCATCAGCTGCCAACAACTTTTTCTTTGCTGCTATCAAAGCTTTGGTCTTGTCCAGATCAAGAGCAGCGTTGGCAACAACTCGCATAACCATAGCTACGTCGGGTTGCATTCCTTTGTTCCCAAACCCTAAAACAAAAGGATATATAAAAAAAATGAAATCCATGTTGTAGAAAACTGAATCTACTACACACATGTGATCATAAAAACATACGCACCATGTGTTTTCACTTTCCTGTTGTTAAGAGAAGAAATAGACTTCCAAGTTCTTTTTTCTCTCGGAGCCACTTTCAGAAATGAATCTACCTAACCACGGAAGTTCCACAAAAGGAACGGGATCAAAGAGAAAATCAAAATCTCTAAAGGCAAAAATAAACAATAACCAGAAAACTCACGTGCAAAGTTCCACTTCTCCGGGAAGGGAATGTTTGTTTCACCTAGCAAATCCACCGTGCGAACAGCAATATAATGAAGATACCATCCACGGTCATTCACGTCATCCAAGTTTACCAAAACCTTTTTACCCCTTGCAGTTAAGGTAAAGAAACTATGACGCATGAGATTCAGATGGTACAAGTGAATGAGGTGAGCCAAGGTGAAATCAACCTTGGCCTTTGTACACAAAAACCTCAAACAAGCCACTGCCCTCCATACTAATGGGCTGACTTGACCTAAGCAAACATTGAAAAAATGGCAAAAATCGAGGATGACCAGATCTACAACAGGTTTTAGTCCCCAAGTGAAAGGATAAGTGTAAACAAATGAATATCCATTTCTAGAAGAAGAGATCCTTTGCTGAATAGTAGGAATGGACACTCGAAGATTTTCTCTGCAATTACACTCCTTCCTAATGGTTGGAATTGAGAGTTCGTTTACAAGAGAAACATAAGCATCAAGTTTATCCAACTTTTCTACTTGCTTCAAGAATGACGTTTTATCACTCGAGAAGGATAAGTCACTGGAAACAATGTCCTCAATCGAAGGTTCTGAAGAAGGGTCAAAAAGTTCTTTACCTTTAGAGGGAGAAACTTTAGAAGAAGAACTTGAGACATTCGGGTTTGGAGAAGAAGGGGTATTACCAGATGACCCCTCGCACGATGACATTAAAGAACGAAGTCTTCCCTCCTTGTCTTTGCTGAGCCTAAGCGAAGAAGGGGCATTAGGAAACTGAGCAAGGTTCGGGATATTTCTGGAGTTAGATTTTGAAGATGCCATTGCCGGTTAAAATTGGTTCCTGGAAGAAAGGAAAAAGGGATTACTAGATACAGAAGAAAGTTGAAGATTCAAAGTATGGTAGAGAAGCAACTAGTAAAACTAAAGAGGTATAAATGGAAAACTATATTAAGGAGAACTGTCACTTCTCAAAAAGAAAGGTTAAGAAAGCCTGGAAAAAAGGGTGCAGGGCTGCGGGGTCGAATCAGAAGGCGACACGTGTAAAGAGCATTAAATGGAGGAGACAATTGAAGCGCCAACACTGACACAGCATTTATGATTTCAAAAATTCCCTTTTGTAAGAATCCACTTCGCATATATTTAAACTATAAATAAATGGAAAGTGGGGGGACTATCTGTATTAGGAAAAAACTTTTTATGACGTGGCAAGACACGTGGAATATCAAACAATTTTGTTTTATTATTTTAAGGAAGAGATACGAAGAAGTAAATTAGGCACGGGGTGAAATTTGATTAAAGAAGTCCCGTAGCTATTTAGAACAGGTAAGAACGTAACTACAGAGATGAAGGACATCAACAGAAAATAGACACGAGCTTCGTATCTGTTCAAGACATCCAACGATAACGAGCCAAAAAGCCTTTAAAGCATGGATCTCAAGGGAGAAAGGAGTCTAAATTCAATCATTAAACATCCTATACGTTAAAGGAACAACATTTATTGAAAATGATTGTGTAATGACCTATTTAATGTCATTTATTGCTCATTAAAACTTACGTTTTATTCTTCCATCTAGAGTTAACTATAAAAGAAGGGAGTTAAACCCATTGTACGACACAACAATCACTGAAATACAATCTTTTTGACTGTCTATTCTAATTATTGAAAGTCTATCATATTTTTTCGGTCTCTTATCAGTAATTTGATTTCTCTATTATTTTCTAGTTTTAATCGAAGTTCAATATTTTGGTTAAACACTAACCTCTTTTCTCTTTTCTTTTGTTTCTTCTTCTTCTTCTTCCTTTTTTTTTTGTTTTTGTTTTCCTTCTCTTTTTTTTTCTTCTTCTTTTTTCGCAGCTTTTTTCCCTTCTCCATTCCCTTTTTGCTTTTGACTTTGGCAGAATGTAACCTAACGGGCTTCGACCCTTTTGTGTCCATTCTTTTTTTCATTTTTTTTGGTTTGGTTTTATTTTATTAGTTTGTTCCTCCTTTTTTTACTTCAAATATTTGCTAAATATTCAATATATCCTCATATAAATTTATGGGTTATCAGATCGTCCTCCCCACCTTTTAAAATTCGATCCCCGAATTTAGCTTAGGTACGTACATGTAGACTAAAAAAAATGAGGGGTGACTTTGCTTGCATATAATTTTTTACTTCCCAATTATCTTCTTCAACTGTGTGATTTCACCATAAGACTTTTACAAACTCAATTTCTTTTAACTTTAACTTCCTCGCTTGTCTATCAACAATAGCCATCAGCTCCTCCTCGTAAGACAACTTCTCATCGCGTGGTATAGTAGGTGCTTCAAGCACTTGAGAGGAGTTTGATATACATTTTTTATGACATGGAGACATGAAACACTAGGTGAATATAAGATAACTAAGGAGGAAGTTCCAAATGATATACCACATCTCCCACTCGGTCAAGTATTTCGTATTGACCTATAAACCTCGGGCGGAAACTTACAACTTTTTCCGAATTGCATCACGCCCTTCATTGGAGATACCTCTATGAACACTCTATCTCCAATTGTAAACATTATGTCTCTTCTTCTCTTATCGACATAAGATTTTTGTTTGTTTTAAACTATAAGCAATCGTGGTCTAATCAATTGGACCTTGCCAATAGCTTCTTGTACCAAGTCGTGTCCCAATAAGTTAATATCACTAGCTTCAAACCTTCCGATAGGAGAATAACATCTTCTACCATATAATGCTTCGTATGATGCCATCTGAATACTAGACTGGAGCTATTGTTGTAAGAAAATTCAGCTAAAAGTAGATAAACGTCCCACCTACCTCGAAACTCAAGAATACAATCTCTTAACATATCCTCCAAGATCTGTATAGCATATTCGGACTTTGCGTTTATGTGCGATAGAACTAGTACTAAGATATACTCATGTACCCAATATTTCTTGAGAAGATTTCGAATCGTGAAGTGATTGTGATCCTCTATTAGAGCTGATGGACTATATAGATCTATATTGAGTCGGATAATTTTCATTTCATGTATATCTATGCATATTTTACCTCACAATTTAAATGTTTTGACTAACAAGCAACGTGCATACTTGGTAAACCAATTTATAACTTTCCCACATATAATCATACCTCTAGTGACTTGAGTAATTTAGTCATATTATGTATTGTTCTGTTGTATTTTCACTGTAGAGTCTTAAGTTTGTGACAATAAGAACACTTGGGTATAGATCTCCCAAAATGACCTCGTCCTACTCTATTCTCCATAGTTTGAGATGCCCGGACATCCACTGTCTGCGATGCGAGAATAGAGGAATCAAGTATTTGTGATGAAGATTAGTGGGTGACTTGGACCTGCAGCAAGGCGGAGTAATCGAGAGAATAATTCATCAACTGTGGGAACAATCAGACTAGCAAAAATCTGATCTCGCATTGAATTAAGATCATTAGGAAGTCCAGATAGTGTAAGAAGTAGAAACATCTTTTGTCGCTGCTCTTGTTGCTTTTCCACACTAGTTGAAACTGGCATTAATGTCTCAAATTCTTCCATGACTGCTTGTACTTGACCCAAGTAAGTAGACATATCTAATTCTTACTTTTTTAAGTTTATTATCCGTGATATCACATCATAGAAGCGAGATATGTTATTAGTTTATAAAGTACGAGCCTTTGCCCAAACCAAATAACATGTCTGGAATGGACGAAACAAAGGCATCAACTTGGAATCAATAGATCGCCACAAGATGCTACATAATTCAACATCGATCTTTGCCTAAAGAGCTATCGCCTGATCATCTCCTTCACTGGACTATTTAAATAGATGATCTTGAATACCTTGACCTTTACACCACAACTCGACAGATGAAGCCCAAACTAAGTAGTTTGAACCTCTAATTAACGGTTCCGAAGTAATCATAACACTAGAGCTTCCAGAACTTATGTTTTTAGACCCAAAAATATCAATTCCCAAAGACATCGTTGAAAAATATTACCAAATTAGAGAAATAATCAAATGTAATCCACTGAAACAGAGTAAGGAACAATGAAAACAGAATAAGGAAATACTGTAGTTGTTAGAATGTTACTGTAGCAGCAGAATAGCATTGTAGCTGCCGGGAAAATTCAAAGTGGCCTGAATAGAATAAAAAAGTAGGGGTAGGATCGGAATTACCAGACGACCCAACTGTTCTAAAGGAACGTTTCTAAAAAATGGCCGAAAAAATATAAAAGTTGTTCGAATTTGTTGTAACCTGGATGGGTTGGCTCGGAATTGTATGAGGAACAATTTATTCTGAAGATTCGTCACCAAAAAATGGTCGGAAGGTGGCCCACGCGACGTCGGAACTTCGCCGAAAAATTTTCTTCAGGTGGCGAGTGGCGGCGCGTGGAGGGTATTCTGACGGAGATTTTTTATGGGCTGGTCGCCGGAGCCCGATCTACTTTGTGATAGTGTTGGTGTTTTTTAGCACAACACTGACGAAAAGTGGATTGACTTTCGGTCAACTAATTTTCCTTCCCGGAGTCGCCGAAATTTCTGCACTGCGATAAATTTCTCACGATTGCTCTGATACCATGTGAGAAGGCATGGGAGAAAACATGATATATTGATATTGTGTGTCTAATGCAATACAAGATGTGCTAATTTATAACTACTTTATACAAAGGGCATACTACTCTTATTCCAATGTGGGACAATTACATATATATATATATATATATATATATATATATATATATATATATATATATATATATATATATATATATATATATATATATATCTATACACATTGTATTCATGCATTTATTCTTATCTGCTTTATATGTTACTGCTTCTTGAGATTTACACTGTTAAATGAGTAGAAACAATGTTATAGCTTTATTTTGTAGTATATTGGGATTTCTTGCCTTCAATGTCATAATACATGTCTATTACTGTTGAGTTGGAAGTACTCACTTACTCCCTGCACCATGTGTGCAGATCGAGGTACTTCCGGGCAGAGCTGAGCTTTTAGCTGCTATTCAGAGTTGTTATCCGGAGTTAGTCAAGGTAGCTGCCTGGCGTCCGCAGAACCCGACTCCTCCTTTATTTTCCTGTATTTGACTTTTTCGTGTATTGTAGACCATATTAAATTACAGTATCACTATGATATTCTGGTAGAGGCTCTTGACTCATGAACCCCAGATTTGTGGGAGGTTGTTCTGTACCAGGTGATGTTGGGTTATTTTTCTATATAACTGCTAAAATTTTGGATTTCTCTTCGTTGCTAATGATTTTGAATAAAGGATTTGAGCTCTTTGCTCAGAATATGAGTATGATTTGTCGGGCTTGCCTAGCAATATGCTAGACGCCATCACGACCGGGTTTGGAGTCGTGACACTACAAATCATTCTTGTGGACTGGTTCAGCTACTATGTCAAGTAGAGCTTTGGTTTCTTGGGAAACAATATGTCTGCCAAAGAGTGCATGGGGGGCTTAATGTAATGAACATGCTATACAGGAACAAAGCTGTTATTGCTAAGCATATATGGGCAGCGACAAAGAAGAAAGATAACCTATGAATAAAATGAATGCACATTTATTACATAAAGAACCATACAATTGAAGATATGCCTACTCCTAGAAATGCAGCCTGAGTAGTTAGGAAAATTTTCGAGGCAAGAAGTATGATAAATGAGCTTCAAGGAATTCAAGGGAACCTCGAAGGCAGATTAAACCAACTACATAGGGGTGAATTGTTCAGTATTAAAAAATTATACAAGCTTCAACTCCCTCAACACCAAAAGGTCCAGTGGAAGAGCATTTTCCTGCCGGCGCACATGCATCCAAGATACAAATTTATACTCTGGCTTGCATTACATAACATATTGGCAACAGTGGAGAGGCTACTGAAATTCGGTATACAAACTCTACAGTAGTGTATTTTTTGTGAGCAAGTTGTTGAGACTTTTAATCATCTTTTCTTTGAATGCTTGCTGACAAAGGAACTATGGTCGAGTCTGCTAAGATGGTTGGGATATGATAGACCTTATATGTGACTGGAAGAGTGAGGTTGAATGGGTAAGAAGGAATGCTAAAAGGAGAAATGGACAATCTGCTAGCTACCTGGGTTTTTGGAATGCTGGTGAATGTTATATGGAGAGAAAGAAATAAACTGAGATTCCAAGGATGAAGACTAATCACCAACAACATATGCAAAGAAATATCTATCCACATACACATGATAGGGGTCTCAATTCAAAACTGGACGGAAGCTTTGCAGAGATAAAATGCTATCCTTAGTATGTTAGAGTCTCTTATGGTTTCTTTGTGTATTAGCATATCAATAATGGATTGTTTTGTATAGTCCTAGCTAAAGAAGAAGCCTTAATTAGACTAGCTAGAGTTTATAACATAGAGCATCTACTAAATGTAGTGTATATTGTTTTTATGAAATAAATAGAAAAGCTGTTTATAAAAAAAACAAATAATAATAATAATAGTAGTAGTAGTAGTAGAAGACTTGCTCCAAACATGAAATTATTTTTTATATAATTATTATTCAGACATCAAAATTAACGGCAAATAAATATTTTAAATAAGGAGATAGCACAATGAAAAAGTGGAAAATTACGATAAATTAACAACCTTTTAACACACCAAAAGACTCGTTCAAAACATTCCTCAAAATCATTCTTCTCCATGCAAAAATAGGTAAACTGTTCGGACAAAATACCGATAATTTCTCGTATCACGCTCTATAAAACCCCTCACCACAACCTCAAATCGCAAGGCAGGCAAGGAAATTTAGGCGATTACATCTCAACCTTTCCTTTGAGACGTTAATTTTTGCCTATCTCTATTTCAGCTCGTCTGATCAACTTTTGATATGGAGATGAAGAAGATCACTTGTGCCGCCCTAGTTGCCGCAGCCTCCATGAGCGCTGCCATGGCTCAAATGAGCCCAAGTTACGCACCGGCTCCGTCACCAACCAGCGATGCTGCTGTCGCTTTGCCCGCTGTGGGAACCTTGATTGGAGCCACACTCTTGTCCATCTTTGCTTACTATATGCACTAAATCGTCATTCAGGAAGAAAAGCAAAAGTGGAAAAAAGATTACGGTGGTGGTGGTGATTAGGGTGAAATGGGGGAAATGTCATTTCGTAGGAGGTGAATACAAATATGTGTGGTGTGATCCTTAATGTCCTCCCTTTCTAATGCTTTATTTTTCCTTTGGCATTTCCTTTTGCCTGTACTAAACTTATATGAATCAATGCATATCATGCAACGTAAAAAAATTCTTTGATATTTTCTATTGTTGTTACTATGATTAAAACTTCTTGTTGCTCAAGTTTTAGAAAAGTTATTATTGTTTGAGGCCAAGGTTAAGATCAATAACTAAAATTACGAAATAAGTGCCAGTAAAATAATATATTATCCTTGCAACAAATTTATCTCTTGGATGACTTTATTGGAGGGCTGCAAGCGTCTTAATTTTCTTTCCACGCGTGGCAGATTCTGGAAAAAAAATGGAGGCACTTTAAGGTAAACTTTACTCCTAAGAAATATGATGTTTTTCTTATTTAAAATTTTGTTGTATTCCTCAAATTACCGATAACGAAAAAGTGGTTTATTGTTGATTAATTCTTCTCATTTCATTCCTTTGTACGTTGAAAAAGAAACATGTTTTATATACACATGTGTAATGACACAAAAACAATTAACTACATCTATTAACAGATCCTTTTCAGTGGTTTGCCGTATGAAATGCGTAGTTAATTCGTCACTTCAGATGAAAAGCCATATTTGTAGAATACGGGGGAAAGAAGAATATTGGTAATTGATTTGTGATTTTAGAGATAAAGTTATGGATTTTGAGTTGTTGGGACTGAAATAGGAGAAAAAAACAACGTAGAGATTATAAATTTACAAAGGAAATTAGTAGAAACTAGGAATTCAAGACATGATACATTATAATTGATTTTTTCCTTTTTCTATTTCATTTTGTTTTGTTTCCTTTCCTTTTTAATTTTTTAATTATTTGAAAGAAAATAAAGACTGTCAAACTTGCTTTAAAAACAAAATTTTGAAATAAAAGAGCTTAGTAGAAGTAGAAAACTGGAGGCATCTCATGTTTATCCCCCCAATATTTTGCAGTACTACTCTCTTTTCTCTTTTCATTATTTTTATTGTTTGTTTGTATTATGAAGGAGCACTGAGTAAGATGGGCTCTTAACATATTTGGCTCTTCGGCCAAAATTATTTACACATCTTCGCAATATGTATATTATAAGTTAATTATGTATATTATATACCTTTGTCAGATATTTTTTTTGATATTTAATTACTTTCTTATTTATAAATGAGCTGTTTCAACATTTAATATTGAACCTGGATTTCAATTTCACAAGTAACAAATAAATAAATAAATAAGATTTTAGAAGAATCCAAAAAGATGGTAATCCCCTTCAAAAAGTTTTCTGGTCAGTAAAGATTGATTTTTTTCCTAATAATTATGACATTAATCTTTAATCGGTCATATTTTGATTCTATGATGATCGCGTGAAACGCGGATAATTACATTACTATTAGGTACTATATCATTTTTTTCAGGTATCTATATATCTATATATAATTAAAAGGAAAAAAGTCTAGCATAGAATTATGACAAGTGGCAGCATAGGAGAATGCCAAGTGTTAGTTTTTAGGACAAAATTTAGTTAATAAGTTAATAGTTATTTATTTTTAATTTTAAATTAAAATATTTAAATATCTATTATTGGAAAGGGGAGGTATTATTTACTCAATTCAAATATGTAATTAATAATTAGGAAATTAAGAAATTACTATTAGAAATAAAACTTCCCATAATCTTCTATATCTATCTATATATTATTAAAAGCCAAAGACAAAAGCTTCTGTAACGACCCGACCGGTCGTTTTAAAAAACTACGCCCCAATCCCTAATTTAACTGTTCCCCTAAGTTCATTTCTACTATTGTGGTTTGCCGGGTGAGTCGGTTCTGAAAATTTGAGCATTTTGGGACACTTAGTCCCTAAATAAGAGCTTGAAGCTAGAAAATGGCCCGTAGCCGGAACAGTGTTAAGACGATCTCGGAACGGAAATCCGATGGTTTCATTAGCTCCGTTAGGTGATTTCGGGGTTGGGAACGCGTTTGGAATGTATTTTGGAGGTCTCGTAGCTCAATTAGGCTTGAAATGCCGAAGGTTGAAATTTTGGCGAATCCGAACGATAGGTGAGATTTTGATCCGGGGTCGGAATGGAATTCCGACAATTTCTGTAGCTTCGTTATGTGATTTTGGATATGTCCGCAAATTTTCAGGTCATTCGGACGTCGTTTGGTCGGGTTTTAGATCGAATGTGCAATTCGGAAAGTTTTAAGAAATTTAGGCTTGAATTCGATGCGAATTATGGGTTTTGATGTTGTTAGACGCGTTTTGAGGATTGGAACAAGTTCGAATAAGGTATTAGGATGTGTTGGTGTGTTTGGATTAGGTCCCGGGGGCCTCGGGGTGGTTTCGGATGGTTAAACGGAAGGAAAACATGGAAAATTGCAGGTTGGGCCTTCTGTTCTGTCATTTTCGCCCCTGCGGAAATGGGACCGCAGAGGCGAGTCCGCAGGAGCGGAACTTGGGGCGCAGGAGCGCCTGGGTTCGCAGAGGCGGATCCCTTTCCGCTGAGGCGGAGTCGCGGGTGCGGAAGACTCGTCGCAGAAGCGACCTTGGGTCGGGGAGTGAGAACCGCGGGAGCGGAGGGGAAATCCGCTTAAGCGAGTCCGCAGAAGCGGACCACTGATCGCAGAAGCGGGAATGCTCGCAGGAGCGGTTGGCCAATCGCGGAAGCGGACGCGCGAAAGCGGTCCTTTTCTCGCAGAAGCGGATTGGGCCAGCCAGGCCTAGGCTTCGCAAAAGCGACAAAATGTCGCGGAAGCGGATCCGCAGAAGCGGAATTTTGTCCGCAGAAGCGGAAATCGCAGGAGTTAATTATGTCAGAAGTTAGAAATTTCAGAAACATTTCCAAACTTTGAGGGCTCGGCTTAAGGGGCGATTTGGGCGATTTTGAAGGGAGATTCAAGGGGTTTCTTCAGGTAATCAATTATGGACTCCAATTATGATTGTTGTTGATAATATTATACAAGTTTTTCATGAAAATGGAGGAATTTGGGGTAATTAATGGGGGTTTTCACCCTAGACCAAAACCTTTAGAAAATCAAGGTTTTGAGTGGGCAAATGGAGTCCGAATTTGATAAATTTTATATGCACGGACTCGTATTGAGATAAGGAACCCGAATATATAATTGTCGTGATTTTTCGATAAGCGTACCGAAAGTCGGGTTTTGGCAACTTGTGGGTTTTGGTAAATTTTGAGTTAATTTGATTGGGTAATGCCCAATTGGCCTATTTTGAAGTGATTCTATTGATTTTTATCAGATACTACACTTGTGGAGTCCGACATTCGCGGCAAGAGGGTTATTTCTTAGCGGTTTTGTACCGGAATTGAGGTAAGTGGCTTGTCTAACCTCGTGTGGGGGACTTTCACCCCTAGGATATTAATGTGATACTTTAAATGCCTTGTACGCGAGGTGACGGGCGTGTACATGCACTGGTTGTTGAACACATACTTTACTCAAAATGTTCAATGAGTGATATTCCTGTTCTTAGTTGTTAAATTCGATATTCCTACCCGGTAGTAGTTAGAAAAACATGATTAGATAGAATCTAACTGTCTAGTTGCTTAATTGACTTACTTGAGTTTTCTTGGTAATCGCTGACGTTGTTTATCGGTGAAGTTATCACTAAGCATATTATACTTCTCTCTGTGTATTCCCTTACTTGATGTGGTTATGGACTACGGGTTCGATTCCCGAGATCCTGAGATTATTGAAATGTGGACTACGGGTTCGATTCCCGAGATCCCGAGATTATTGAAATGTGGACTACGGGTTCGATTCCCGAGATCCCGAGATTATTGAAATGTGGACTACGGGTTCGATTCCCGAGATCCCGAGATTATTGAAATGTGGACTACGGGTTCGATTCCCGAGATCCTGAGATTATTGAAATATGGACTACGGGTTCAATTCCCGAGATCCCGAGATTATTGAAATGTGGACTACGGGTTCGATTCCCGAGATCCTGAGATTATTGAAATATGGACTACGGGTTCGATTCCCGAGATCCTGAGATTACTGAAATATGGACTACAGGTTCGATTCCCGAGATCCTGAGATTATTGGTAGGGACTACGGGTTCGATTCCCGAGATCCTGAGTTATTGGTAGAGACTGCGGTTTCGATTCCCGGAGATCCTGAGCTATTGAGATATTATTGAGACATGGGTCGCGGGTTCGATTCCCGGAGACCCAGGGGTGCTGTTAATGGGACTGTGGGTTCAATTCCCACAGATCCTGGATTCGTTTATTTGAGTTGGTTATTTGTTGTTAGCTTGATTGTAGACAATTGCAGTAATCATCATAATGTTGTTATTTCGGAAATTATTATCATTTAAACTGTTTATTTTGTTATCATCATTATATTATTGTTTTCTCGGTAGGGCCCTGACCTACCTCGTCACTACTCCATCGAGGTTAGGCTTGGCACTTACTGAGTACCGCCGTGGTGTACTCATGCTACTCTTCTGCACACTTTTGTTGTGCAGATCCAGGTACATCAGAGCAGGCTCGTGCTAGGTGATTTCCGCAGCTTTTCTAGGAGACTTCGAGGTATGATCTGCTACGTCCGCGGATCCGGAGGCTTCCCTTCTATTCTAGTATTACTAGTTGACATTTTTCTTCATTTCGTTGTTAGATACTCTTTACACATAGAGCCACAGTTGTATTTCCCTTTTAGTCTGTGTTACCGTGGGGTTCCGGATCTTGGTAGTATTTTATTCATTGTGTGACGGATGTATGTGCCAAGCGGCACGGATTACATATTTTTTATGTCATTTTTCCGATGTTTCTTACTTAATTGGTTATAACTTGTATATTCCGCAACGTGTTAGGCTTACCTAGTCGTGGGGACTGGGTGCCATCACGACATGTTCACAATTGGTGAACTAGGGTCGTGACAAGTTGGTATCAGGAGCTCTAGGTTCATAGGAGTCACGGGACACAGACCGGTTACTTAGAGTCTCGCTGATCGATACGGAGACGTCTGTATTTATCTACGAGGGGCTATGTAACCGTTTAGGAAACTCTTCATTTCTTTTGGATTCCTTGTCGTGCGACATTTTTGGCATCAAAAATCTAAACTACTGCTTTCTATTCTCTCACAGATGGTGAGGACACGAGCTAACCGCGATGATCAGGTACCCGCGCCCCCTGTTGCCGCCGTCAGAGGCCGGGGCCGAGGTAGAGGACGAGGACGCGAGGTAGGGGTAGAAACCATCCACCTTGGCGAGGAGGTTCCGGCCCCAACCCAGATAGTTTTGGTGGGCCCAGCTCAGGTCCTAGATGGGTTTATTGCAACCCCTGTTCTTCAGGACGCCTTGGTCCGGTTGGTTCGCATTATGGAGAGTGTCATCCAAGCAAGATTGCTTCCTCCAGCACCATCCACTTCTTAGGCTGGAGGAGGAGCCCAGACTTCTGCTGTACGTACTCCGGAGCAGGTAGCTCCCCGGACTCAGGTTCCAGATGTTTTGGTTATGCCTCCTGCCGCCCCAGCACAGGCCGGAGGTGGACCAGCTGCCTCCGAGGACGAGCAACGTAGATTGGAGAGGTTCAAGAAATATGACCCTCCAGTGTTTAGTGATTTGGCTTCAGATGATGGATTGGGTTTTCTGGAGGAGTGTCATCGTATTCTTCGTACTATGGGGATTGTGGAGACCAGCGGGGTTTCCTTCACCGCTTTTCAGTTTCGTGGGGCCGCTTATGATTGGTGGCGCACGTATGAGTTGGATAGTCCGGAGGAGTCCGCTTCGTTGACCTGGACGCAGTTTTCAAATCTGTTTTTGACGGAGTTTGTTCCCCAGAGCCTTAGGGATTCTTGGCGCTCGGAGTTTGAGCGGTTGCGACAGGGCTCCATGTCAGTATCGGAGTATGCAATCAGTTTCACCCGCCTAGCCAGCATGCACCGGCTTTGGTAGCCACGGTTCGGGAGAGAGTGCGGAGATTTATTGAGGGCCTTGTTCCGCCTATCTGATCCAGCATGGCCAGAGAGCTTGAGACAGATATATCTTATCAGCAGGCAGTTAGCATTGCCAAGAGGATCGAGAGTATGCTCCCTAGAGAGCGGAGGGAGAGAGAGGCCAAGAGGTCTCGTGAGTCGGGCCATTTCTCTAGTGCCCGCACTTCATCAGCCGGTCGTTTTGGCAGGGGTTATTCCGGTCGACCAGTTCACTCGGCATTGCCCGCAGCCGGTAGTACTCCAGGTCTTCCAGCACCTCAGGAGCCTTATTATGCTCCCCCAGTTTCCAGTGCACCTCCTGCGCGGGGTCCTTCTAGGGGTCAGACTAGTGGGGGTGAGGCCGGTCAGTCACAGCCACCGCGTCCTCCCAGAGCTTTTTTTGAGTGCGGGGATACTCGCCACCATGTTAGGGAGTGCCCCAGGCGCAGGAGAGGAGCCCCTCATCAGTCATCACAACATCCGCGTGGTTCTCAGGGCCAACAGGCTATCATTCCAGCCCCAGCCGCCACTCCACCTGCCCAGCCATCCAGGGGCGGGGGTCAGAGTTCCAGAGGCCGCCCTCGAGAGGGGGGACAGGCCAGATTCTATGCTATTCCTGATCGCGCTGCGGCTGTTGCATCTGATTCTGTTATCACAGGTATTATTATGGTTAGTCACAGGGAGGCATCGGTTCTATTCGACCCTGGTTCCACTTTTTCGTATATGTCTTCTTACTTTGCTTCTCATCTGGGTGTGCATCGGGATTCTTTGAGTGCCCCCATTTATGTTTCCACGCCGGTGGGTGATTCTTTGGCTGTGGACCGTGTATATCGGTCGTGTTTGATTACCATTTGTGATTTTGAGACCAGAGCGGATCTATTGCTGCTTGGGATGGTCGATTTTGATATTATTCTGGGCATGGACTGGTCGTCGCCCCATTATGCTATTCTTGATTGTCACGCCAAGACCGTGACGCTGGCTATGCCAGGCATTCCACGTATTGAGTGGAGTGGTACTCTAGATCACACCCCTAGCCGTGTTATTTCTTTTCTCAGAGCTCAGCGTATGGTTGAGAAGGGGTGTGCTGCTTATCTAGCCTATGTGCGGGACGTCAGTATTGACACTCCCTCTATTGATTCTGTTCATGTGGTACGTGACTTTGCTGATGTATTTCCAGCTGATCTTTCGGGCATGCCGCCCGACAGAGATATTGACTTTGCTATTGACTTGTTGCCGGGCACTCAGCCCATTTCTATTCCACCGTACCGTATGGCTCCTCCCGAGTTAAAGGAGTTGAAGGATCAGTTACAGGAGTTATTGGGCAAGGGTTTTATTCGACCCAGTGTTTCGCCTTGGGGTGCTCCCGTATTGTTTGTGAAGAAAAAGGACGGTTCTATGCGTATGTGTATCGACTATCGTCAGCTGAACAAGGTTACAGTGAAGAACCGGTATCCTTTGCCCCGTATTGATGATTTATTTGACCATCTACAGGGCGCACATGTGTTTTCTAAGATTGATTTGCGCTCTGGGTATCACCAGCTGAAGATTCGGGAGCCAGATATCCCGAAGACTGCCTTCAGGACCCGGTATGGTCACTATGAGTTCCTCGTGATGTCTTTTGGGTCGACTAATGCCCCAGCAGCATTTATGCATTTGATGCACAGTGTGTTCAGGCCTTATCTGGACTCGTTCGTGATTGTCTTCATTGATGATATTCTAGTATATTCTCGGAGCCGGGAAGAGCACGAGCAACATTTGAGGATAGTGCTTCAGATTCTGAGGGAGAAGCAGCTTTATGCCAAGTTCTCTAAATGTGAATTCTGGTTGAGTTCGGTGGCATTTTTGGGCCACGTGGTGTCGAGTGATGGTATTCGAGTAGATCCGAGGAAGGTGGAGGCCGTGCAGAGTTGGCCCAGACCCTCCTCCGCTACTGAGATTCGCAGTTTCCTTGGTTTGGCGGGCTATTACCGTCGTTTCGTAGAGGGGTTCTCTTCGATTGCAGCACCTATGACCAGATTGACCCAAAAGGGTGCCCCTTTTCAGTGGACAGACGAGTGTGAGGCGAGCTTTCAGAAGCTCAAGACAGCTTTGACTTCGGCCCCTATATTGATGTTGCCTACAGGTTCGGGGTCCTATACCGTATATTGTGATGCCTCACGAGTTGGACTCGGTGCGGTATTGATGCAGGACGGTAAGGTGATTGCCTACGCATCGAGACAACTGAAGGTACATGAGAAGAATTACCCTGTTCATGATTTGGAGCTAGCTGCCATTGTTCACGCCTTGAAAATTTGGCGTCATTATTTATATGGGGTTCCTTGTGAGATCTACACCGATCACCGGAGCTTGCAGCACTTGCTTAAGCAGAAGGACCTGAATATGCGTTAGAGGAGATGGTTGGAACTACTGAAGGACTATGATATTACTATTCTCTATCATCCGGGCAAGGCTAATGTGGTTGTTGATGCCTTGAGTCGTCGGGCAGAGAGTTTGGGGAGTTTAGCATATCTACCAGCTTCGGAGAGGCCTATGGCGATGGATGTTCAGGCTTTAGCCAGACAGTTTGTTAGACTGGATCTTTCGGAGCCCAGCCGGATTCTGGCATGCGTGGTTTCTCGGTCTTCTCTATTTGACCGCATCAGGGAGCGTCAGTTCGACGACCCTCATTTGCTTGTCCTTCAGGATATATGGATGAGGTCCCGGGGGCCTCGGGGTGGTTTCAGATGGTTAAACAGAAGGAAAACATGGAAAATTGCAGATGATCTTCGAGAGCTGATTCTAGCAGAGGCCCATAGTTCGCGGTATTCCATCCATCTGGGTGCCGCGAAGATGTATCAGGACTTGAAACAGCATTACTGGTGGAGGCGGATGAAGAGGGATATAGTCGATTATGTTTCTAGATGCCTCAACTGCCAGTAGGTGAAGTATGAGCATCAGCGTCCGGGTGGATTGATGCAGTAGATTGAGATTCCCGAGTTGAAATGGGAGCGCATTACCATGGACTTTGTATCTGGACTTCCAAGGACTGTTAGAAAGTTTGATTCCATTTGGGTTATTGTGGATCGGCTGACCAAGTCCGCCCATTTCATACCGGTGAGCACCGCTTATTCATCGGAACGACTGGCGGAGATCTATATCAGGGAGATAGTTCGGCTGCATGGTATTCCAGTTTCCATCATTTCAGATAGAGGCACTCAGTTCACTTCACGGTTCTGGAGAGCCGTACAGCGGGAGTTAGGTACTCGGGTGGAGCTGAGCACAGCGTTTCATCCCCAGACTGATGGTCAGTCCGAGCGCACTATTCAGATTTTAGAGGATATGCTCCGTGCGTGCGTGATTGAGTTTGGAGGTTCATGGGATCACTTCTTGCCGCTGGCGGAGTTTGCTTATAACAACAGCTACCAGCCTAGTATTCAGATGGCACCGTATGAGGCCCTATATGGTAGGAGGTGCAGGTCTCCCGTGGGTTGGTTTAAGCCGGGCGAGGCCAGATTGCTAGGTACTGATATGGTTCAGGATGCTATGGACAAGGTCAAGGTAATTCAGGACAGACTTCGTGCAGCCCAGTCTAGACAGAAGAGTTATGCGGACAAAAAGGTTCGCGATGTGGCGTTTATGGTTGGCGAGTGGGTTCTACTTCGAGTCTCGCCCATGAAGGGCGTTATGAGGTTTGGGAAGAAAGGAAAGCTGAGTCCTAGATTTATTGGCCCTTTTGAGATTTTGAGGCGTGTTGGGGAGGTTGCTTATGAGTTGGCCTTACCTCCCAGCCTAAGCCGGAGTTCACCCCGTATTTCATGTCTCCATGCTCCGGAGATACCATGGTGACCCGTCGCATGTGTCGGATTTCACTTCTGTTCAGCTAGACAAGGATCTGTCTTATGTTGAGGAGCCAGTAGCCATTCTAGACAGGCAGGTCAGAAAGCTAAGGTCAAAGAACATCGCTTCGGTAAAGGTTCGGTGGCGGGGCCAGCCGGTCGAGGAGGCGACTTGGGAGACCGAGCAGGATATGCGCAGTCAGTACCCTCATCTTTTCACTACTCCAGGTATGTTTTCTATGCTCGTTCGAGGACGAACGAATCTTTAAGTGTGGGAAGATGTAACGACCCGACCGGTCGTTTTAAAAAACTACGCCCCAATCCCTAATTTAACTGTTCCCCTAAGTTCATTTCTACTATTGTGGTTTGCCGGGTGAGTCGGTTCTGAAAATTTGAGCATTTTGGGACACTTAGTCCCTAAATAAGAGCTTGAAGCTAGAAAATGGCCCGTAGCCGGAACAGTGTTAAGACGATCTCGGAACGGAAATCCGATGGTTTCATTAGCTCCGTTAGGTGATTTCGGGGTCGGGAGCGCGTTTGGAATGTATTTTGGAGGTCCGTAGCTCAATTAGGCTTGAAATGCCGAAGGTTGAAATTTTGGCGAATCCGAACGATAGGTGAGATTTTGATCCGGGGTCGGAATGGAATTCCGACAATTTCTGTAGCTTCGTTATGTGATTTTGGATATGTCCGCAAATTTTCAGGTCATTCGGACGTCGTTTGGTCGGGTTTTAGATCGAATGTGCAATTCGGAAAGTTTTAAGAAATTTAGGCTTGAATTCGATGTGAATTATGGGTTTTGATGTTGTTAGACGCGTTTTGAGGATTGGAACAAGTTTGAATAAGGTATTAGGATGTGTTGGTGTGTTTGGATGAGGTCCCGGGGGCCTCGGGGTGGTTTCGGATGGTTAAACGGAAGGAAAACATGGAAAATTGCAGGTTGGGCCTTCTGTTCTGTCATTTTCGCCCCTGCGGAAATGGGACCGCAGAGGCGAGCCCGCAGGAGCGGAACTTGGGGCGCAAGAGCGCCTGGGTTCGCAGAGGCGGATCCCTTTCCGCTGAGGCGGAGTCGCGGGTATGGAAGACTCGTCGCAGAAGCGACCTTGGGTCGGGGAGTGAGAACCGCAGGAGCGGAGGGGAAATCCGCTTAAGCGAGTCCGCAGAAGCGGACCACTGATCGCAGAAGCGGGAATGCTCGCAGGAGCGGTTGGCCAATCGCGGAAGCGGACGCGCGAAAGCGGTCCTTTTCTCGCAGAAGCGGATTGGGCCAGCCAGGCCTAGGCTTCGCAAAAGCGACAAAATATCGCGGAAGCGGATCCGCAGAAGCGGAATTTTGTCCGCAGAAGCGGAAATCGCAAGGAGTTAATTATGTCAGAAGTTAGAAATTTCAGAAACATTTCCAAACTTTGAGGGCTCGGCTTAAGGGGCGATTTGGGCGATTTTGAAGGGAGATTCAAGGGGTTTCTTCAGGTAATCAATTATGGACTCCAATTATGATTGTTGTTGATAATATTATGCAAGTTTTTCATGAAAATGGAGGAATTTGAGGTAATTAATGGGGGTTTTCACCCTAGACCAAAACCTTTAGAAAATCAAGGTTTTGAGTGGGCAAATGGAGTCCGAATTTTGATAAATTTTATATGCACGGACTCGTATTGAGATAAGGAACCCGAATATATAATTGTCGTGATTTTTCGATAAGCGTACCAAAAGTCGGGTTTTGGCGACTTGTGGGTTTTGGTAAATTTTGAGTTCATTTGATTGGGTAATGCCCAATTGGCCTATTTTGATGTGATTCTATTGATTTTTATCAGATACTACACTTGTGGAGTCCGATATTCGTGGCAAGAGGGTTATTGCTTAGCGGTTTTGTACCGGAATTGAGGTAAGTGGCTTGTCTAACCTCGTGTTGGGGACTTTCACCCCTAGGATATTATTGTGATACTTTAAATGCCTTGTACGCGAGGTGACGGGCGTGTACATGCGCTGGTTGTTGAACACATACTTTACTCAAAATGTTCAATGAGTGATATTCCTGTTCTTAGTTGTTAAATTCAATATTCCTACCCGGTAGTAGTTAGAAAAACATGATTAGATAGAATCTAACTGTCTAGTTGCTTAATTGACTTACTTGAGTTTTCTTGGTAATCGCTGACGCTGTTCATCGGTGAAGTTATCACTAAGCATATTATACTTCTATCTGTGTATTCCCTTACTTGATGTGGTTATGGACTACGGGTTCGATTCCCGAGATCCTGAGATTATTGAAATGTGGACTACGGGTTCGATTCCCGAGATCCCGAGATTATTGAAATGTGGACTACGGGTTCGATTCCCGAGATCCCGAGATTATTGAAATGTGGACTACGGGTTCGATTCCCGAGATCCCGAGATTATTGAAATGTGGACTACGGGTTCGATTCCCGAGATCCTGAGATTATTAAAATGTGGACTACGGGTTCGATTCCCGAGATCCTGCGATTATTGAAATGAGGACTACGGGTTCGATTCCCGAGATCCTGCGATTATTGAAATGAGGACTACGGGTTCGATTCCCGAGATCCTGACTTATGGGTAGGGACTGCGGGTTCGATTCCCGGAGATCCTGAGTTATTGAGATATTATTGAGACATGGGTTGCGGGTTCGATTCCCGGAGACCCAGAGGTACTGAGAATGGGACTGTGGGTTCAATTCCCACAGATCCTGGATTTGTTTATCTGAGTTGGTTATTTGTTGTTAGCTTAATTGTAGACAGTTGTAGTAATCATCATAATGTTGTTATTTCGGAAATTATTATCATTTAAACTGTTTATTTTGTTATCATCATTATATTATTGTTTTCTCAGTAGGGCCCTGACCTACCTCGTCACTACTCCATCGAGGTTAGGCTTGGCACTTACCGAGTACCGCCGTGGTGTACTCATGCTACTCTTCTGCACACTTTTGTTGTGCAGATCCAGGTACATCAGAGCATGCTCGTGCTAGGTGATTTCCGCAGCTTTTCTGGAGACCTCGAGGTATGATCTGCTACGTCCGCAGATCCGGAGGCTTTCCTTCTATTCTAGTAGTACTAGTTGACATTTTTCTTCATTTCGTTGTTAGATACTCTTTACACATAGAGCCACGGTTGTATTTCTCTTTTAGTCTGTGTTACCGTGGGGTTCCGGATCTTGGTAGTGTTTTATTCATTGTGTGACGGATGTATGTGCCAAGCGGCACGGATTACATATCTTTTATGTCATTTTTCCGCTGTTTCTTACTTAATTGGTTATAACTTGTATATTCCGCAACGTGTTAGGCTTACCTAGTCGTGGGGACTGGGTGCCATCACGACATGTTCACAATTGGTGAACTAGGGTCGTGACAGCTTCTCATCAAGCCAAGTGTCAAAGCAAGGAATTAACACGTGGCTTATTAGGACATTGCTCCTAATTTATAGGAAGTACAAAAAAACCAATTACAAATTTATTTTAATTAGGATTAGGAGGAAGACTAAATTTTATTTTAAAAAAAATGAAAAAATGATTCCATTCCTTGCCAAACTGTCACATTTCTTCTTAATTTTTTACGAATTAAAAATAACCAAATGCAATTACATTTTGATTAGAATTATGATAGAAACTGTAATTTAATTTATTTTAAATAAAAAAACTACCCATTCCTTTAATACCATCGGTTTTCTTCCAAATTTATAGGAAGTTAAACAAAGAAGTTACAAATTTATTTTTATTAGGATTAGGATATGAAGAATATTTTTTTAAAAAATATAATTAAAAACGGTTAAACTTGCCTTACAACTGTCACTTTTTTCCAAATTTATATGAAGTAAAAAGTAGGAGTTACAATTTTATTTTGAGTATTATTAGGATGGGAAGATTATATTTATTTTTTTAAAAAATATCCATATTGTTAGATGAATATATTCGATTTATATATATTCGATTTCTTTTAATTTGATGTAATTTATAATAGTATTTTTCTTGGTATAATTTAAACTTTAGTGTAAATATTGAGTTTTCTTATTTACATAGTTTCTTTAAGTCTTAAAGTAAGTTGGTATATATATATGTGTGTGTGTATTTTTTTTATCTTCTTTTATTTAATAAAAAAAGGTTTTAAGAAAAGTAAAATAAATATATATAGAGTTAAAAAAATCAAAATAAAAATTAATAAAACCACTCATCTTCCCCACTTCCCCATTTCACTCATGCCTTACCCCACTTTCTCACACTCAACTTCCCCACTTTCCCACATCACTCATGCATTTCCCCCACTCACATCATACACCTAACAATAACTTTCCACTCCCTCCACATATCTATATAAATATATAAAGCTGGGAACTGACCAGTTGATGTGGCATCCCTATATGGCCAACTTTCATATTTATCTTTTTTCTAGATTTTTGAGATTTTTTTCTAATTTTAATACAAGAAATTCATTTACTACCTAGAACTTTTGACGAAACTGATGAAGCTTATGAATAAGGAGATTTCAGTTATGAAATATCCGAAAAAGTGTCATAACTACTTTCTCTCTGTTATGGAATACAAAAAGAGAGAAATTAGTGAAAGAAGAAACTCTTCCAATTAATTTTGAGTAGTTCGTTCGGAAACTCTTTCTTTTCATTTGAAGAGTTATATATTTCTCTTTTAACTTCTCATTAATTAAGCTCTGAAATGTAACTTCCATCCCCTTTAAAACGTTGTCTTGAAAAGTGTAAATCTAAAATCTAAATCAACAAACCGATGTTAGTATTTTTCTCCTTTTTTCATCTCTGTTATCTTTAATCCTTCTTCGTTTGATGGGGCGTTGGATTAGTTGAGGCGATATCATCATAATCAACTTCAGATATTTTATTTTTGTTGGCTTCTTTAACACGAACAAGATAATAATGTGAGAAATAACCACACCCGTATTTCTCCTTTCAGTTCTTGTAATGATATTTCTTACACGCATTTTCTATGACAACGTAAGACCATTTTATTCGGTTCTAATTCATTCATTGTTTTTGAAATTTTTATTTGAAAACTAACAATACCATGCGATTCGGTATGTGCTATGTATATGGTAATTCTTTGCCTAGAGAATATGAAATTTGGGTTCATCAGAATTATTCTCTCTTTAATGTTGTCACAAAAAATTTAAGCCTATAATAGCAAGGTATTAATACGTCTGTTTCGCTTTTGATAGCCGTGGGATTGTATTTGGTGTAGAAGATAGTACGGTAATTTTCAAAGCTTATATCTTTTATCTTTCTCATTCAGTAATAATATGTTTAAGAGAAATTACCTCAATCTCAATATTATGTTCATAAAGTGAAGTTTCCTGATACTGTTGTGTTGTTTCTTACATCAATTCAGTGAGTAGTTGTTGAATTTTTCATAGTTCACAGAAAATACTCTTTTATTCATTTTTCATTTTTCTGTTGATCTAGATCTTTTCATTTTATTAGACTTATAGGTTATATTATATCACGGGACATCAAAGAAAATTGCCATACCAGGCCATGAGAAGAAGAAAACCTCTGAAAGAAGGCATGACATATGTTGGTATGGTATATTATTTATTTTTTAAAAAAATATTTATGGGTCTCTTTTGTTATCAGTCTTATTATGTTCGGTTTATCAACTGTTTTCTGGAGATTTTTTATTTGATTTTTACCTCTTTGTTATGGCAAAGCACTGGAGTAGTTTCCCGCAGATACAATAGTAGCTATAGCCATTTAGTAGATTGATAACTTTTATTTTTACTTGAATGTTAGTTAAATTGACAACTCATAATCTTCTCTCCTTCAGTTTAGGTGTATTAATTTCGCTGTGTATGTTGGGTTGCAAATCTTTCTTGAATGTTTGTCTTTATTGATCCCCCAATGATTTAGTTTCTTCTTTTGGCCTTTAGGCCTATATAATGTTACATCAGTTTGTTATCGGTGAAAGCTTTTATATGGAGTTGTTTTGGGTATTTACTTACATTGATTAGGAAAGCCTGAAAGTAGTGTGATGAGATACTATGATCCGGAAGAACATAAGTTATTTGTATAGTATATTTGAAGAGTTTTGTTTAAAACAATGATGTAAATGAAGTTGTAAATTTTCTTCAAGAATGACGTCCTTTATATATTTCAGAAATGGCTTGCTTTATTTATTGATGGACGTGATTTCTCCTAAACAATATACATTTTTTGAGTTACAGTTTAGCTTGGTTACTCCCTATTGAAGTATATATGGTCTAAAAAGAGATGTGTTGGCACCTCTCTTTGACCACCAATAGTATTACTTATATGCAAGTGCATCAAAAATTATGAATTTGTGCTTGATAATACACTTTAAAATTAAAAAAAAAGATGTAATATTTGAGAAAGAACAAGCAAGGTAAGAAATAAAATTGGCCAAAGAGTGTCACCTCCGACATCATCGACGGGAGTTTTTAGAGATATGCGGCGATACAAACTCTTGTATATTTTACTTATTATTGTATAATTCAATATATACATATATATTTATTATTTTGCATAAACACTCTATTGGTTTTAATATTTTTAGTTATTTAGATTATCGAAGCAATGTACATGGAATAAAGTATGATTTACTGATATTTTTCATAATCGCGCGAAGCGCGAATAATTTCACTAGTCTACACATAATAACCAACATATCCACATATTCTATAAATATAGGACACATACAGAGACGAAAGGAGGGGGGAGCAGTTCTCTCGACGGTTCCGTTCTCAGAAGTTCCATTTTGACATTACCTTCTAAGCTTCTTCTTTGCGTCACTCTACGGTGATCTGAAGTGTTTCAGATTCAGATCTGCGTATGCATGCTCGCTTTGAAGTTGAGTCATTACGTTTTCATTGTTGACGTGTTGTTTCTATTGCTAGATTTTTTACGCTATTTCAGATCTTATGTGGTCATTTTTCTGTCGATTTTTGGTTTGATCCTTTGAGGTACTCCATACTCATATATGACCCTTTATCGAATTTATATTAAAATCTGAATTTATTCATGTTATAGGTTTTTTTTTAATTTACGGAGCCATCATGTTTAACTATTAAATTTGTTTACTGGTTTTCTCTTTGGAATTTACTACTCCATGTATGATTAAAAGACCAATTATTTCAATTGTTGAACTTTTGATATGGGTTAGAATTTGCTGAAACGGTGTTACTAAAAGATAGTTTAAGTATATCACATATTAAAAGACAAAGACAAAAGCTTCTCATGAAGCCAAGTGTCAAAGCAAGAAATTAACACGAGGCTCATTAGGACATTGTCTCTAATTTATAGGAAGTACAAAAAAACCAATTACAAATTTATTTTAATTAGGATTAGGAGGAAGACTAAATTTTGTTTAAAAAAAAAAAAGAAATTACATTCCTTGAAAATCCATCACTTTCTTTCTTAATTTTTAAGAATTAAAAAATAACCAAATGCAATTACATTTTGATTATGATTATGATAGGAACTTTAATTTAATTTATTTTAAATAAAAAACTACCTATTCCTTCATAACCATCAGTTTTCTTCCAAATTTATATCAATTTCTTCCAAATTTATAGGAAGTTAAAAAAAGGAGTTACAAATTTATTTTTGTTATGATTAGGATATGAAGAATATTTTTTTTTAAATGTAATTAAAACGGTTAAATTTGCTTCATAACCGTCACTTTTTTTCCAAATTTATATGAAGTAAAAAATAGGAATTATAATTTTATTTTGAGTATTATTAGGATAGGAAGATTTTATTTCTTTTATAAAAAAAACGTAAACGCTTCATTAGCCTTCATAACCGTGACCTTTGAATTACTTCTGTATTATACTGAGTTTTTTCATTTAATTATTTAATTTGTTGAAAGGTGAAATAAAATTAAAATCAAAACCCTTCCTAACCGTGACTTTTAACTGCCTTTACATCTTCCCTTAAAGTAAACCTAAATTAACGCTGGAAAAATACCATACCTTCAACCCACTTTCTCATGAATTTCATTGTCTCAACTGTGATTTACACGTATGTGTTGCAACTGTACAAACGTGGAAATACATATATCTTCCACAACTACACAAACTTTAATCCTAATGTTCATTCTTATATAAAGATTTATACAAAACTTACGTCCTGTGTAAAAGATGGCTACTCACATTGACTTCATCAAAGATATAACTTTTGATGCAATGGAAGTTAAAAGTTCGTGTTGTCCGTTTGTGGGAAGTATCAGATTGTTTTAATCCGGGCACTATTTTCTCGATTGAATTGGTTCTACAAGATGAAAATGTATTTTAATTATTTTTTTACCTTACTAATTCAGGCTCATTTATTTTGCTCATCCAAATTGTTATATCATTATATCATACAAGTTATTGTTGAAAATAAGTTATCTGATATATTTTGTTTCGCATATTATTTGCTCCTCGAATTTCCGTTTCTTTCTCTTTGACGCAAACATAGGTACTTGATTATTGTTTAGTACTCATTCTGAAATCTTTAATTTTACAGTTTTCTTTCCCATGAAAGGATATTAACTGCAACACCTATTTGTGTTAATTACAAGAGTGTAACTTCTAATATAATGGAAAATCAAGTGTATTTTTTTGGATGTGAACAAAAAAAAAAGGATTACTACAACATCTACATATATTTGTTGGAGATTACCATACATCTTAAGTAGTTTCACAGGTTTTCCTACCTTTCTTTAAATGCTAATATAATTCAATTCATTCTTATGTACCAACCTATATTACTCTCAACAAAATTCATCTATTAATTTTGGAATAACTCCTTCTGTATTCGATCGCTAATTCTAATTGCAATAAACATAATTTTATTATCTCTTTAATTAAACTCTTCTTTTTTTAAAATTAATCCGCCCATCGCATGGGTACTATACTAATTAACTTATATACAAGGCATGAGTTATGTCTAATCCCTGTCACCACAATGTGGGTTCTACAACAAAAAAGTGCAACGATAAATTGACCACAATGTTCACCAGCTAGCAGTACTTATCGCATAACATTAAAGCTCGTATGGCGGAATTAGAATTTTCGTTAAGAAGTGTCAAAATATAAAAAAATAAATATTTAGAGTATGAGAGTCAATATATATATATATATATATATATATATATATATATATATATATATATATATATATATATATATATATATATATATATATATATATATATATATATTTTTTTTTTTTTTTTTTTTAGTAGTGTTTGTCAAAATATCCCTTCCTATAAGAAGGCTCCGCCACTGCGCGTCACTTGCAGAATAGAGAAAAAGAACAAAAAAAAAAAAGAGGACATTTATAAGATATTTTGGTGGCTTGTGAAAAGGAAAAATTTTAAATTAAAAAAAGAAGGAACGAAAATAAATGTTTCTCTCTGATCAAGGTGAAGTAAAATGGAACTAGTATGAGTATATTTCGGGGTTAAAAATAATTCTCATATATGACTAGTGTTTTAAAAGGCTTTTTTACGACTCGTCCGAGGCTCGCCCTTGGGTAAAATATTGCAAAACACCCTGAGTCTCACGTGTCGGGCTTACTTCTACGAGGCTTATGACCTGAGCCTCCGATTGTGCCTTCTAAATATGCCTAACGCTTAATGTTCGGGACTCGC
The DNA here is from genome assembly GCA_032618575.1 of Nicotiana noctiflora. Taxonomy (NCBI): domain Eukaryota; kingdom Viridiplantae; phylum Streptophyta; class Magnoliopsida; order Solanales; family Solanaceae; genus Nicotiana; species Nicotiana noctiflora. Next base: position 87,341 of record JASVEL010003048.1, on the reverse strand, counting down.
CCGAGGCTTGCCCTTGTGCGAGACACTGGAAAATACCCTGAGTCTCGTGTGTGGGGCTTACTTCTACGAGACTTATGCCTCAAACGCCCGATTGTGCCTTTTAAATATATCTAATGCTCAACGCTCGGCACTCGTGTAAATCATATGTCGAATTTCCTAGTTAGCGTTGCATTCTCCTATATGATGATTGAGATTATATCAAATAATTAGCCATAGTACTTGCAAATTTCATAATTGAGAACATCATGAGGGTGCATAAAATATTTGAGCATTTTTAAAAAAAAAAATAGATAACTGAAATTTATAAGTTCACGTCTTATTTGAATGCAGTTTTGTATTTATTCATGATGAAATAATACTTTAAAATGGCACGTAATTATGTTTGTCTGGGAATGTTGCTAACTTGCTACGCTAGTTTCTCTCTCTAAAAATTTTTGCTCTCTCTAGAAACTCATTAGCAATCAAATGGACTTGAATCAAGTTCATTTAGCTAGTATACGCACCCGCGCGATGCGCGGATTGTTTCAAAGAAAAATAATTTAGTAGAAACATGTCTTTATTGTAGACTAAATTTTGTGATCGCATTCAAAAGAATTAAATTAAAAAACATATAAATAAATTTCATAGGATTGTGTCTATGCTAGGACCACCAATATTTATACCAAAATATGATTAGTAAAAAAGGTTAGATGACTGTAATAAATCAAACGCTAAACTATATTTTTCAAAATTCACTTCCAGTTCATATACACATCGTTCGTAGTTGCATGGAAAGTAAAATAATGATATAAATCTCAACCAATTCAAACACATATTCATATTAGATATAAAATAATCGAGAGTTTTGTTATAGTCAATTTGGATAAATACCACATTCAAGAGAACATATGTGCGATATTACAACATTTTAAACTAAATTAGCAATTATGTGTAAATTTGAATAGCTTCACTGGAGTAATACTACAGAAGTACTTGGCTTGAAAAAGGATTAGTCCACCTGAAGAAGCAGAAATTTGTATCAAGTTTTTATGAGAAAAAATTATATATATGTGTAATTTACAGTAATTAAGACATCACATTTTATTGTGGTGTACTTCGGATCAAAGTATATAAGAACATGATTAAGTTAGTCATGTAGTTGATGATATAAATGACTATTCACATGGATAACTAAGATCTTAGAAATATCCAATCCTTGTTAGCATAATTTATATAGCAGCTTTAAGTCTTAGATGAAATGCATACATTAAAAATATTAATTCTCATAAAGATTTTATGTCACTTACAGGCACAATAGCGATGTTGTTGCAACCGAAAATACAGTCGTCAGAAGCTACATGTTCCTTTATGGCCGAGGCAAAATTCTCTGTTGTATACTTAAGGTAGCTTTTCTTACCTGTAGAAACAAATGCATGTTGCAGACTATTAGATGAAATAATAAGTATAACATTTGGTACTCTTAGTGAAAAAAAAGAATGTGAAATGTCAGAAGATTTTACGAACAATATATTGCCTTTATTGTTCCAGGTGAATCCACCGTCACCACGCATATATAGTTGTATAAAAAGACGGCAACACTTATTATATTCATTCTAATGACCACCGCTGTTGAAAGTCCACAGGTATCTACATCAGAAACATCTCCACTGAACTTATACTATAAATATATTTCTTTGAGCTGCAAAATTTTTAAAAAATATATATTTGTCAGCCTTTCGACTTTGATCAAGTGAGGAAGATGGGGTTTTGCTTAACATACAAAGCCACGCTTTATCCCTTCCCCCTCCCCCACCCAAACCTAACACACCCAAAAAAAACACAAGACTGGAAAGGATCTCTAACCTTCTCACGATCCCAGATGTTCAGGCTACCATCTTCTGCAGAACTTTCAAAGACTGATAACTTATCTAGGGAACCCTTGGAATAGAATTTTTTTATTATCAAATACCATAGGTTACCTTATCAACATAAATAAGGGTGGACAGCAAAAGCAAGCAACCATGTAAGTTACTCTCAGACCCGTACACAAAGCACAACAACAGCAGTATAGACCTCAAAGATATGAATAGGCTCCCACTCTCCAGAAGTGAGGTTTCATCATGCGAAAAGTGTTGTCTGCCGACCAGAATGAGGCATAGTTCTAAAGTATTGCACTTATCATTCCAACTAAATAATTGAAGTATAAACAAAAAGTAATTAAACAAAAAGCTAGTTTATTGCATTAATCGTCATATTTTTCAAACTTATTTAAAGCTTCAAAATACTATACTTATCATTATAACTAACTACTATTGCACTTAGCTTGAGCTTTTGGCTTAGCAAATTTAATGTGATTCATCTGTAACATACAACATGTAGTTTTGCTTTCTCGTTCGATTTTTAGAGATACAGAGAAAAATTTGGCGAAACAAAACTTATACCGTTTGCTTTGATCTTTGTCCTCTTTCAAATCTTTGTCCTCTTTAATAATTTTTATAGCCATGAGAAATTCCATTTTCTTTTTTCACTTTGATAGTTTATTTTATTGCTTAGTTATAATTTTAGCTTTATGTTGGTGTTGCGGAATCCAAATGTATATAGTGTGAATGAGTCACAACTACTATACCAAAAATTATGGCAGCCACCAACTACCTCGGCCAATCTCCCGAAGGGAAAGAAAGCAATTGGGTGCAAATGGGTATTTGCAAAGAAAGAAGGATTTCCTAACCAAGAAGATGTTCGCTACAAAGCAAGGTTGGTGGCCAAAGGATATGCTCAAAAGGAGGGAATTGATTACAATGAAGTATTTTCTCCAGTTGTAAAATATTCCTCCATTCGAATTATGTTGGCTTTGGTGGCACAATTGGATTTGGAACTAGTTCAGATGGATGTAAAAACTGCGTTTTTACATGGAAACTTGGAGGAGGAAATCTACATGACTCAGCCAGAAGGATTCAAAGTTGTTGGAAAGGAAAATATGGTTTGCAAACTTGAAAAATCGTTGTACGGGTTGAAACAATCTTCTAGACAATGGTACAAACGATTTGACAAGTTTATGTTGCAGCAAGGGTACAAGAGAAGCAAATACGATCATCGTGTGTATTTGCGCAAGCTTAAAAATGGTTCCTTTATATATATTCTCCTATATGTTGATGATATGTTGATAGCTTCCAAGAATTCGGAAGAAATTGATAAGTTGAAGATTCAATTGAAGAAGGAGTTCGAGATGAAGGATCTGGGTGAGGCGAAGAAAATTCTTGGCATGGAGATAATAAGAGATAGACGTTCAAAGAAACTCTATTTATCTCAGAAAGAATATTTGAAGAGAGTACTACAACATTTTGGCATAGATGACAAGACTAAGCCAGTTAGTACTCCACTTGCTCCCCATTTTAAGCTAAGAACTACTATGTCGCCATTGGATGAAGCTGAACGAGAGTATATGTCAAAGTTGCCATACGCAAATGTTGTTGGTAGCTTGATGTATGCAATGGTCTGCACGAGACCTGACATTTCACAATCTGTTGGAGTTATTAGCAGATATATGCATAATTCGGGAAAGGAGCATTGGCAAGCTGTGAAGTGGTTCTACGGTATATTCATAATATCGTAGATGTCGGGTTAGTTTTTTAGCAGGAAGGCAATCAGGCTGTAGTTGGATATTGTGACTCAGATTTTGCGGGTGATCTAGACAAACCAAGATCAACTACTGATTATGTGTTTACTTTTGCAAAGGCACTAGTTAGTTGGAAGTCTACTTTGCAGTCAACAGTTGCTTTGTCTACAACAGATGCAGAGTACATGTCTATTACAGAGGCTATGAAGGAGGCAATTTGGCTTCAAAGATTGCTAAAGGAGCTTGGCATTGAACAAAAAGGTATCACATTTTTTTGTGATAGTCAAAGTGCTATTCAATTAGCGAAGAACCAAGTTTATCATGCAAGGACGAAGCACATTGATGTTCGGTATCACTTCGTACGAGAAATCATAGAAGAAGGTGGATTCACGGTGAAGAAAATTCATACTACAGAAAATCCTGCTGATATGCTGACAAAGGTGGTGACTGCGATCAAGTTTCAACATTGTTTGGATTTGATCAACATTGTTGAACATTGAAGATTGAAGATGGAGACACAACCAAAATTTGTTATTGAGAGAGAATTGAAGATGTGGAATTTTGCCACGATGGAGATTTATTGAATTTTGGCAAAACCAACTATCCCACATCGGTAGAGACATAAGTTGGGGGGGATTTCCCCCCTATAAAAGAAGGTCTAATGTTTAGGATTTAAACACACCTCTCATTTGCCTTCTTATCTTCTTAAGGCATTTGTATCTTCTCTTTTAGTATTATTTCACTTGTATTTGGAGTGGAATAAAATATTGGTTGTGTCCGAGAGTAGGCAAAATTAGCCGAACCTCGTAAATTCTGGTGTTCCTTTATATTGTTGCTTTATTGTCTTATTTATTCTTTGGTGGCTGCCATAATTCAACAGTTGGTGCTCCTGTTGGTAAGACCCAATATTGTCATCAACTTTTGTGCTAAATGCTGCATCTCGCACAAGGTGTCGCACTAAATGGAACAAAGTGTTGGTCTTGACACTTCATGTCGAACCAAAGTAGCCAAAGTTACAGCTCAATATTGCACACAAATTTTGCATCACTTGGTTCCCTTTGCAACACATTGGCGCAAAAACTTGAGCTGCACATTTGAGTTTATAATTTTTTTATATGCTTTAGTCATGTGGATACTAATTCTGCCATACTATAAAAGGGGAGTTTCTGCATTTTCACTTAGAGGAAGAAGTTTGCATTTTTTACTATATAGATCATAGAATAGTGTAATGCAAGAAAATAATCCAAACTCTACGAACACCAAAGTATCTGAATTGATTAGTTAGCACAGACTTTATAGCTTCCAAATAAATGCATTTATGATGGACCATATTTAGGTGATGACTAAATGAAAATGGCAATATAGTTATAGCTTTAGAAATTGAATGTGAATTTGTGATGGAACTTAAAAATGGCCTCATTTGTTTTTTTTAAGATCAAGACGTCTGAATCTGAATACATATCTGAATATCAAGATGTGTATTAAGATTAAGTCATCTGAATCTGAATACACATCCGGATATATTAAGATGTGTATTAAGATCTGAATACCAAAAATTAAGACTGTTTGATTTTTAACATCTGAATGCATAAAATTTATCTTTATTTGAAAAAATCTAATATTCTATCAATAAAATATATAGTTTAAAATATGAAAGTTGTTGGTAGTGATGGTTAATGGGTGAATGCCGACTAAAGGCGGTGGTTTGTGGTAGTTTTGGTTGATAATGGTGGTTCATGCTAGTAGCTACTAGTGATTGGTAGTGGTGGCAATTATGATTGATGATGGTGGTGGTAGGTAGTGATAGTTAAGAACGGCGAGTGGTGGTTTGTGATCGAGGAATGTGGTGGTAGGTTATAATGATATGCGGTGCTGACTGCGGTTGTTAATGGTGATGAGGTGGTTGGTTGTGGTAGTTGAGGTGGATAAATGTTGAATGCGAGTGACAACGATGGTGGTCGGAGTGGTGGGATGGTGGATGGTGATGGTCGATAATGGTGGAAGCTATGATTGAGGATGATGGTGGCGTGGTGGTGGTGCCGGCGGCGGTGGCTGAGTATGGTGGTGGTGGCGGCATAGTTGTAGTTGATAATGGTAGGCGGTTGCGGCAATTAATAATGAATATGTGATAGCATCTTAATGAAATTAAGTCTCTGTTATAGATCTTAATCATACAGACCTATTCAGATCCATTAAGTGGTTGTTAAGTAAAAAAAACAAACACACTTAATGATTAAGATCTGAATAATTAAGATTCTGACTTTAAAAACAAACGCACTTAATGTCTGAGATCTGAATGATTAAGATTCAGACTTCCATTAAGTGCAAACAAATGAGGCCTAAAAGAAACAATAAGATTACTATACACAAGCAGCTTCGTGACACATATTCTTTCTAACTTTTGATCATTGACAATATCTTCTCTTGCAAGCCAATATATGATGATTCTAATTGTCTTAGAGTAAAAGTCGGAATAGCTAGTTTTGCTCTTCACAATGTACACAGATGTAGTATTAGATGTTTCTTCTTCTCATATAATTTGATCTATTAATATCTTCATAAGCCTTGGATTGCTCAAGTCTACCAAAAGTAGAAGTTGTGCAAGAAAAGGGTAGGCAGAGGCAAACGTAATTAAAATGTGATTAGTCAAGCAACAGAGAAATAAGAGAAATATCTCTAATGCTCTATCTTGGATCAGAACAATCTCAATTGAAGAAGGGTTGAATTTTTCCAAAGCCTGACAATACGAACTTTTAACTTCCAATTCATTGGCTTGTTGTTAATTTCACTAACGAAATTGACTTCATTCGCCATTATATCCAGAAATAGACAGAGGTATTTGTAAATATAAGTAGAAACTAAAGCTTCACGGAAACTATCTGTTAAAGGAACACAATCTCAACTGAAATAAAGATTGTTCATCAAATATAAATCATACCAATCATCTCTTGTAATGTAGAATTGTTGTTTGATACACACACGATGGAGAAAGAACAGAAACTATATACTGTAAAAGTAGAACTAATTTGATAAAAATGTGAAATAGGTTATTGGAATCCTGCGCAAACATGGGTAAGGAGGTTATTTCATGGTGAGACATCGTGGATTGAGGTACCGAATTAGAAGGATGAAATTTTTAGGGTAAATAGGTGAAAATGGCGTTTCCTATTGCCGTTCTTTAAGGTTTCAAAATGTATCTATATACCTATGTAATAGGAACGATGTTTTCTTAAAATAAATGTAGAAACTACTTCTTCTTTTTGAATAACGTAAAAACTGCTTCTTCTTTTTTAAAATATAGAATACCTAATTAATTATTTTCAAATTCAAAATTTAGAAATAAAAATTAATTTTACCTAAACTAATTTGTCCTAGAATTGCTACATGTCATTTTATATGTGGAACACTTGGTAAATTTTTAGTGCCGATTTCTTTCCTTTTAAGTAAATATAGATAGATTCCTCCTCGTAAACCTCCAGATATTAATATCAATCAATCACCTGACAAACAAAAACTGTCCACCCCTAGCTTCAAAGATAAGTTAGTACAAGGTGATCAAGATGTATGTCCATTATTCAACTGAATCACAAGATATTGGGAAAGAAGACCTCAACTGTTCTTCAAACAACCAACAAGTCCAGTTAACCCAAGAGGATATCCAGCAAATATATCAGCCATGAAATTCTCGACTATAGTTAAGCTACAAGGGAGGAGAATCCAACACCACCTGCTTAAAGGAAGTTACATGAACCGTTGAAAACTAAGAAATTTTTTCCATTGATTGATTTAGAGCATGACTACTACATCGCTAAATTCAATAATGAGGAAAACATTCTAAAAGCCCTTCATAATGGACATTGACTCATCGTTGGTCATTTTCTATTGGTCCAGAAATGGGAGCCAAATTTTCTACCTCGGAAACAAGAATATCAAAAACTGCAGTATGGATATGCCTTCCCCAATTACCAACTAAATTTTATGATGGATTAATCTTAAGAAAATTGGAAACAATATTGGCATGCTCTTAAAAATTGATGCATGTACTTCCTCAACACTTAGAGAAAGATATGCTAGATTATGTGTTGAATTATTGTCTTTGGAAATTCCAGTAATACCTTTTATCTTCATTAGATAACACAAACAAGTTATACACTATGAAGATGTGAATATTTTATATACAGAAATGCGGAAGTCTAGGGCATGCCCAGTCTAAATGTTAACATAAAATTATTGTTAGTGCCTCTTGTCCGACTGACTTGGAATCTACTGCCAACCAATCCAAGATTCACAAATAAGTTCAAGGTGTTAATGAAGATGCATTTCAACCCGCCAAGGAAGAAGACTGGCAAACTGTGAGCTTCCCAGCAAGGAAGAAAGCCAATCACCAACCAAATCCCATGCATGGGAATAATTTAGTTTCTAGCCCGCTAACTAATTTAATTTCCACTACTATCATGCCAAAACCAGTTTCCAAAGACTCCCTAATCTCTTCTGCCCACTTAAACCCACCTCCCCCTCCAACTTAATTAACCCTTGCATGCGTACTAAAATACAAGAACAGTACTTGTCCCCAAATGTGACGACCCAACCCGTCGTCCTAGGTAATACCGCCCCGTTTCTTCCATATTGTGTTACTTTATGTTTCATCATCGGCATTGGGTGTGTTAGAATTTAATTGGAGTGACGTTAATAAGATATGAGACACTTAGTCTCTTTTAAAAAGACTTAAATTGGAAAAGTCAATCGGATGTTGACTTGTGAGTTAGAGAGCTCGGAATAGAATTTCGATGATTCGATTAGCTCCGAGTGATGATTTAAGGCTTAGGAGCAAAATCAAAAGTAATTTTGGAGGTCCGGTAAAGAAGTTAGCCTATTTTGGCGAAGTTAGTATTTTGGCGATTTCCGATTGGTTGGTGATATTTTGATCCGGGAGTCGGAATGGAATTACGAGAGCTGCAGTAGCTTTGTTAGGTGATTTTGGACTTGTCCGCAAAATTTCAGGTCATTCGGACGTCGTTTGGTTGGGTTTCTAATCGAATGTGAGTTTTGGAAGAATTTGATAAACTTAGGCTTGAATCTATGGTGAATTCATGGTTTTACCATTGTTAGATGTTTTTTTATGATTGGAACAAGTTTGAATGAGGTTTTAGGATCCGTTGGTGCTTTTGGTTGAGGTCCCGAGGGGCCTCGGGTGAGTTTTGGGGAGGTTTTGGACCATTTCTAGGCCATTTTTAACTGCTGATTTCTGTCTGTATCAGTCTTCTATGCGATCGCCGACAATGGGTCACGATCGCGGTCAGTAAAATGTGAGAAAAAAATTAATAAATCGCGATCGCGTAAAATGCTCCACGATCGCGAAGAAGGAAATTTCTTTTGCATTGAGCCTACTTCGGAAGCTCATATCGTTTTGTCTACAAGGAATTTTGGGGTGATTCAAAAACAAAAGTTGTAACCCATAGCGTCTAGTTTTCATAAAGCTAACGAAATTGTAATTTGGACAACTGTGGCAAAGGTTATGGATGTTACACTATAGGCTATCAGAGAAGGATCTCTAATACACATGAATGAATTTGGAAGCTTATATCTAGAAATATGCAAGGATTCTGGAAATGAGCAACAAATGCAAGTTATATCTCTATGTGTCTAGTTTCCAGAACATTAAACCATTTGCCATTCAGAGTTGTGTGCAAAACGTTATGACTGTTATACTGAAGCCTGTCCGGAGGAGCCGGAATTGTGCATCGCGATCGCGAAGGGTTGACTGCGATCGCGAAGGGTAAATTTTGGGATCAAAAATTATTCTCCGCGATCACAAAGCATTTTTTGCGACCGCGACGAGTAAAATACCCGGGCAGAATGTCTTAAAACGCACCAGTCTCGAAAATAACCTATTTTTTCACCATTTTTTGGTTATTCTTGAGAGCTTTTGGACGGGAATTGAAGGGGCTTTGACTGGAAATCGTTAGAGATAAGTTTTATGAGTTAAATACATGCTTTTATTGAAGAATCATGCTTGAAATTCATGAAAACATAGCAAAATGATAATAAATTAGGGCTTGGAGAAAAAACTTTAAATTTGGGATTTGAGGGACCATTTGTTGTCTGAATTCGGAGTTCTTGCTATATATGGACTCATGGTGAGACGAGGATTCCAGAAAGGTAAATTTCATAATTTTTCGGGATGTGGTCCTGGGCTTGGGTTTTGCTAGTTTCGAGATTTTCGTTATATTTCGATTGTTTTCGATTGGGTGTTATTCCATAAGCCTATTATGTTATATTTGTACTGATTTTTGCTAGTTTCGACGTGCGTGGAGGCCGGTTTGAGGAGCAAAGGCATCGCGAACTAGAGTATTCGCCACTTCGAGGTGGGTAATACTTGTAAATGATGTCCTGAGCGTTTGTAAACCCCAGACTTGCACAACATAGTGGTGTAATGAGGTGACTTGCACACTGGATAACAGGTGTGGGGTAGAGCACCTTTGGGGATCGCGACTTGGTATGTCACGCTTAATAAAATACTACATAATTGCTTAAAGTTGAAATGACAACCTAATAAAGATAATTACTATCATGAATTGGACTGGTTGTCGTGGTTTGGGCTTCATGCCGAGTATTTGGATCCTTCAGTGATTGATATCATTGTTTTGCATTACTGTGCATATTTTTATCTCAGTCTAAGGTTTTAAAATAAATGATATTTTGACACACATCATTCTTTATAAGATTTGAAAGCTTAAACAAGGTTTTGATGACATTTTTAGCTGAGAGCTGTTATGTTACTATTGCCAAAGGGCTTATGTGCATTCGTGACTATGCATGGGTCGGGCTGCACAATAGAGTGGGAGTGATATTGATATTGCGCTTGGGCTGTAGGAGCCCCTCCAAAGTCTGAACCCCTACAGTGAGCGCGGGCGCCTAAGTGGATCGAGTTGTATGCCACAACATCATGTGCATTGCATTGCATTTGTGCATTGGTTTCTATTTATACTACGTGGCATGACATTTAGCACTCATACATTACTGGCATACATGTATTATTTTCCTTGTGGACTAGATACCCTGGTGAAAATTGTTAAAGGAGTGCTATGCCCAAGGGGCTGATTTGAGTGCAGACTTGCACTATTTGAGGTCGTATCTAGGTACTTACTGTTATTAACGAAGGAAAAAGAGATGTTTTTAAAAGATGTTTTTAACTGATCTAGACCTGTTATAAAGGATTTTCATGAAGTGCACTGCTGTATAAAATGTGTGGTTCCGTACTTTATAGCATGAGATAGTGATCTTGTGTGGTTTTATTTCTCCTCGGCATTATTTACTTTTATTACCGCTGAGTTGGAAGTACTCACTTGACTCCCTACACCATATGTGTAGATTCAGGTATTTTAGAAGCTTAACTGAGCTCATTGTTGCTTCGGAGTGTTGTTGGAGTCATCGAGGTAGCTGCCTGGCGTTCGCATAACCTAACTCTTCCCTCCGTTTCCCTGTTGTTCATCATTCCGCGTATATTCATGTTATATAGAGGCTCTAGACTCGTGACTCCGAGATCTTGAGAAGTTATGCTATTTTTGTGAGATATTCGGGTTATTTTATAACTATTAATTCTATTTCGACTTTTCTTCACTGCTAAAGATTTCAAATAAGTGATTTTGAGCTCTAAGCTCTGGTTGAGAATGTATTTTGTCGGGCTTGCCTAGCCGTTGGGTTGGGCTCCATCACGACTGGGTTTGGGGTCGTGACAAGTTTGTATCAGAGCCTAGGTTACTAGGCCTCATGAGTCATGAGCCGATTGGTAGAGTCTCGTGGATCTATACGGGGATGCTTGTGCTTATCTTCGGGAGGCTACGGAACCTTTAGGAAAACTTCACATTCTTGGAATTCTTATCGTGCGTACTTGATTCAGCTTGAGATATAATTCTTGAAATTTCTTCCACACGTTTGTATGCGCACTCGAGCCCTTAGTATTATATTTGCCTTGACTGCTTGTGACTCCCCGATCGAGGGGCGAGATATAATCTTCATGAGTTCATGTTGGGCCAGTCGGGAGGACTTGAGGTCGGATCTTTGCCTATGGCTTGAGTATCGAGGTGCTGATTTTGCGAGCTGGTATTATGAATATATATGATTAGTATTGTCCCTAATTGTGGAAATGGCGGCTTGATAATGGATGAGCTGTTAGGTGTTCGATTCTTATTGTGATCTGTTGTGTAGCTCGATTTATGGGCGTGGAGAACGATTTCATGTCTCTTAGATGGAAGGTAAAGTGCATTACGTGAGGTAGTATGAGTTCAGGCTCAGAAAGACTAAATTGGTTGTGCTATGTGTATTATGGTGAAAAGTGTGCTGAAACACTAAATCGAGGCAAAGCAGGCGGGTTATCTCCTGCGGAGTGTCTTTAGGTGGGTTGATTCTTATGTGTAATTGAAAGGTATTTTATATGTGTTATGATTCGAATAAGTGCAACGCATGTCCATGTATCAATTTTGATAATATAATTCGTGTAGTATTGAGATTAATGTTGTTGATATCCATTGTGATGCCTTGTCGAGTTATGGACATGTTGTTAGGATTGTTTTGGTGATTCTCTGGCAGGTAGATAGGCCAAATTACAAAGGAAACTCTGCCGAAAATTTTGGAAACTTTGGGACTTAGTAAGTAATTGGTCGCCTAAAAAATGGGCTTAACTGTTGTGTGAATGAATGTAGGAATTGCAGAAGAGTTAAAATTTCTGATGATACGTGACTCTACAGAGCTTGTAAATGACTTGAGTTTAATCTCACCATAACATTGTGGCATCATTAGAGTAAAAGTGCTAGGAGTTGTTAAGTGTTCGTTGTATATGGCTTCGAGCCAAGTTGGGAAGGTTGTTGTTGACTATCTGATTGCATTGTTGTGTGCTATGTTGGTTCTGTCTCAAAGTAGGTTGGCGAATCAGTTTTGGTCGCAGAAATTGAGCCGAGAATGGCGAGTGTGAAGGAAATTTTTTGATAAAGGTTATATGGTGCATCGTAGATGTGAAGAAATATTAGGATGCTTTGAGTTGCTGTTGATAAAGAATGCTCAGTGCATAGCACAGAAGATAGTTTTTTGTATTTGTATGAAATCATGTTTTGAGGTGTCAGAGTACTAACAAGCAACGAGTGGTTCTGTTCAATAAAACGGGTGAATTACAGCTGAATAAGGGTGAATGACTTTCGTGAATGGTTTTGCGGTGTTCAATATGTTGCATGTAGCAGTCATGTGTCTTAAAATTGTGTATGTGGCTAGAGACTGTATTTTCGTTAGAAGAGATCAAGGCTTATGGTATGTTATGTTAATTATTCGATTCTACATATCCGTATTGGAAGGTAATGATAACGAATTCAGAATCACAAGAAGTTCTTCAAAATAGAGTATTATAGAATGTGGTACTTCTGGGAAACATCCGAGAGAGTATTCAGTGGCCTATGTGTCTTAGACCGTGTGGTCTTATGTACGGGTCTCGTGTGGTAACCTGAGTTGAGGTATTGCGGTGCTACAGCAAAGGAGAATATTAAATTAAAGATGAATCAGAAAGGAAATTAGGATAAGTGGAACAACTTGATAATAAACCGAATCAGTATGATAATGGTATAATTAATTCATTGTATGTGTTCGGGGTAATGAGTCTTTCAGGTATCGTGCAACAAAGCTCTTCCATGCTGGCAGTTGCTTAGCCTGGTTTGGGTAGAAAGATTCAGTCCTGGCATGTAACGACCCGGCCGGTTATTTTTGAAATTTACGCCCCGATCCCTAATTAACTACTTCCCCTAAGTTCATTTCTGCAATTGTGGTTTGCCGGGATGTTTAGTTCTAGAATTTGGAGTGTTTTGGGACACTTAGTCCCTAAATGAGAGCTTTATAGTTGAAAAATTTTCCGTATTCAGAATAGTGTTAATACGACCTCAGAACGGGAATCCGATGGTTCCGTTAGCTCCGTTAGGTGATTTCAGGGCTGGGAACATGTCCGGAATGTATTTTGGAGGTCCGTAGCTCATTTAGACTTGAAATGCCAAAGTTTGAAATTTTATGAAAATCCGGTCGATAGGTGAGATTTTGATCCAGGAGTCAGAATGGAATTCCGCCAATTGCAGTAGCTTCGTTAGGTGATTTTGGATATGTCTGCAATTTTTCAGGACATTCGGACGTCGGTTGGTCGGGTTTTTGATAGCATGTAAGTTTTGGTTGAAACTTAGGCTTGAATCCTCCATAATTTGACGATTTTTGTGTTTAATGATAGGTTTTTATGATTGGAACAAGTTCGTATCGTGATTTAGAGTAGGTTAGTGGTTTTGGTTAAGGTCCCGGGGGCCTCGGGGGTGTTTTCGGGGGTCAAACGGACCATTTCTGGTTGAAGAACAGGTCCGTTTTTGCTGTCATAAGTGTTGCAGACGGTTGCTCTATGCGATCGCATAGAAGTTTTGGGCGGAGGCAAAAATTTGTTCTATGCGATCGCGGAAGGGGGTATGCGATCGCTTAGATGTAGGATTTTTGTTCTCTGCGATCGCAGAAGTGCTATGCGATCGCATAGTGTTTTTGGTAGGGGTCCCAGGTCCTATAGTTTGTTCTATGCGATCGCGGAGCTTGGAGTACGATCGCATAGGGTTGTTATGCTAAGCAATGCGATCACAAAGGGATGTGTGCGATCGCATAGGGTAAATTGGAAGGCTGGAAAGTTTGTTCTATGCGATCGCAATAGGTGTGATGCGATCGCATAGAGTAATTCACTGGGCAGACAGAATCAGTATATAAAATTTCATCCGCGAGGGTTTCGCCATTTTGGCAAAAACTCAAGCTACGGAGCTCAGTTTTGAAGATGTTTTGCGTGCTTTTTAGAGACAATTGTTGGGTAACAATTTCTTACTCCCTTGTGATCATTATTAGAGTACAAGGGTTCTGAAAACATTAAAATATTTCTATTCCAAGCCGATGGTTGGAGTGGTATTTTGGTCATTTCACCCATTTTTGTGTTGTAGCTTTAATTTTATCAGTGTAATTAGTTACTTGCGATTTTATTTACACTATGTAATTGGTTTGAATAGATTTGGGCCACCCAGAGTCGGATACTCGTGGCAAGGGAGTCATTTCTTAGCAGTTTTGTACCGGGATTGAGGTAAGTGACTTGTCTTACCTTGCGTTGGGGATGTTCTCCCCTAGGATATATATGTGTTGATTTAAATGCCTTGTACGTGAGGGGACGGGCATGTACTTGCGCAAATTGTTGAAAACCACCTTACTTGAGCTGCTCAATCCGTGTTATCTTTGTTATTTAATTGGTTTAATTGCAAGATTTATCCTGTGATAGCTAGGGAAGCATGATTAGATAGGATTATCTATCTAAATGCCTACTTGTCTTAATTGAATTACATGGAACCTGTTGAGACCGGGTTTAGTTGTTAATTGTAGCAGTGTATTTCATATTTCTATGTGTTCTTCTCTTATTTGATTGTGTTTGTGTTATGTGGACTACGGGTTGAATTCCCGGAGATCTTGAGATACTGATATACGGACTGCGGGTTCAATTCCCGGAGATCCTGAGATATGAGATAAAGGACTGCGGGTTCAATTCTCGGAGATCCTGTGATACTGAGATAAAAAATTGCGGGTTCAATTCCCGGAGATCCCGTGATATTGATATAAAGGACTACGGGTTCAATTCTCGGAGATCCTGGCTACTGAGATATGCAGTTTCGATTCCCGAAGATCCCTGAGTTGCTGAGTATAAAAGGGACTGCGGGTTCGACTCCGAGAGATCCTAGATTTGTTGATTTATACTTGTTGTGTTGATTTCTGTTTGTTAGCTTAACTGTAGATGGCTTGTAGTATTTATCTCATTTGCTGTTATTTCAGACTTATTCCTATTTTGTATTGTTCGGTGTTATTATCATTATTTTTATTATTCTCGGTAGGGCCCAGACCTTCCTCGTCACTACTCCATCGAGGTTAGGCTTGGCACTTATTGAGTACCGCCGTGGTGTACTCAGACTACTCTTCTGCACACTTTTATTGTGCAGATCCAGGTCCATCCGATCAGACGCACTACCGGTGACTTAGGAGCATTTTCAGGAGACTCGAGGTATGAATCTGCTACGTCGACAAATCCGGAGGGTCTTCTTTTATTATTCTTAGTGATGTTAGTTATTCCTTTATTTTTGTTGTGTAGACACTCTGGATGTATAGAGCCATAGTTGTACTCTCTTAGTCTGTGTTGCCTGTGAGTTTCCGGGTTTTGGTGGTTTCTTTTTGGTATTTGGTGAAGTGTATGTGCCGAGTGGCACTTATTACATTTCTTTTATATTATTCCGTTGTTATCTTAACTTTTGTTCATAAGGGTTGTACATTCTGCATTGTGTTAGGCTTACCTAGTCGCCAAGACTGTGTGTCGTCATGACAGGTTCACGATTGGTGAATTAGGGTCGTGACAAGTTGGTATCAGAGCTCTAGGTTCATATGAGTCACGGGACACAGACCGGTTATTTAGAGTCTCACTGATCGATACGGAGACATCCGTATTTATCTACGAGGGGCTATGTAACTATTTAGGAAACTCTTTATTTCTTTTAAATTCCTTATCGTGCGATATTTTGACACCAAATCTCAACTTCTGTCTTCTATTCTCTCACAGATAGTGAGGACACGTGCTACATACGAGCATCAGGCACCCGCACCCCCTACTGCTGCCACCAGAGGCCAGGGCCGAGGTAGAGGCCGAGGATGTACCCGATTTGCAACCACAGCACCCGCGCGTGCTGCCACTGAGTCACCACTACTCGATCAGGTTGGAGCACAAGCACCGGTACACCTACTACAACTACTACGACTCCAGTACTTTAGGACTCTGGCTTAGTTTATGAGCATGTACATTACTCTAGCTTATGCGTGGAATGCTCCTATACCCAAGGGTAACAATTCCTTAGGCTGCGTGTCACTGCTGTGTGTTCGGTGGCACGGCCGGCACCGCCGCTGCTGTGTGTTCGGCGGGGTGTTACAGGAGGTGGGTTAGCTGCCTCTGAGGACGAGCAACGGAGGTTAGAGAGGTTCAAGAAGTATGATCCCCCAGTGTTCAGTGGCTTGGCTTCAGATTGCATTGAGATTTCTGGATGAGTGTCATCGTATCCTCCGTACTATGGGTAAAGTGGAGACCGGTGGAGTTTCCTTTACTGTTTTTCAGATTCGAGGGGCCGCTTATGATTAGTGGCGCACATATGAGTTGGATAGTCCAGATGAGTCTGCCTCGTTGACCTGGACACCATTTTCTGATATGTTTTTGAGGGAGTTTGTTCCGAGAGCCTTAGGGATGCTTGGCGATTAGAGTTTGACGTCTGGGCTCTATGTTAGTATCGGAGTATTCCATCAGTTTTACCCGGTTAGCCAGACATGCACCGGCCTTGGTCACCATGGTCCGGGAGAGAGTGCAGAGGTTTATTGAGGGTTTTATTCCACTTATCCGGTCCAGCATGGTTAGGGAGCTGGAGACGGATGTACCGTATCAGTAGTCGGTGAGTATTGCCAGACGGATCGAGGGTATCCTCACTATAGAGCGAGGAGAGAGGGAAGGCAAGAGGTCTCGTGAGTCGGGTCATTTCTCTAGTGCCCGTACTTCAGCAGCCGGTCAATTTGGCAGGGGTTATTCCAGTCGTCCAGTTCATTCAGCATTGCCAGCAGCTGGTAGTACTCCAGTTCATCCAGTACCTCTGGAGCCTTATTATGCTCCCCCAGTTTCCAGTGCGCCTTCTGCGCGGGGTACTTCCAAGGGTCAGTCCAGCGGGAGCGGGGTCGGTCAGTCACAGCCACCGCATCCTCATAGGGCTTGTTTTGAGTGCAAGGATACTTGTCATCTAGTTAGGGAGTGCCCCAGGCGTAAGAGAGGAGCGCCTCCACAGACTTCGCATCCTCAGCATGGTTCACAGGGTTAGTAGTCCATCGCTCCAGCCCCAGCTACCACCCCACCTGCCCAGTCAGCCAGGGGCGGGGATCAAGGTGACAAAAGCCACCCTTGGTGGAGGGGTCAGGCCGGATTTTATGCTATTCCTGATCGCGCCGCAGTTGTTACCTCCGATTCGGTCATCGCAGATATTATTTTGGTTAGTCACAGAGAGGCATCGGTTCTATTCGATCCTGGTTCTACTTTTTCAAATATGTCCTCTTATTTTTCTTCACATCTTGGTGTGCCTCGGGATTCTTTGAGTGCCCCATTTATGTTTCTAATCCAGTGGGAGATTCTTTGGTTGCGGACAGTGTGTATCGGTCGTGTGTGGTCACTATTTGTGGTTTTGAGACCAGAGCTGATCTTTTATTGATCGGTATGGTTGATTTCAATATTATTCTAAGCATGGACTAGTTTTTGCCCCACTATGCTATTCTTGATTGTCACACCAAGACTGTGATGCTGGCTATGCCAGGCATTCCACGTATTTAGTGGAGTGGTACTCTAGATCATACCACCAGCCGTGTTATTTCCTTTCTCAGAGCTCAGCGTATGGTTGAGAAGGGGTGTACTGCTTATCTAGCTTATGTGACAGATGTCAGTGTTGACACTCTTTCTATTGATTTCATCCCAGTGGTACGTGATTTCTTTGATGTATTTGTAGCTGATCTCCGAGGCATACCGCCTGACAGAGATATCGATTTTGGTATTGACTTATTGCCGGGCACTCAGCCCATTCTTATCCCTCCGTACCACATGGCTCCTCCTGATTTGAAGGAATTGAAGGATCTGTTACAGGAGTTGTTGGGTAAGGGTTTCATTCGACCCAGTGTTTCGCCTTGGGGTGCTCCTGTGTTGTTTGTGAAAAAGAAGGACGGTTCTATGCGTATGTGTATTGACTATCGCCAATTGAACAAAGTTACAGTGAAGAATTGGTATCCTTTGCCATGTATTGATGACTTATTTGACCGGCTACAGGGCGCACATGTGTTCTCCATGATTGATCTGTGCTCTGATTATCATCAGCTGAAGATTTGGGAGCTAGATATCCCGAAGACTGCCTTCCGGACTCGGTATGGTCACTACGAGTTCCTCGTTATGTCTTTCGGGTTGATCAATGCCCCAACAGCTTTTATGCATTTGATGCACAGTCTATTCAGGCCATATCTTGACTCGTTCGTGATTGTTTTCATTGATGATATTTTGGTGTATTCCCGGAGTTGGGAAGAGAACGAGCAGCACCCAAGTATAGTGCTTCAGACTCTGAGGGAGAAGCAATTATATGCAAAGTTCTCTAAATATGAGTTTTAGCTAAGTTCGGTGGCATTTCTACACGTGGTGTCGAGCAAGGGTATTCAAGTGGATCCGAGAAAGGTGGAGGCCGTGCAGGGTTGGCCTAGGCCCTCCTCAGCTACTGAAATTCGTAGCTTCCTTGGTTTGGCGTGATATTTTCGTCGCTTTGTGGAGGGTTTCTTTTCGATCGCAGCACCTATGACCAGATTGACCCAAAAGGGTGCCCCTTTTCAGTGGACAGAGGAGTGTGAGGCGAGCTCCCAAAAGCTCAAGACACCTCTGACTTCGGCCCCTATCTTGATGTTGCCTACTGATTCGAGATCTTATACGGTATATTGTGATGCCTCACGGGTTGGACTCGGAGCAGTATTGATGCAGGACGGTAGAATGATTGCCTACGCATCCCGACAGCTGAAGGTGCATGAAAAGAACTACTTTGTTCACGATCTTGAGCTAGCTACCATTGTTCACACCTTGAAGATTTAGCGTCATTATTTGTATGGGGTTCCTTGTGAGATTTACACTGATCATCGGAGCTTGCAGCACTTGCTTAAGCAGAAGGATTTGAACATGCGTCAGAGGAGATGGTTGGAGTTGTTGAAGGACTATGATATTACTATTTTTTATCACCCGGGAAAGGCCAATGTGGTTGCCGATGCCTTGAGTCACCTGGCGGAGAGTTTGGGGAGTTTAGCATATCTGCCAGCTTCGGAGAGACCTATGGTTGAGGTCCCGGGGGCCTCAGGGGTGTTTCCGGGGCTCAAACAGACCATTTCTGGTTGAAGAGCAGGTCAGTTTTTGCTTTCATAAGTGTTGCAGATGGTTGCTCTATGCGATCGCAATGGGTTGATGTGATCTCATAGAAGGTTTAGGATGAGGCGAAAATTTGTTCTATGCGATCGCAGAAGGGGGTATGCGATCGCATAGTTGTAGGAGTTTTTTTCTCTACGATCGTAGAAGTGTTATGCGATCGCATAGTGTTTTTGGCAGGGGTCTTAGGTCCTATAGTTTGTTCTATGTGATCGCGGAGCTTGGAGTGCAATCGCATATGGTTGTTATGCTAAGCAATGCGATCGCAAAGGGATGTGTGCGATCGCATATGGTAAATTGGAAGGCTGGAAAGTTTGTTTTATGCGACCGCAATAGGTGTGATGCGATCACATAGAGTAATTCACTGGGCAGACAGAATCAGTATACAAAATTTCATCCGCGAGGGTTTCACCATTTTTGCAAAAACTCAAGCTAGGGAGCTCGGTTTTGAGTGATGTTTCGCGTGTTTTTCAGAGACAATGGTTGTGTAACGATTGCTTACTCCCTTGTGATCATTATTCACTAATCTAAACTCAATTTCTTCCTTTAATTTTGGATTTGGGGTGTAAAATTGGGGTAGTTTCATAGAAGAAACTTTGACGATTTGGAGGGGAAGACGAACTCTGGTTTTAATAATTTTTATATGGTTAGGCTCGTGAGAGTACGGGGGATCTGAAAATGTAAAAATATTTTGATTCCAAGCTGATGGATGGAGGGGTATTTTGGTCATTTCAGCCATTTTCATGCTGTAGCTTTAATTTTATCAGTGTAATTAGTTACTTGTGATTTTATTTACACTATGTAATTGATTTGAATAGA
This sequence comes from Nicotiana noctiflora, assembly GCA_032618575.1. Taxonomy (NCBI): domain Eukaryota; kingdom Viridiplantae; phylum Streptophyta; class Magnoliopsida; order Solanales; family Solanaceae; genus Nicotiana; species Nicotiana noctiflora. The sequence continues at coordinate 66,882 of JASVEL010003048.1, read as the reverse complement.
TTTGGGCCACTCAGAGTCGGATACTCGTGGCAAGGGAGTCATTTCTTAGTGGTTTTGTATCAGGATTGAGGTAAGTGACTTGTCTAACCTTGCGTGGGGGATTTTCTCCCCTAGGATATATATGTGTTGATTTAAATGCCTTGTACGCGAGGTGACGGGCGTGTACTTGCGCAAATTATTGAAAACCACCTTACTTGAACTGCTCAATCCGTGTTATCTTTGTTATTTAATTGGTTTAATTGCAAGATTTATCTTGTGATAGCTAGGGAAGCATGATTAGATAAGATTATATGTCTAAATGCCTACTTATCTTAATTAAATCCCCTAAAACCTGTTGAGACTGGGTTTAGTTGTTAATTGTAGCAGTGTATTTCATATTTCTCTGTGTTCTTCTCTTATTTGATTGTTTTTGTGTTCTGTGGACTGCGGGTTCAATTCCCGGAGATCCTGAAATACTGATATACGGACTGCGTGTTCAATTCACGGAGATCCTAAGATACTGATATACGGATTGCGGGTTCAATTCTCGGAGATCCTGTGATACTGATATAATGGACTGCAGGTTCAATTCCCTGAGATCCTGTGATACTGATACGAAGAACTGCGGGTTCAATTCCCAGAGATCGTATGATACAGATATATGGACTGCGTGTTCGATTCCCGGATATCCCGAGTTGCTGAGTATAAAAGGGACAACGGGTTCGACTCTCGGAGATCCTGGATTTGATGATTTGTACTTGTTGTGTTGATTTCTATTTGTTAGGTTAATTGTAGATGGCTTGTAGTATTTATCTCATTTGCTATTATTTCAGACTTGTTCCTATTTTGTACTGTTCGGTGTTATTATCATTATTTTTATTATTCTCGGTAGGGCCTTGACCTTCCTCATCACTACTCCATCGAGGTTACGCTTGGCACTACTGAGTACCGCCATGGAGTACTCATGCTACTCTTCTGCACATTTTTGTTGTGCAGATCCAGATCCATCCGATCAGACGCACTACCAGTGACTTAGGAGCATTTTCAGGAGACTCGAGGTATGAGTCTGCTACGTCCGCAGATCTGGAGGGTCTTCTTCTATTCTTCTTAGTGATGTCATTTATTTTGTTATTTTCGTTGTGTAGACACTCTTGATATATAGAGCTACAGTTGTACTCTCTTAGTCTGTGTTGCCCGTGAGTTTCCGGGTCCTGGTTGTTGTATTTCTTTCTGGTATTTGGTGAAGTGTATGTGTCGAGCGGCACTTATTACATTTCTTTTATATTATTCCGCTGTTATCTTAACTTTTGTTCATAAGAGTTGTACATTCCGCATTGTGTTAGGCTTACCTAGTCGCGAAGACTGGGTGCCGTCATGACAGGTTCACGATTGGTGAACTAGGGTCGTGCCATGGCAGTTTAACTTGTGCAGTTGGATTGGGAGAAAGAGTTCGTGATGTGTTTTACCGTGGTTTGAAGATGAATATATTTTTACGGGTATGCGAAGCATGGAGTGTATAATGAATTTTCTTCTAAATAGGATCAATGAAAGTTCTGGACTAGTTGAGTGTGTCGATGTCTGTGGCGTGGAAAGGGAGGTAAAAGTTCTTATGTTATCCGAGTGTCGTTAGGTAGATGCAATATATTGTAGAGGATTGGGATTTGTGTGTGTAAGGCTCGGTTCACTTCATAATAGAGAGTCATTAAATTTTTAAGCAGCACAGGCAACTGCAGGTGAGTAAATGATCGATCTTAAGATGATTTAGGAAATGGTGTTGCTAATCATAGTGATTTCACGAGGGTATATTCTTCGAAAAAAGGGTAATATGATTAAGTTGATAGCATTTTGGTAGTGTTGCGACATTTCTTTATAGATCGACTATTGATATTTGAGTTGTTGATGGCTTAGGGAAATTTTAGAATATCTCTCGTGGAATGAATGGATATTTGATATGTTATGTGTATTCGTATGGCAGAGTGTGGAATCAGGTATAGTGATTCATGTGTTATATAGAGTTGGAGACGAGGAGTTCTCGTGATCCGACTCTACAATGGTGGTAGATCGTGTGTATCGACACCGTTATAGGAAATGGGAGGTCTGAGTGGATCTTTCTTTGCTTGGTATATTAGATTTTTGTTATGATATAGGATTGTTGATTGGGTTGTCTCAGTGTTAGTTATTCTAGATTATTGTGTTGTGGGCTATGCAGAAAAATACCACAGGTTGCGTGGCGAGGTGCAACGGACTATGTCCTAGTAGAGTGGTTGGTATTCCAAAGATCAGCGTACGATTTGAAAGAGGCTGCTTTTCTTAATTGGCTTTTGAGGTGGATGTTAGTGTAGAGGTTTCTACCATTGATTCAATTCCAGAATTGAGGGACTTTTTGGATGCGTTTCTTATGGCCGGGCATGTTGTCGGATGAGATTGTGGATTTCGGTAGTTAATCGGTGTCGAGCACCATATCGTACGGCTCCGACAGGAGTTATAAAAAGGGGAAGGAGCAGCTTCAGGCTTCTTGGCATTGAGTTTGTTGGCATACCGATGAGGCTACGTATTTAGATTTAGATGGCTTGGTTAGTCCCGATATGTATTGTTGGGGGATAGGTTGAATATGTCGTTATTGAGCTTGTTAGTGCTCTGGGGAGGTATATGAATTGCTTTGGTTTCAGACATCAAAATGTGCGTGGCTGTCTATTTTGAACTTGGTGACTTGAGGTACTTCATATGTAACAATATTGGGATAAGATCGTGCATTATGGTGAGGCTATGTGGAGTTATGAACTTTTGAGGTAGGTTCATGTGTTCTATTATATGATATGAGACAAGGTCTTTTCTTTATGATGTAATGGTATTGTTTAGCTTGGGGTACAACTCTTTCAGTTGACTCATTTCTATTATTTGAGTATGTTCAGACCGCCCGTCACTGGTGCGTGGATTATGCAAGTTGTGGCTTAGTCCTGTGATGAGATGACATATCACCAGAATGGTGCATTGAATTCGAGATAATTGTTGGAGTCATTAATGAATGCGAACAAATGTGATTTTGGCTAATTAGAGAGTTCATATCAAGGTTTGGCTCGAAAATCTGTTATGGCATTAGTCAACAGGGAAATAGCTTTGTGTATGGGTGGCCTGAGGAATGGAAGTTACTACTGCATGTGTTTGAGTTATGTGGTATATTAGATGAATGAAGGCGAGGTTGCTGGTATGGGTTATTTCAGCTGGTTTAGGTTTGTTCTGAATATTGAGACGTGAGGTCCTAACATTGTGTAGGATTTTAGAAAGTCCAATGTGGTTCTACAATATATAGTTCTGATGGACTGTGAAATTTCAGCTAATATTATGTTGTCAGATCTATATGAGATGGGGTGACATGGGATCGCCCCGAGTATATGCTTGGCAAAATAATTCAGCTATTGGTTAGATTCTAGAATAACTCTAGGTCCGCTCGAGTACGATCATTTGTTTAAGTTGGGAGAATGTGACGACCCAACCCGTTGTCCCGGGTATTACTGCCTCGTTTCTCCCATATTGTGTTGCTTTATGTTTCATCATCGGCATTGGGTGTGTTAGAATTTAATTGGAGTGATTTTAACAAGAAATGAGACACTTAGTCTCTTTTAAGAAGTCTTAAATTGGAAAAGTCAACCAGATGTTGACTTGTAGGTTAGAGGGCTCGAAATTGAATTCCGATGATTCGATTAGCTCCGAGTGATAATTTTAGGCTTAGGAGCACAATCGGAAATAATTTTGGAGGTCCTGTGAAGAAGTTAGCCTATTTTGGCGAAGTTAGTATTTTGGCGAAGTTAGTATTTTGGTGACTTCCGATTGGTAGGTGATATTTTGATTCGGGAGTCGGAATGGAATTTCGAGAGTCGTAGTAGCTTTATTAGGTGATTTTGGACTTGTTCGCAAAATTGCATGTCATTCAGACGTCGTTTGGTTGTGTTTCAGATCGAATGTGAGTTTTGGAAGAATTTGATAAACTTAGGCTTGAATCTGTGGTGAATTAATGGTTTTAGCGTTGTTAGATGTGTTTTGATGATTGGAACAAGTTTAAATGGTGTTTTAGGATGCGTATGTGCTTTTGGTTGAGGTCCCGGGGGGCCTCGGGTGAGTTTTGGGATTGTTTTGGACCATTTCTAGACCATTTTTAACTATTTGTTTCTGCCTGTATCAGTGTTCTACGCGATAGCAGATAATGTGTCGCAATCGCGGTGAGTAAAATGTGAGAAAAAAATTAATGAATCGTGGTCGTGTGAAATGCTCCGCGATCGCTAAGAAGGAAAATTTTGTTGCATTGATCCTACTTCGGAAGCTCATATTTTTTTATCCAAAAGGAATTTTAAGGTGATTCAAAAACAAAAGTTGTAGCACATCATGCTAGTTTTCAGAAAGCTAAATAAATCGTGATTTGGACATATGTAGAAAAAGTTATGGGCGTAACATTATAGGCTGTCTGAGAAGGATCTCTAATACACATGAATGAATTTGAAAACTTATATCTCGAAATGTATAAGGATTCAGGAAATGAGCAACAAACAGAAGTTATAGCTCTATGTGTCTAGTTTCCAGAATATCAAACCATTTGTCATTCGGAGTATTTTGCAAAACGTTATGACCATTATACTGAAGCCTGCCTGGAGGAGCCAAAATTTTGCATCGCGATCGTAAAGGGTTGATCGTCGATCGCGAAGGGTAAATTTTTGGCCGGAAAATTGTTTTCCGTGATCGTGAAGCATTTTTTGCAATCGCGATGAGTAAAATACCTGGGCAGAATGTCTTAAAGCACACCAGTCGCGAAAACAACCCATTTTCCCACCATTTTTTGTCATTCTTGAGAGCTTTTGGACGAGAATTGAAGGGGTATCGATTGTGAATCATTGGAGGTAAGTTTTATAAGTTAAATACATGCTTTTATTGGAGAATCATGCTTGAAAATCATGAAAACATTGCAAAATGATAAGAAATTAGGGCTTGGAGCAAAAGTTTTAAATTTAGGATTTGAGGGGCCATTTATGGTCCAAATTCGGAGTTCTTGGTATGTACGGACTCGTGGCGAGACGAGGATTCAGGAAATATAAATTTCGTAATTTTTTGGGACATGGCCCCGGGGCTCGAGTTTTGCTAGTTTCGAAATTTTTGTTATATTTCGATTGTTTTTTATTGGGTGTTGTTCCATACGCCTATTATGATATATTTGTGCTGATTTTGGCTAGTTTGGACGTGCGTGGTGGCTGGTTTGAGGAGCAAAGGTGTCGCGGGGTAGAGCTTTTGCCGATTCGAGGTGGATAATACTTGTAAATGATGTCCTGAGGGTTTGTAAACCCCATACTTGCACATCATAGTGCTGTAATAAGGTGACTTGCACGCCAGATAAAAGGCGTAGGGTATAGCACAATTTGGGATTGCGACTTGGTCCATCCCGCTTAATAAAAATACTACCTAATTGCTTGAAGTTGAAATGACACCCTAATAAAGATAATTGCTATCATAAATTGGACTAGTTGTCGTGGTTTGGGCTTCGTGCCGAGTATTTGGATCCTTTAGGGATTGATACCATTATTTTGCATTATTGTGCATATTTTTATCTCAGTCTAAGCGTTTAAAATAAATAGTATTTTGCAACTCAGCTTTCTTTATAAGATTTGAAAGCTTAAACAAGGTTTTAATGACGTTTTTAGCTGAGAGGTGCTATGTTACTATTGCCCAAGGGGCTTATGTGCATTCATGACTATACATGGATCGGGCTATACGTCACCGCGGGAGTGATATTTATATTTTGCTTGCGATGTACGAGCCCCTCCGGAGTCTGAACCCCCATAGTGAGCGCGGGCGCCTAATGGATTGGGTTGTACGCCACAACGTCATGTGCATTGCATCGTATTCATGCATTGGTTTCTATTTCTACTATGTGGCATGATATTTAACACTCATACATTACTGGCATATATATATTATTTGCCTTGTGGACCAGATGCCCTGGTGAAAATTATTAAAAGAGTGATATGCACAAGGGGCTGATTTGAGTACAGACTTGCACTATTTAAGGTTGTATCCAGGTACTTATTTGTTAATAACGAAGGAAAAAGAGATATTTTTAAAAGAGGTTTTAAACTGATCTAGACCTATTATAAAGAATTTTCATGAAGTGCACTGTTGTTTAAAATGTGTGATTCCGTACTTTATAGCATGAGATAGTGCTCTTGTGTGGTTTTATTTCTCCTCAGCATTATTTACTTTTATTACCGCTAAGTTGGAAGTACTCACTCAACTTCCTGCACCATGTGTGCAGATTCAGGTATTTTGGAAGTTTAGTTGAGCTAATTGTTGCTTCGGAGTGTTGTTGAAGTCGTCGAGGTAGCTGCTTGGCGTCTGTAGGACCTAACTCTTCCCTTTTTTCCCTGTTGTTGATTATTCTGCGTATATTCAGATTATGTAGATTTTTTTTCAGTATTGTTATGCTACTCTGGTAGAGGCTCTAGACTCGTGACCCATAGATCTTGAAGAAGTTATGTTGTTTATGTGAGATATTCGGGTTGCTTTATAACCATTAACTCTATTTTGACTTTTCTTCACTGCTAAAGATTTCAAATAAGTGATTTTGAGATCTAAGTTCTGGTTGAGAACATATTTGGTCGAGCTTGCCTAGCCGTTGGGTTGGGCGCCATCACGACCAGGTTTGGGGTCGTGACACAAGACTTTCTCACTGCCCCACAAATGGCTGATGAAATTAAACACATACCAGGGACAAAATCTAACCAAAATCCTATTAAACACATCGGCTCCAGCAATCCTCAAAGCATGCAAATAGAAGTAATAAGTAGTGACCCCCTTAGAATACTAGAAAACCTAGTTACTCCTTCAGAAGACTTTCCCAACTCCCTTAATATGAACCATCACTCAACTTGTAAACATGCCCAGGATCCTCATATATCAACAAAGAAAATATCGTGTTCAAATCCTAAGGCACCAACGAGCCCACACAATATCCAATCATCCACTCCCCAGTCATCACAAATGAACAACCAAATCTTCTCTGTTCAATCACCACTCCCTCAAGATCATCAACCCCTCTCTTGGATAGAACAAGCGTTAATGGGGCATGCAATATCATTCAACATGATATTGGACGGGTAAGAAACTGTGATAGTTCTCAAAAATCCACACTTCCTAGCCCAGCTAGTATTGGAAAGGATGCATATGGGAATAAGCAACTCCTTCAACCATGTTTGGTTGAACAACATATTACACCGTCTAGCTCCATCGATGAATTCCAACCTAGAACAAACCATGAGAAACCAATAAAGTCTACCACCTCACTAAAATCCAATCCAAACACAGAATATGTGAATGGATCTCCTATTCTTCCCACCAGGAGAGATCTCAAACATGAATCCGATATTCATGCCTTGGTCAATGGCAAACAATCATGCAACGAATCAGATGATCGACCAAATGCAAAATCCTCCACATGCAAACAATCTTCAACAAAATGCTCCACTAGATCAAAACAATTCTACACAACAGCAATTGCTTTTGAAACAACTCGAACCAGAAGATCATCCAATAGAGGATGCATAGGAATTGAACCTGCTGGCGTCAGACCAAATCCTAGAGTTTTCAGGTCTAAACGATATAAAAGTTTATCTATTCAAGAAAATGCGCGAGAAGAGATACTTTCTAGTTGTTCTCCAACAATCTACAAATTATTGATGGATGTCATGCCTTTACAGGATTCCACTGTTGGGAGCAATACAAGGATTCTGGTCCCTTGATAAGGAGGAATCCAACTTCCCTTACACAGAAAATGAGGGATAAATGTAGCATACCCAACTCTAATCTCCCTAATATGATGTCTTATCCAATAAACTTTATCATTTGGAACATAAAGGGTGGTAATAACGATGTTTGTAGAAGAAACTTTAGGGAATTGATTGATTCTCAAAAACCTAGTGTTGTCACCGTACTGGAGACTCGTATGGATAACCACATCTCTCTTCTTAATAACTTTCCCTTCACTTAAATGATCAAATTCCTAGCAGAGGGACAGTCCGGAGGAATGGTGATCTTATGAAATCAAATGTGGTCAAAGTGAATAATTTTGTGAGAAGGAACCAAGAGAAACATGCTAATAATGAGGTATGTCCATTAAATATTTCTTAGTATTTTTTCATCAATTTATGCGAATACTAAGGTAGCAAATAGAAATAATCTTTGGAGTAATGTTGAAGGTTTTTATAAAACCTATAAATGACCATCACTTTTGGGAGGTGATTTTAATGACACCTTCTGTATGGATGGTAAGTTTGGTGTAAAAAAAATAATCTTACACGTAGTTTTCGTTTGTGGACTAGTGTTAATCATTGAAATCTTTTTTATCTTGGTTTTAATGAATGCTAATATAGGTGGTCTAAATAGATCCCCCTGCATATTTATAGTTGGACTACACAACAATATCATGGGATATCCTTCGGATATACTCATATGATGGACTACGGGACGGTATCCCGGGAGCTCCTTGGACAGTTTATGAAATGGACTACAGGATAATATCTTGGGAGATTCTCGTTGTTGGTATTGATATTGAGCTGTTTTACTCTGTGTTACCTTTTTCTTTATGTGTTATTTGTCGCCTTGTATAACCTGTCTTACTTCATAGTTGTACTCATTATTTCTGTTTATTTCATACTGTTGCAAGACTAATCATAATGTTTATTCTCATTAAGGCCCTGACCTTCTTCGTCACTGCCCGAGTGAGGTTAGGCTTGACATTTACTGAGTACCGATATGGTGTACTCATGTCCCTTCTGCGCATGTTTTTCATATGCATATCCAGGTACTCTACCCAGGCGTATTATCCTCGAGGCGGAGAGATCTAGCAGAGACTTCGAGGTATATTTGCCGCGTCCGCAGACCAGGAGTCTTTATCTTATTCTAGCTTTAGCAGTTAGATTTCCTTTCCTTCTGTTGTTTTAGATATTCTGGAGTTAGAGTAGTGTATTACCTTCCGTGAGCTTGTGTTCCCATGAGTTTTCGGGGTTTTGGGATGATATTGTAGACTTCCACGTTATTGAGTTGTATATGCCGAGCGACATTTATATACAATTTTCCTTCTAGTTTGTTCAGTTTTAATTATTTGTTTCTACAAGTTATGTTGTTTCCGCATTGTTAGGCTTACCTAGTCGTAGGAACTAGGTTCCATCAATACATGTTCACGAAGGGTGAACTGGGGTCGTGACATCTGAAAGCTAAGAAGAGGGTTTTCCCTTGTAACGAGTACTTTTCCTAGTGGATGCAGATGGGTTCTTGGAGTGCTTAACAATGGAAACTTTTGAGAAATGAGCTTTAAGGATTTGAGGAGGGTTTCTAAGTGATAGAAACATTGAAGACAAAGAAGAGTGTTCAGAGGATTAAAAAGGATGCGATTTTGGCGGCTGAGTGCTGAAGGAAAGGGTGTTAGTGAAAGGTTATGAAGATTGATTTTTCTTTCTTCAAGACTGCACCTGATGGGAAAATATAGGGAAATTGGAGGCGCTAAATTAATACAAACTTAGACAAATCAACAAAATTAAAAATTAGGCATACAAGAATTAAAATTAACATATAGGTCCTAATTATTATGATCAAGAAAGATAATACCAAGTAATTTTCTTAAGGAGCCAAATCTATCTTCAAGTAAAGGTTTAGTGAAAATACATGCTAATTTATCAGTAGCACCAACAAATGATAATACTATATCTCCCTTTAATACGTGATCTATAATGAAATTATGTTTAATTTTTATATGCTTAGCCCTAGAATGATGCACATGATTCTTTGAAAAATATGTAGCACTAGAGTTATCACAGAATATTTGAATAGGTTTAAAAAATAGTTCATAGTTAACTAATTGATGCAACATCCATTGTAATTGTGCACAACATTAACCAAGGTCAATATATTCTGCCTCCGTTGTGGATTGTGCAACTGATCCTTGTTTTCTTTTTGTTCCATGATATTAATTCCTTTCTCGTTAATTGGCATATCCCACTAGTACTTTTTCTATCTTCCTTAGCACTTGCAAGATCAGCATCTGAAAAGACTTCTAGTTTAAAATTGTTATAATGTGGATATAATAGTACGTACGAAATAGTTCCGATGAGATAACAAATTATTCTCTTTACATCAGTCAGATGTGACTCCTTAGGAGCTTATTGAAACCTAGTGCATTTACATACATTAAACATAATATCTGGTCGACTGGCAGTTAGGTAAATCAAAGAGCCAATCATTCTACGATATTCCATTTTTTCAACAGAATTTCCTTTTCCATCATTGTCAAGATATGTGGATAGGCTCATTGGTGTACCAGTTGCTTTTGTACTGCTCGTACCGAACTACTGAATCGTCTCCTTTGTATATTTTATTCGGCACATGATAATAGGTGAATTTGACTATATTTATGCCCTAAATAATTACACTTTATTGATGTTTTGATATTGCTTATGATGACAAAATGATTTTATTAGTGTTTTTAGTGTGTTATAGGTACACATGAGCAAGTGAAGACTAAAGGAGCAGTTTTGGAGTCATAAGATGGTGAAAAGGCCAAGTGTGGAACAAGTTAGAAATTTGTGCTGAAAAATAGCTTGAAGAATCCGCAGCACTGTTCTGCCGTGGTCCAACCGCGACAGCGGTAGAAAGGGCCTGCGGAAGATTGTGAAGTTCAGAGAGCTTGCTCCACCGCGGTTGGACCGCGACCGCGGTCGGACCGCGGTGGAAGACGAAATTTTGAAGGCTAAAATTTTCAAAACGTGCATTATGTAACCTAAACACTATATTTAATATTAGGATTCACCCAAGAGAGGCAAGTATTGTATTATTGACTACTTTTGCAAGCAAACTAGTAAGAGAGAACTCTCTCAACATCATTCTTTCTTTTACATTGAATCTTTGATTATGAATTCAATTATCTATCTTATTTCTTTGATTATGAGTAGCTAAATCTTTATCTAAGGTTTTGATGGAACCTATTGAGTGATGAACTTCTAGGTTATGTGATTACAAATTGTTAGCTAGATTTCTATTTGTTCAACTTCGTTCTTGTTGTAGTTAATTAGTAGGATCCCCCAATTAGTTGTGTCTATTTAGTTTGCATAACTTGGAAAAGAGTGCATATTTAGGTAATTGTTGAACAACACCACACCTAGATTATTGGAGGAATCTATAATCGTAGGCGTAAAGGTAGGGTTAGAAATAATGAAATATGGGTGCAATCTAAAGTGAACCGTTCAAATTAAAGCTAGCTAAGGTAGCTCGGGAGAGTGCACTAGTAAATTATTGTAGTTGCTCGGGAGAGAATTACGGTAAAAATAACATTCATGATTGATAGAATAATATTGACAATTTGTATGAGCATGAACAGAAGGGATTCCACCAATAGGGGAAATCAATACCTTAGTCTTTCTTTTCATTCTTTACACAATATTCAATTCGTTCTTTTAAGTCTTTAGTTTCTTGCAAAAGTTAGTTAGTAGAAATCATACACAAAAATATATTCAAAAGTTTGGGAAGCTGATTTAGGAGTATTCTTGGGTTGTAGAAGTTGCAATTGGTAGGTTAATTCTCTATGGGATCGACTCTGGACTTAATTGACCGGATTACATTGACTACGACCGTTGTTTGGGCGTGAATCAGCACACAAGCGTTCCTTCTTCAGATTGTTGAATTTGCATTCCAAGAAAAAACTTGCTCTCCCATCATGCTCATTTCAAAGTCACTTTCCATAAGATTAGTGAATTCCTTGAACAAAAGAGGGTTAGCACTACCAAAGATAATATCATCTACTGAACTTGAATAATAACATTACCTTCTCATGTTCTTTTGATAAATAGAGTAGTGTCTACTTTACCTCTTATAAACATGTGATCAAGTGGAGATGAGCTAAGTCTTTCAAAATAGGCTCATGGAGCTTGTTTAAGTCCATACAGAGTTTTAGTCAACTTATACACATGGTAAGGGAATTTTGAATCTTCAAAACCAAGAGGTTTTTTTACATATACCCCCTCATCAATAAATCTATTTAATAAGGAACTTTTTCCATCCATTTGAAAATGTCTAAATATTTTTAAGGATGCATATGCAAGAAGAATTTATATTGAATCTAGTTGAGCTACTGGTGCAAAGGTTTCATCGTAGTCGACTCCTTCAGGTTGTGAGTACCCCTGAGCTACTATTTTGGCTTTCTTTCTCACAACCTTCCCATCTTCATTGAGCTTAATTATAAAACCTATTTTGTTCCAATTTCAGTAGCATCTCCACGCTTAGGCTGCAATTTCCAAACTTGATTTTTGTCAAATTGATCTAGTTCCTAGTACATTGCTTGTACCCAGTCGGAGTCTTTTAGGGCTTACTCAACATTTTTTGGTTTAGTTTGGTAAATCATTGCTACATTTTTTTTTTCTTGAGAGCTCCCCTAGTTTTCATTCCTTCATCTGGATCTTCTATACACTTTTGAGGGTATTTTGGTTCACTTCTCTACTTATTTGGACTTACTACACTTGTGTGAGTAGTTGACGTCTTCTATGATTCTAGTTGACTTTTGGCGGGCTCATTAGTTGACTCTGTGACACTGTTTATCATATCAGTCAACTTTTGAGGTTTGCTTAAACAATGGTGATTCTTGACAGATATCTTCATCACCTGCAATACTACCTTTCTCGGCCGTATTATTATTTTTAATCAAATATAGCATATACTAATTCTTCTACAAATAAAGTGTGTTTATTAAAAACTCTAAAATATCTAATTTTAATGAAATAACCTAGAAAAATAACTTCATCACTTCTTGGATCAAATTTTTCAAAATTGACCTTACCATTGTTGCGGATGAAGCATTTGTTGCCGAAAGGACGAAAACAACCTATGTTGGGCTTTTTCTTTTTCTATAGTTCATATGGAGTCTTCTTCAAGATATGTATTATAAGAGATATATTAAGAATGAGGTAGGTTGTACTTACTCCTTCTGCCTAAAAGTGCTTTGGAAAGGAATATTCTAATATCATAGTTCTGGCCATTTCTTGTAGAGTTCTGTTTTTCCGTTCATCTACTCCATTCTGCTGAGGTGATGTTAGAGCTGAGAAGTTGTGAGTGTATCCTTGATCATTGCAAAAATGTTCAAATGCTCTACTTTCAAATTCTCCTCCATAATCACTTTGAAAGTTGTATTAAGATACGCATTTTCTCTTTCAACTCTCTTACAAAAAATCTCAATATTTTTCAAAGCATCATCTTTGAGAGATAGAAAAATCACCCATGTAAAATATAAGTAGTCATTAACAATAACAAAAGCATATCGCTTTTCTCGTATACTAGTAACTCTGGTGAGTCCAAACAAATTCATATGAATTAATTGTAAAAGCATTGAGGTAGACTGTCACGACCTGGATTTTTCCCCCAACATCGGGATCGTGATGGCGCCTACTCGTGGTAGCTAGGCAAGCCACTTCATTCACACTATCATGTTTTTAGCAATATTTCATACTCAATTTAACAACCAAAATCATAACCTTAATTAAACAAGTGCGGAAGGCTTTATAAAAATAGTAATAAGCAGTTTCAAGGTAAACTAATACTAAAATCCTCTACCCAAGACATAGAGTCACCAACTCACGAACTACTACATGAATACTACATATAAAGGTCTGAAAGAAATATAACATAATCTGTTTGTCTCGGAACAAGGAGACTACAGCTAATAACATAAATAAAAGGAAGAGACGCCGGGCCTGCGGACGCCTGCAAGCTACCTCGGTCTCAAATATGATCAACTCCCACGCCAAAGATCTACTGCCGCTACTCCTGATCGAAACCTGGACCTGTGTAAAAACGCACAGAAGTGCAGTATCAGCACAACTGACCCCATGTGCTGGTAAGTGCCTGGCCTATCCCGGCGAAGTAGTGACAAGCCTAGGACCAGACACCCACATAAACCTGTGCAGTTCTATATATAAATATATGTACACCACAAGATAACGAGAAATAACCAAGTAACAACGCAACAAGGAATGTCACAGAAGAACTCAACAGTTAACAACAGTTATTAAATCAACAAGGAAAACAAGTATAATGAGAAACAAGTAATGTTAAGTCAATGAAATAGCAAATAAAGTGCACGGCATCACCCTTCGTGCTTTTACTCTCATCCTCACCAAATAAGCAAATAAAGTGCACGGCATCACCCTTCGTGATTTTACTCTCATCCTCACATCCATGGTACGGCATGATCCTTCGTACATGGTTCATTAACAAGGCACGACAATATCCTTCGTGCATAATCAATACCATGGCACGGCATTAACCTTCATGCATAATCAATAACAAGGCACGGCATTCACCTTCGTGCGTAAACAATAAATCAAGGCACGGCATCACCCTTCGTGCTTTATCACTCTTCCTCACCCAAATAACAATCACAGTTAAGGGCAGAGAATGAAAATAATAAATCATGAACCATCCCGGTAAGGGACACAATAATCATCACAACCAAGTCCCGACAAGGGCAATAAATAATCTCACTTCACAACAAGTCCCGGCAAGGGAGGACAATAACAATTCTACAACCCGGCAAGGGTTCAACAATTTATCTTCAAATATGTCTCACAACAAGTATTAACAATGACTCACGGTCATGCAAGATGCCAGTGTATGGATGCTCGTCACCACAGCCCATACACCGCACTCGATCACATAACACATAGCACATAATCCTATTCCCTCAAGCTAGGATAGAACAAACACTTACCTCTAGCCTTGAAGTCCAAATTATGCTTCAATTATAGCTTTTTCCCCGAAATTCCGCTTTCAACTAGCTCGAATCTAATCACAATTGGTTCCATTATATTAATAATCATTAATTAACTTGGTTTGAATGCTAAAAAATGGTTTTCTCAAAGTTTATCCCAAAATTTCTCAGAACGCCCCTGGCCCCACGTGGTCGGAACTCGGGGTTCGGACCAAAATCCGGTTACCCATTCCCCCACGAGTTCAATTATATGATTTGTTTCAAAATCGGACAACAATTCGAGGTCCAATTGCCCAATTCATGAAAAACCTAGTTTCTACCCAAAAACATGGATTTCTACCATGAAAACCTTTGATTCTTATTGAAAAACATGTTTAATGTTGTTAGGAATTGAATGAATTAAGTAAAAAGTGACTTACAATTGCTTTGGAGTGAATTTGGCCTTGAGAGCTCGTGTGTGGTGTGAGGGTTTTTGAAAAAGTGAAGAATGAACTGAAAAATTTGTTTAAGTATAGAATTACACAGCTGCAGATATCGCAATTGCGAACATTTGTTCGCAATTGCGAACGCTACAGGTCTGGGGTGTGCTGTTCTCGCATTTGCGAGAGAAAGTTCGCATTTACGAACTCTAGCCAAGGTCTGCCAGTCTCGCACTTGCGAGACTTCCTTCGCATTTGCGAAGGTGATGCCTCATTGCTCAGGATCGCATTTGCGACCATTTGTTCGCATTTGCGAACTTGGCATGATTCTGGCAGACTTCACATTAGCGATCAAGGGTTCGCATTTGCGAACCCAGCCTTGACCTGTCACCTTCGCATTTGCGAGAAATTCTTCGCAAATGCGAAGCCAACAGGTTGGTGAAAAACCAGCAGTGCAAAAATTCAGAAATTGATCCAACGGCCTATCAAATCTTTACCCGAGCCTCCCGGGCTCCCAACTAAACATGTACACCACATCAAAAACACATTACAAACTTGTTCGTGCGATCACATCGCCAGTATAACATCGTTTTCATCAAATCAAGCCTCAAGTTCATAATTTTCAAACTTTTGGTTTTCAAAACTTTCAAACTTGGAACTCAAGGTCCAAAACATATCAAATGACATCCGAATGTCACCAAACTTTGCAGAAAGCACATATATAATATTTAAGACTTGTACCGGGCATCGGAACCAAAATACGAGCCCGATACCATGGTCATTTAATTTATTTTCCTTTAATAATTACAACAAAAACAATTTCACAGAAAAATTCATAACTTGGGCTCTAGGCCTCAGAATTCGACTCCGGATGCATGTCCAAGTCCCATATTTTCCTACGAACCTTCCGGGACTGTCCGATCTCGGGTCCGGGTCCGTTTACCAAAAATGTTGACCGAAGTCAACTATATCAATATTAATATCATTTTTCTCCAAATTCTTCATAGAATTTATATTTCTATCACAAAATCTTTCCGGCTACATGCCCGGATCATGCACGTAAATCGAATCAACATAGAATGAGGTTTTCAAGGCCTCGGAAGTGTCGAACAAATGAGGAAAACAAGTGATGACCCCATTGGGTCATCACATCCTCCACCTCTAAAACAACCGTTCGTCCTCAAACGGACAAGAGAAGAAAGTACCTGAGTCGGGGAACAAATGTGGGTAGCGGCTCCGCATATTAGACTCGGACTCCCGGGTCGATGCCTCAGGAGGCTGACCTCTCCACTGAACACGCACAGAAGGATAACTCTTCGACCTCAACTGTCGAACCTACCGGTCTAGAATAGCCACCGGCTCCTCCTCGTAGGATAGATCATTGTCCAATTGGACAGTACTGAAGTCTAACACATGTGTGGGATCGCCGTGGTATCTCCGAAGCATAGATACGTGAAAAACTGAATGCACGGCTGATAAGCTAGGCGGCAGAGCTAGTCTGTAAGCCACCCCTCCCACTCGGTTTAGAATAACAAATGGGCCAATATACCTAGGGCTGAGCTTGCCCTTCTTCCCGAACCTCATCACGCCCTTCATAGGCGACACTCGGAGCAACACTTGCTCGCCAACCATGAAATCTACATCTCGATCCTTACGATCCGCATAAGTCTTCTGTCTGGACTGAGCTGCACGCAATCTCTCCTGGATAATCTTGACCTTATCCAAGGCCTCCTGAACTAAATCTGTACCCAACAACCGAGCCTCCCACAGCTCAAACCATCCGACTGGAGATCGACATCACCTGCTATACAATGCCTCATACGGGTCCATCTGGATGTTGGACTGGTAGCTGTTATTATAGGCGAACTCTGCTAATGGCAGAAACTGGTCCCACGAGCCTCCGAAATCAATGACACAGGCTCGAAGTATGTCCTCTAGAATCTGTATAGTCCTCTCGGACTGGCCATCCGTCTGAGGATGAAAAGTTGTACTCAGCTGAACCTGGGTGCCTAACTCCTGCTGGACCGCTCTCCAGAACCGCGAGGTAAACTGTGTACCCCGATCAGAGATAATAGATACCGGCACCCCGTGAAGTCGAACAATCTCTCTAATATAAATCTCTGCTAACCTCTCCGATGAGTAGGAGACAGATACTAGAATAAAGTGTGCTGACTTGGTCAGCCTATCAACAATGACCCAAATAGCATCAAATTTCCTCCGAGTCAAAGGAAGTCCAATAACAAAGTCCATAGTGATCCGCTCCCATTTCCACTCGGGAATTTCAATCCTCTGGAATACACCACTAGGCCTCTGGTGCTCAGGAGACTAGGTGGGTCGGAACGAGGGCGATAAACGCGGATGGGTATAAGTTGTGGTACCCTGGAGTCATGAGGGGTAAAAATGGAGTGGGGATCTTGGTAGATAGCCATCTTAGAGAGTCAGTGGTAGAGGTCAGGCGGGTGAACGATAGACTAATGACTATTAAATTGGTGGTGGGCGAGTGTACCTTAAATGTTGTTAGTGCATACGCGCCGCAAGTAGGCTTGGATGAGGATATTAAAAGGCGCTTTTGGGAGGGGTTGGACGACATTGTTCGTAGTATCCCGCCTTCCGAGAGGTTATTCATAGGAGGAGATTTTAATGGTCATATTGGGTCGTCTACAGGTGGTTATTCGGAGGTTCATGGCGGCTTTGGTTTCGGGGAGCGAAATGGAGGGGGCACTTCGTTGTTGGACTTTGCCAAGGCTTTCGATTTAGCGATTGCGAACTCAAGTTTTCCGAAGCGGGAGGAGCATTTGGTTACTTACCAAAGTTCGGTGGCAAAGACTCAGATTGACTATCTACTCCTCAGAAGAGGCGATAGAAGGTGGTGCGTGGACTGCAAAGTTATCCCAGGTGAGACCCTTGCAACACAACATAGGCTTTTGGTGATGGACTTTGACGTTATGATAAGGAGGAAGAAAAGATCAATACGAGGCCGCCAGAGGATTAAGTGGGGCGCCTTGACTGCGGATAAAGCTCAGGAGTTGGAAAGAAAGTTATCAGAAATGGGAGCCTGGGGAAGTAGTAGTGGGGAAACACACACTATGTGGTCGACGACAGCTGATTTTATAAGGAAGGCAGCGGGAGATGTGTTGGGGTTATCTTCTGGCCACACCGGTGGCCATAAAGGAGACTGGTGGTGGAATACTACTGTCCAAGGTAAAGTGGAAGCGAAGAAGGCAGCTTACATGCGATTAGTAGGGAGCACTGGCGGGGAGGAGAAGAGGGCGAACATGGAGAGATATAAGGTAGCTAGAAAGGAGGCGAAAATGGCAGTAACGGAGGCTAAGACGGCAGCTTTTGCCCGTTTGTATGAGGAACTAGGTAGCAAAGGCGGGGAGAAGAAGTTATTCCGCCTCGCTAAGCTAAGAGAGAGGGCGGCTCGGGATCTGGACCAGGTGAGGTGCATAAAAGATGAGGACGGCAAAGTTCTGATGGGGGATGAACAGATTAAGAGGAGATGGCAGACCTACTTTCATAAACTCCTAAATGAAGAAGGGGATCAAGGTATTGTACTAGGTGGATTGAGGAACACCGACATTCCCCATGAATTAAGTTATTGTAGGGACATTGAAGTCGATGAGGTCACCGAGGCAATGCGTAAGATGAGGGGGAGTAGAGCTACCGGGCCAGACAAAATTCCGGTTGAACTTTGGAGGTGTGTGGGTAGAGCAGGATTAGAATGGCTTACTGGGTTGTTTAATGTGATATTCAAGACTAATAGGATGCCTGAAGAGTGGAGGCGGAGTACAATGGTTTTGTTGTATAAGAACAAAGGCGATATCCAGAGCTGTAACAACTATAGAGGCATCAAATTACTAAGTCATACCATGAAAATCTGGGAGAGAGTGGTAGAGGTGAGAGTGCGAAGGTTGGTGTCTATCTCAGACAACCAGTTCGGATTTATGTCGGGGCGATCTACCACAGAAGCTATCCATCTTATTAGGAGGATGGCAGAACAGTACAGGGATAAGAAGAAGGATCTTCACATGGTGTTTATTGATCTAGAGAAAGCGTATGACAGGGTTCCTAGGGAGGTCTTATGGAGCTGCTTAGAGGTTAAAGGGGTTCCGGCAGCCTACATTAGGGTGATTAGAGACATGTATGAAGGAGCTAAGACTCGGGTTAGGACAATAGGAGGCGATTCCGAGCATTTTCCAGTTGTTACGGGGTTGCACCAAGGGTCGGCGCTCAGCCCTTTCCTATTTGCCCCGGTGATGGATGCCATAACGCATCATATTCAAGGGGAGGTGCCATGGTGCATGCTATTTGCTGATGATATAGTCCTAATTGACGAAACACGACGCGGGGTAAACGAAAGGCTAGAGGTTTGGAGGCATGCCCTTGAGTCTAAAGGATTCAGGTTGAGCAGGACAAAGACGGAATACCTCGAGTGCAAGTTTGGGGCGGGGCCGACGGAAACGGGAGTGGAAGTGAGACTTGACTCTCAAATCATTCCTAAGAAGAGTAGTTTCAAGTACCTAGGGTCAGTTATTCAGGGGATCGGGGAGATCGACGAGGATGTCACACACCGTATAGGGGTAGGTTGGATGAAGTGGAGGTTAGCGACGGGAGTCCTGTGTGACAAGAAAGTTCCATCTTTACTAAAAGGTAAGTTTTATAAAGCAGTGGTTAGGCCTGCAATGCTGTATGGGACCGAGTGCTGGCCGGTTAAGAATTCACACACCCAGAAGATGAAAGTAGCAGAAATAAGGATGTTAAGGTGGATGTGCGGGCATACAAGGATGGATAAGATTAGAAATGAATATATTAGAGAGAAGGTGGGTGTGGCCCCCATAGAGGACAAGATGCGAGAAGCAAGACTCAGGTGGTTCGGGCACATTCGGAGGAGGAGCACTGATGCACCGGTGAGAAGGTGTGAGCGACTGGCTGTGGTAGGCATGAGAAGAGGTAGAGAAAGACCTAAGAAGTATTGGGGAGAGGTGATAAGGTAGGACTTAGCGCGTCTTAGGATTACTGAGGACATGGCCCTTGATTGGTTAGTTTGAAGTACATTAAAGTTGTAGGTTAGGGGAAGTTGTGGATAATTCCACGTCGCACTAGAGTGATATTAGCTAGTTAGGAGGTAATCGTAGGAGGTTACGGATCAGTACATGGAGTTATTTATTGGATATTAGTATACATTTCATCTATTTCGTATTTCTTATACTGCTGCTACTTTATTATTTTGTGTTATGTTGTTATTTTATGTTATTTTAATATGAGTCTATTGATAGATACTGAAATGAAATGTGCTGACTTGGTCCTATCAACAATGACCCAAATAGCATCAAATTTCCTTCGAGTCAAAGGGAGTCCAGTAACGAAGTCCATTGTAATCTGCTCCCATTTCCACTCGGGAATTTCAATTCTCTGGAACACACCACCAGGCCTCTGGTGCTCATATTTAACATGATGACAGTTTAAACACCGAGCGACATATGTAACAATGTCCTTCTTCTTCCTACGCCACCAATAGTGCTGCTGCAAGTCCTGATACATCTTCGCGGCGCCCGGGTGAATAGAATACCGCAAACCGTGGGCCTCCGCTAAGATCAACTCTCGAATCCCTTCGACATTAGTCACACAAACTCGACCCTACAATCTCAATACCCCATCATTATCTAGATTTACCTTCGTGGCACCTCCCCGTTGTACTGTATCTCTCAAATCACGCAAATGAGGATCATCAAATTTCCTCTTACGGATACGCTCTAATAGAGAAGAACGCGCAACCGTGCAGGCTAACACCCTGCTAGGCTCAGAAATGTCTAATCTCACGAACCGGTTGGCTAAGGCCTGGACATCTAAAGCAAATGGTCTCTGACTGACCGGAATGAATGCAAAACTACCCATGCTGGCAGGCTTTCTACTCAATGCATCGGCTACCACATTGGCCTTACTTGGGTGGCATAGGATAGTAACATCATAGTCTTTCAGCTACTCTAACCATCTCCGCTGTCGTAGATTCAACTCCTTTTGCTTGAACAAGTACTGTAGGCTCTTGTGATCAGTATACACCTCACACATCACACCATATAGATAATGCCTCAAGATTTTTAAGGCATGAACCACTGTTGCTAACTCGAGATCATGGACTAGATAATTCCTCTCATGTATTTTTAGCTGTCTCGAAGCATAAGCGATAACCTTACCATCTTGCATCAATACCGCTCCAAGCCCTGTACGAGATATGTCACAATAAACTGTATAAGGCCCTGCACCCGTCGGTAGTATCAGCACTGGTGCTGTAGTTAAGGCTGTCTTGAGCTTCTAAAAGCTTGCCTCACACTCGCCTGACCACTGGAACTGGGTACCCTTCTGGAAACCTGGTCATCGGGGTTGCAATAGAAGAAAACCCTCTACAAATCGACGGTAGTAACCTGCTAACCCGAAGAAACTCCGGATCTCAGTCATTGAAGCTGGTCGAGGCCAATTCTGGACTGCCTCAATCTTCTTTGGGTCCACCTGAATACCTTCCACTGATACGATATGGCCCAGAAATGCCACCGGACTCAACCAGAACTCATATTTCAAAAACTTGGCATATAGCTGATTATCCTTCAGAGTCTAAAGAACCACTCGGAGGTGCTGCTCGTGCTCTTCCTGGCTGCGGGAGTATACCGGGATGTCATCTATAAAGACTATCACGAACAGATCTAAGTAAGGCCCGAACACCTGATACATTAACTCCATGAATGCTGCTGGGGCATTTATCAACCCGAAGGACATGACCAAGAACTCATAATGCCCATATCTAGTGCGAAAGGCTGTCTTAGGAATGTCAGCCGCCCTGATCTTTAGCTGATGGTAGCCTGACCTCAAGTCTATCTTTGAGAACACCCTCGCTCCCTGGAGCTGGTCAAACAAATCATCAATCATCGGTAGTGGATACTTATTCTTTATTGTCACTTTGTTCAATTGCCGGTAATCAATACACATCCGCATCGAGCCATCTTTCTTCTTCACAAACAATACAGGTGCTTCCACTGGGTCTGGTAAAGCCCTTCTCAAGAAGGTCTTGCAACTGATCTTTTAACTCTTTTAACTCCGCGGGGCCATACGATAGGGTGGAATAGAGATTGCTCGGTGCCAGATCAATACAGAAATCAATACCCCTGTCGGGTGGCATGCCCAGCAGGTTTGAAGGAAAAACCTCAGGAAATTCCCGTACAATAGGGACTAACTCAATGGAAGGAAACTCTGCGCTAGAATCACGAACATAAGCCAGATAAGCTAGACACTCCTTCTCGACCATGCGTCGAGCCTTAACATAGGAAATAACAGTGCGAACAGAGTGGCTTGAGGTACCTTTCCACTCTAGTCGGGGTGATTCTGGCAAGGCCAAGGTCACAGTCTTGGCATGACAATCTAGAATAGCATGGTATGGGGACAACCAGTCCATCCCCAATATGACATCAAAATCCACCATGTCCAAAAGCAACAGATCAACACGGGTCTCAAGACCCCCAAAGATAACTACGCACGAGCGATGTACCTATTCGACTACAATGGAGTCGCCCACTGGTGTAGACACAAAAACTGGAATATCCAGAGCATAGCTAGGTACAGCCAAATACGGTGCAAAGTAGGAAGACACATATGAATATGTAGACCCAGGGTCAAATAATACTGAAGCACCTCTGCCACAAACAATAGTGATACATGTAATCACGGCATCTGATGCCTCCACCTCTAGCATGGCTGGCAAAGCATAGAATCGGGGATCAACACCTCCCCTCTGAGCTACATCCCTAACATGGTCATCAACTGGCTGACCTCTGCCTCTGGCTGGACGGTCTCCACCTCTACGGTCTCGACCTCCACCTCTATGCTCTCTGCCCTCGCCTCTGGCTGGCTGGCAGGCTGAGGGTCAGCTGGGGCCTGAATCATGGGACGAGGGCCCCGCTACTGAGTGTTTCTCGTCGCTCGAGGGCAGAATCTGACAAGATGACCTGGGTCACCACAACCGTAGCAACTCTTAGGCTGATGGGGCCGCTGGCCCTGACGACCTGAATGGCATCCACGAACACTCTGAAGAGGCTGGGAACTAATAGGAGACTAATCTGAATACTGCTCACGAAACCCACGATCGCCTGGTCGACCCTGTGAAGCCTGAAGAGCGGAATGGAAAGGCCTGGAAGACTGGCCCCTATCGAAAGATTCCCTATCACTAGAAGAAGAACCATTAAACCTGCCTGAATGACGAGCCCTCTTGTCTGAAGAATAACCACCTCCCCGAGCAAGAGCCATCTCAACTCTACGTGCTGCATTAGCTGCCTCCTGAAATGATATATCATTCCCTACTCCCATAGCCATCTGGAGTCTAATTGGCTGATTAAGCCCATCTATGAATCTGCGGACCCTCTCCCGCTTTGTGGGAAGTATCACCATTGCATGACGTGTCAAACCAACAAATCTTATCTCGTACTGAGTGGCCTGGAGGCGCTCAAACTGCCTCCGAAGTGCATCTCACTGAGTAACAGGGAGAAACTTCTCCAGAAATAACTCTGCAAACTGATCCCATGATAAAGCCGGGGACCCTGCTGGTCGAGTCAAACAATAATCCCTCCACCAAGTCTTGGCAGATCCTGAAAGCCTGAATGTACAGAAGTCAACTCCATTGGACTCCACGATCCCCATAGTCTTAAGAATCTCATGGCAAATGAATAAGAAATCCTGAGGATCCTCTGATGTGGTACCGCTGAAGGTAGTGGTAAATAGCTTGGAGAACCGATCAAGTCTCCATAAGGAATTAGAAGTCATGGACACTCCATCTTCGGCCTGAGCTGTGGTACCTGACTGAGTGGCCACAGCTAGCTGAGCCACTGGTGCCTGAGGCTGAGGAGCTACTGGCTCCGGAGTACGAGCAATAGGAGTCTGGTCCCCTCCTCCAGCCTGAGAAGCGGCTGGTGCAACTGGTAATAAGCCTGCTCTGGCAACACTGTCCATGAATCCCGCTATCCTGACCAAAGCCTCCCGAAGATCCGGGGTAAATAAGGTTTCTCTTGGGACCTGAGTTGGGCCCACTTGAGCTGATGGGACTGGAACCTCCTCGCCAGTCTCAATATGAGGCTCCACCTCTGGAATAGCTGCAGGGGGCTGAGCTCTGCCCCTACCACAACCTCCGATACGGCCTCGGCCCCTGCCCCTCACGGAAGCTGCCTGGGGCTCGGGCTGCTGGTCAGTGGACGAAGAAGCGCGTGTCCTCACCATCTTCGAAAGGATAGAGTAGAAGTTTAATTAGTATTTGAAGGACATATCGCACAACAAGAAGGAACAAATGAGAGACTCTTTCCTAACTCAATAGACTCTAGAGGACAAGTACAGACGTCTCTATACCTACCTCTCAAACTCTACTAAGCTTGTCCGTGAGTGGTGATACCTATGTAACCTAGAGCTCTGATACCAACTTGTCACGACCCGGATTTTTCCCCCAATATCGGGATCGTGATGGCGCCTACTCGTGGTAGCTAGGCAAATCACTTCATTCACACTATCCTATTTTTAACAATATTGCATACTCAATTTAACAACCAAAATCATAACCTTAATTAAACAAGCGCGGAAGACTTTATAAAAATAGTAATAAGCAGTTTCAAGGTAAACTAATACTGAAATCCTCTACCCAAGACGTGGAGTCACCAACTTACGAACTACTACATGAATACTACACATAAAGGTCTAAAAGAAATATAACATAATCTGTTTGTCTCGGAACAAAGAGACTACAGATAATAACATAAATAAAAGGAAGAGACGTCGGGCCTGCGGACACGTGCAAGCTACCTCGGTCTCAAATATGATCAACTCCCATGCCAAAGATCTACTGCTATTGCTCCTGATCGAAACCTGGACCTGTGCAAAAACGCACAGAAGTGCAGTATCAGCACAACCGGCCCCATGTGTTGGTAAGTGCCTGGCCTATCTCGGCGAAGTAGTGACAAGCCTAGGACCAGACACCCACATAAACATGTGCAGTTCTATATAGATATATATGTACACCACAAGATAACGAGAAATAACCAAGTAACAATGCAACAAGGAATGTCACAGAAGAACTCAACAGTTAACAACAGTTATTAAATCAATAAGGAAAACAAGTATAATGAGAAACAAGTAATGTTAAGTCAATGAAATAGCAAATAAAGTGCACGGCATCACCCTTCGTGCTTTTACTCTCATCCTCACCAAATAAGCAAATAAAGTGCACGGCATCACCCTTCGTGCTTTTACTCTCATCCTCACATCCATGGTACGGTATGATCCTTCGTACATGGTTCATTAACAAGGCACGGCATGATCCTTCGTGCATAATCAATAACATGGCACGGCATTAACCTTCGTGCATAATCAATAACAAGGTACGGCATTAACCTTCATGCGTAAACAATAAATCAAGGCACGGCATCACCCTTCGTGCTTTATCACTCCTCCTCACCCAAATAACAATCATAGTTAAGGGCAGAGAATGAAAACAATAAATCATGAACCGTCCCGGCAAGGGACACAATGATCATCACAACCAAGTCCCGGCAAGGGCAATAAGTAATCTCACTTCACAACAAGTCCCGGCAAGGGAGAACAATAACAATTCTACAACCCGGCAAGGGTTCAATAATTTATCTTCAAATATGTCTCACAACAAGTATTAACAACGACTCACGGTCATGTAAGACGCCAGTGTATGGATGCTCGTCACCACAGCCCATACACCGCACTCGATCACATAACACATAGCACATAATCCTATTCCCTCAAGCTAGGATAGAACAAACACTTACCTCTAGCCTTGAAGTCCATATTATGCTACAATTATAGCTTTTTCCCCCGAAATTCCGCTTTCAACTAGCTTGAATCTAATCATAATTGGTTCTATTATATTAATAATCATTAATTAACTTGGTTTGAATGCTAAAAAATGGTTTTCTCAAAGTTTACCCCAAAATTTCCCAAAACGCCCCTGACCCCACGTGGTCGGAACTCGGGTTCGGACCAAAATCTGGTTACCCATTCCCCCACGAGTTCAATTGTATGATTTGTTTCAAAATCGGACCTCAATTCGAGGTCCAATTGCCCAATGCATGAAAAACCTAGGTTCTACCCAAAAACATGGATTTCTACCATGAAAACCTTTGATTCTTATTGAAAAATATGTTGAATGTTGTTAGGAATTGAAAGAATTAAGTAAAAAAAGACTTACAATTTCTTTAGAGTGAATTTGGCCTTGAGAGCTCGTGTGTGGTGTGAGGGTTTTTGAAAAGTGAAGAATGAACTGAAAAATTCGTTTAAGTATAGAATTATATAATTGCGGATATCGCAATTGCGAACATTTGTTCGCAATTGCGAACGCTACAGGTCTGGGGTCTGCTGTTCTCGCATTTGCGAGAGAAAGTTCGCATTTGCGAACTCTAGCCAAGGTCTGCCAGTCTCGCATTTGCGAGACTTCCTTCGCATTTGCGAAGGTCATGCCTCATTGCTCAGGATCGCATTTGCGACCCTTTGTTCGCATTTGCAAACTTGGCATGATTCTGGTAGACTTCGCATTTACGATCAAGGGTTCGCATTTGCGAACCCAGCCTTGACCTGTCACCTTCGCATTTGCGAGAAATTCTTCGCAAATGCGAAGCCAACAATTGGGTGAAAAACCAGCAGTGCAAAAATTTTGAAATTGATCCAACGGCCTATCAAATCTTTACCCGAGCCCCCCGGGCTCCCAACCAAACATGTACACCACATCAAAAATACATTACAAACTTGTTCATGGGATCACATCACCAGTATAACATCGTTTTCATCAAATCAAGCCTCAAGTTCATGATTTTCATACTTTTGGTTTTTTTAACTTTCAAACTTGGAACTCAAGGTCCAAAACATATCAAATGACATCCGAATGTCACCTTTGCAGAATGCACGTATATAATATTTAAGACTTGTACCGGGCATCGGAACCAAAATACGAGCCCGATACCATGGTCATTTAATTTATTTTCCTTTAATAATTACAACAAAAACAATTTCACAGAAAAATTCATAACTTGGGCTCTAGGCCTCAGAATTCGACTCCGGGCGTATGTCCAAGTCCCATATTTTCCTACGGACCTTCTGGGACCGTCCGATCTCGGGTCCGGGTCTGTTTACAAAAAATATTGACCGAAGTCAACAATATCAATATTAATATCATTTTTCTCCAAATTCTTCATAGAATTCATATTTTCTATCACAAAATCTTTCCCGCTACATGCTCGGATCGTGCACGTAAATCAAGGCAATATAGAATGAGGTTTTTAAGGCCTCAGAAGTGTAGAACAAATGAGGAAAACAAGTGATGACCCCATTGGGTCGTCACATAGACACAATGTCTTTGTTTTTTAAGGAGTTTCTAGTTTGTTTACCGATCCGACACGCATCACATACATGATTTCTAGAAAAATTGAGTTTAGGAATACCAATAAATGAATCATTCTTGGAAAGTTTCTCAATAAGATGCATGCTTGCATGATCAAGTTTTTTATGTCACAACCATGGATCATTAGATATAGATGTTAAGCAGATGTGACTATCTATATTTTCAAAATCATAGAGAATATAGATAATTTCATATTCTTGGGAGGATTATTTTACCTATCTTATATGGCACAACCTGTTTTCTTAAATTTAATTTTGTACTCAGAATCACATAACTTGCGTATACTCAACAGATTGTAGATGAGTCCATCTACAAAATACACTTCAGTAATATCAAAATTGTTATTGAATGGAACTGTGCCAGTGCCAACTATATTTCCTTTTGAGTCATCGCCAAATTTGACACTTCCTCTATTTATCTTTGTTACTTCCTTTAACATATTTTTGTCACCTATCATGTGACTGGAACACGCACTATCTAAGTACTATTTTCTGTCAAGGCTCATCATGTGGTATTCTTGCAAAATAAAATTATCACATTCTTTTAGGTACCTAAGCTTGTTTGGGTCCTTGTTGGTTAGTCCTACTAAGAACATGGTTGTTTTTAGGTTTCCATTAAATATTAGATTTACGAAATCGACAAAAAGAATATTTATGTCCACTTTTATTAAAGTAATGACACATAGAGGCTGATCTATTTTTTGATCTTCCACTCGTATTAGTACTTGTGGACTTAATATTAACCGGTTCTTTTACTAGACGTGCAATTCGCTTGGTTAGACTTGACTGAAGACTGGTAGACTTGCGTGTGCCATTAACTTGCATTTGCAATTTCTAAACGTCATCTTGAAGTACCTCCTTTTCAATTTCACATACTTCAAGCTTAAGCTCCCAGTCTTTGTTTTCCCTATTGAGTCTCCTCAGAGGGTGTTTTGATTGGCTTATAAAAAGTAGCTTTTAAGCTAAAAGCCAAAAGTCGTAAGTTGATAATACCCAGCTTTTCACTTTTGAGTTATTTCTGTATATTTTATGCTTAAAGTAAATGCTTTTAAGTACTTTTTATTGTTGTCAAATACAACACAATCTAAAAAAGTACTTAAAAGCCAATAAGCACTTAAAATAAGCTAGTCCAAACACATAGTTCATTCATCATTTTTTAGACTCTTTTAGAGTAAGGTCAAGAATATCCTGCAATTTATTGCATCTATCATAGTTATAAGATCTTACCTCACTTGTTTCACCTTATTCCATGAAATAATTGTCATTATCATCTTTGCATTTGTCTCCTGATGCATCTTTATTGGTCTAGTAGCCAGAGAGTTTGTTCATGTCGTTTTCCAGGATTTTCATGAAGTATAGATTTGCTATCTCCTCATGTTCTGAACTGTCTTTGTCACTCCAGCTTCCAAATGATTTGTTTCTATTGAATCATCCGGAAACCTTCCTTTTAAGATATGGGCATTCAACTTGAACGTGCCCATATCTTCCAAACTCATAACAGTTTCCATCATTCTTGTCTTGTTGCCTGGTTCGCCTGGGTGACATCCTACCTCTTCTTGTGTTTTTCTATCTTCTCATTAACCATCCATGTTCCTTGATACCATGACAATCTCTTCCTCGGGGGCTTCAGGGTCGTTATCAATATCATTTTCTATCTTTTCAGTTGTAGCTTTGAAGGAGACTATTTTTTTTCTAGGTTATGTTCTTGAGGTTTGTTTTTTCGAATGCTATAAGATCTCCTCGAATCTCATCATATGAAAGCTTGTTTATATCTTGTGATTCGAGTGCAACAACCTTTGCCTGCCAAGTGGTTGGTAGGCTCCTAAGAATTTTACGAACTTGATCACCACTTGAGTATGATTAACAAAAATCTTTTAGATCGCTAATAATTTTGTTGAATCTCGCATATACTTCTTCAATGGATTCTCTTTTTTAAATCTGTAAGACTTCATAATCATGAACCAACATGATATGAGTTTCTTTCACTTTATTGGTTCCTTCAGAAGTAACTTTCAATTTATCCCACATTTCTTTGGTTGTATCACAACTAAAGATTTTCTCATATTTCTCTACACTTATATCATTATAGAGTAAGTTAATTGATTTAGAATTTACTTGAACAACCGCCATCTGCTCATCTGTGTACTCATCTATATCTTCTGGATCAATAGGTGGTTGAGCTGTTAGTTACCCTTTTTGATAACTTGTCATACTTTGATATTATAGAATTTTGCATATATTTTCATACGTACTTTACAGTGAGAAAAGTGTTGTCCATTGAAATATGGCGGCCTAACTTGCGATGCTCCTTCTTGAGAAAGTGCTCCAACAATAACTTGATTTGCCATGATCTTTTCTCACAAACTATTAAGCAAAAAGTGTGAGACTAGGTCTGATACCAATTGAAAGTACAAATGGGGAGGGGTGAATTGCCTATTAAAAACTTATTATAAGTAAGTTGACTAGTTTACCAATTAGTCGACAGGAAATAAGAGCAAGAGAATAGTAAGTGCAGAAATAAAATATCGGAAATAAAGACAAAAAATTTTTTTACTGGTTCATACTCAATGTGAATCTTAGTCCAAGTCCCCTTGGGTTGCAAGGGTGTTCTCTTTCAGTGATTGAAGTTTCTTAAGTACAGGATGGTTGATGTAGCTTTACACCAAGCACTTAATTTATATGTCTCTTGTCTCTTATTGATACAATGCTTTGCCGGTGTTTATCTCTCTTTCTTCTCTCACTTGTTATACTGCTGATCTTTAAGAACTACAATGCTTGTTTGGAGTAGAACAAAAAGAGTGAAAATGGTTCGTTCAAGTATGTTCCCTTCAAGCCCGAAACATATGTATGTATACATTCCATGAGGACTTCTTGACTCGTGAATCTTGGGAGATTGCAAATCCAAGGGAGTTGACCTTTGAAAGGAATCATAAATTGATTCATTCCACGAATAAATTTAATTTTCCGCTGATCTTCCTTGATATGGTCTTGACTAGCTTTCTATCTTCGAGGCATATCCACTGGATCCCTTAATTTTTGGCTTTATTGATTTTCAGTGTGATCTTGTTCCTTTTAATTTGGGACCTTCCGGTAATAGCTTCGGTTAATCTTAGGTTGATTCTTCTCCATTATTTCTTCCTTTTTTATTTGTAGTCATTGATTCTTTTACTGGTTAATAGATCATTGCTCTTTGAATCTTTTAATGGAATCCCTATGATCATATACCAAATGTGATATATTATTTCTCATGATTGAAAGTAATAGTTAGCAACGCCATATCATTATTATGTATTTAATAGATATATTTTTGCTTAGTTCAAGTATTCAATATGTATAAACCTTTAATTAGGTGTATAAGTGAAAAATTCTAACAAATTTAAGGGATCACATATGTATTCAGCCTTGTATGAGCTACAATTCGACCTTATATTAATCGTGGAGGATTAATCACCCCTCCCGACCCAAGTTTAAATAACAAGCGCCAAGGCCTCCCTCGACTAGCGTGAACACCCCAAGTGGCGAGGCCGCCCTCGACCATAGGATATCATCCGTATCCGCTTAAAAGTTTCGGCCGAGGTCGACACCTTGCGGGTATGCCCGCAATAGTCTCCTGACACAGGTCCGATCTCCAAGAAAAGTCAACTGAAATAACCAAGATCTATAAATACCAAGACAATGATCAAAAAATGGGGTCTCCACTCTCTCCCCATGGGGACTCTAAGGAACACAGAGTACAACGCAGAGTGAGAACCCAATACCAAAAATACAGAATAACAGTAGATCTATTAAAACATGATTGTAAGGATCTAAACCTCTTCATGGAGAGGCAGATTAACCTATTATCATGAATAAAGATCACTAAATATCTTCTGTTGTCTCTACATATGTTCCCATCATCTTTTCTTTTACTGAACTTTAGATATGTTACGACCTTCTATGATTGGCCCTTTATTTTTAATAATTGCTTTGAGTTCATAAATGTTCATAAATATTTTGGGTCAAACAATTTGGCGCCGTTTGTGGGGACTTCATAGCAAGACTACGTAGCCTTTTCTGAAGTCAGAAGCAAAGAGAAAATGAGAAACGAAGGGCTGCAAACCAAACGAGAGCAAGCCTGATTTGTCTCGACTCAAAGAATCAAATATGTTCAACTACGGTTGAACTAGGACTCAGGCCACGAGCCTTCGCCAATTAAAAAGTTCAACGACACTTGAAGTAAAATTCTGGCTATGAGCCCTTGACTCAAAAGAATCAAATATGTTCAACTATGGTTGAACTTGGACTCAGGCCACGAGCCTTCGCCAATTAAATATTCAACGACAGTTGAAGTAAAACTCGGGCTCTGAGCCCTCGACTCAAAATAATCTACAAAATTCAACTTCGATTGAACTGGGACTCAGGAAACGAGCCTTCGCCAATTAAAATGTTCAACGACAGTTGAAGTGAAATTCGGGCTATGAGCCCTCGACTCAAAAGAATCAAGTATGTTCAACTACGGTTGAACTGGGACTTAGGCCACGAGCCTTCGCTAATTGAAATGTTCAACGACAATTAAAGTAAAACTCGAGCTTTGAGCCCTCGACTCAAAAGAATCAACAAAGTCCAACTACGGTTTAACTGGGACTTAGGCCACAAGCCTTCGCCAATTAAAATATCCAATGACAGTTGAAGTAAAACTCGGGCTATGAGCCCTCGACTCAAAAAGAATCGGCAAAGTTCAACTATGGTTAAACTGGGACTCAGGCCACGAGCCTTCGCCAATTAAAATGTTCAACGACAGTTGAAGTAAAACTCGGGCTATGAGCCCTCAACTCAAAAGAATCAACAAAGTTCAACTACGGTTGAACTGGGACTCAGGCCACGAGCCTTCGCCAATTAAAATGTTCAACGGCAGTTGAAGTAAAATTCGTGTTATGAGCCCTCGACTCAAAAGAATCAAATATGCTCAACTACGATTGAACTGGGACTCAGGCCACGAGCCTTCGCCAATTAATATGTTCAACGACAGTTGAAGTAAAATTCGGGCTATGAGCCCTCGACTCAAAAGAATCAAATGTGTTCAACTACGGTTGAACTGGGACTCAGGCCACGAGCCTTCGCCAATTAAATTGTTCAATGACAGTTAAAGTAAAATTCGGGCTTTGAGCCCTCAACTCAAAATAATCAAAAATGTTCAACTACGGTTAAACTGGGACTCAGGCCACAAGCCTTCGCCAACTAAAATATTCAACGACAAATTAAAGCAAAGCTCGGGCGATGAGCCCTCGATCCAAGACGACTAATGACCATGTGAAAGGAAAATGCGCAGCACAACGAACAATAGGCGAACAGAAGAAAAAGGGGGAGTTTTCCCCCCTTAAATTAAAACAGACAGATACGGGCCACGCCCGTCCGCCCCGAAGTAAGAATTGTCTAAAGTCAGCCACAACAATCAATCAAATAAAAAAAAGGGAAGGAAGAAAAAATAGCCACACATGGCAACAACTAAAGAAGATACAATCAACTGATCATCAATTAACTGGGGATTGCCAATACCGCCATCTGCCCCAGTCCCATCATCGCCGGCCTGCGCCGCTCCGTCGCCAGTTCCGCCCCCGCCGGCCTCCGCTGCGCCCCCATCATTCCCAGCTTTGGCCATGCTCCCGCCGGGGACATCATCGTTACTGGGTGTCATGGCGTCAAAGCCGCATTCCTCACGGGCCTCTCGCGCCTTCTGGCGCGCCTGCTCGAAGGTATCCTCGGTAATTAGGCCGGCCTCGAACAGATATTTATATATATCCCGTTGCACTTTGGCGTAAACCCAAGCTTCACGGGAGCTACCCAGGCACGCGGACTGTTCCTGGATGCGCCGATTCTCCCGTTCAAGATGCGCTATCTTCCCCCGCAGCATCCTGCGCGTTCCCCTCCAATATCCTTATCCGCTCCTCGAGGCCGCTCTCCCTAGAAGCGGCTGCAACTCTTATCGCCGACAGTTGGGAATCATTGGCACGGATGATCCCCTCAAGCTCGGCCGTCCAGGCAGAAGCCTCGGCTAGCCTACTCTTCAAGTCAGCCAACTCCCCCGCAAGCGCGGCAACTTTCCCGCTCCACTCCGAGGTAACCGCCGTTACCCTGGCCAAGCATCGACACTCTCTCTCCAAAGACGCCCTGCTCCTAGCCTCCAACTCATCTTTCGCCTGACGTAGCCGCTCCTCCAAGGTCTCAACACGGCGAAGCGCCTCGTTCCTCTACAGTTCTGCCCGCTTTAACTCCCCAACCAACTCTTGGTTATGAGGATCATCCCTCAGGCACTCATTAAGCTCCATGCATTGGATCCGATACCGGCGACACCCCTCGAGAACGCGGAGAAGTACCCCGGATCGAACGTTGGTCCGACGCAGGCACTCCACCTGCAGCAGAAACACCTGCGAAACAAAGAAAAGAAAAAATAGAGGAGTCAGGGACGGGGACTACGGGAAACAAAAGGGTCAAGAGAAGATAGTCAGTCCAGAACGCATACCGTCATATCCATCGACGCTACTTCATTCATTATGCCTACATCCGTCACCTCTCTTAGCGACTGATTTGTGACGGAGGAACACAACTGGCCCAGCAATGGCAGCAGAGAGGACTCCCTCAACAATAAATTCTCATCCGCGGGAATCTCGATCACCAGACGGAGACACCTCCCCCGTTTCCGCCGCCCCCGTCGAAGGGGTGCTGGAATCTCCAAGATCCACGACTGTGAGCACGTGATTTTTGCCCTATAAGAGAAATACTCCCAAAGATTCAAAATAAAATAATTTTAGTTTTATTGCAATTGTTGTGAATTTTGTGTTATTTTTCTTCTATTATTTGCATTTTTATCTGTGCATATTTGCTTGTTTAAATAAATAAATTATACAAAAAATATGTTGCATATGTATGTAAAATTCAAGTTTACAATTAAGTTTATTTTACAAAAATGAAAAGTCATAAAAAATATGTATTTTGCATTTTTTAAGCATTTAATGTCCAAATCGTGCAATTTTATTTTTATTAATGTTTAATTTTGTGTGATAATTATTATTATGAGTTAATTAGTATTTTAAGATAATTTTAATTTTTAGAAATTAATCTTAGTATTTTGGGCTTTATTAATTAGGAAGTTGAATAATGGAGAAGAACAAAATAGAAAAAATTGGATTGGGGCCATCTAGCAAATTAAGTTACAAGCCCAATCCTAAGCACCCTTACCCAACCCAAAACCCCTTGGCCCAAGAAGAAAATTTCAGATTTTTTTTAGCAAAAAATAATCATAATTACATGACATATAGTAGTGGGGAGCAAGGAAATCAAGGAAGAAAACAAGGAGAGGAAAACATGGATTAGTGGGTTTTCTTTAAATTAAAAAAAATATTTTCTTTTTAATAAAAAATCTGAAAATTTTCGAAATGTTTGCCTATAAATATAAGAGAGGATTTATGAAAAAAAAGGGAAAAAAGAGAGGAAAAATCGGAAGAGAAGAAAAAATAAAAAAATTCCCTGCTGTAGTATACACTCGATATATTCTCTGGATACATAAGTATACACGGAAAAAATGCAATTTTTGAGAGTTTCTTTTGAGAAGTGAAAAAGGTTCAAAGTTAGAAAGCCAAAACAAAGAGAAAATCTAGAAAATATTTTTCTTTTCTATTTTTTACTGGTTTGTTTTTGTTTTTCTCCGTATTGCTGGGATTTTCGGGATTGGGGTGTTGAAGCTACTGCTGGTTGTTACTATTGTTGTTGCTGTATTTTCACCGCCTTGTTGATTTTCCATTTTCTCATTCCTTTCAAAACCAGGTACACCTCTGTACAACTGAAGCTGTATTGATGATTTGGATGAAATAAAAATAAAGATTCATTTTAAGTTTTCGTGTTAACAATTGTGTACTGTTAGCTTAATAGTTGTAGTGTTACTTTGAATTTGCAGTTTATTTGTAGTGTATTACAATAGATTTCAGAGAAAAAAACAAAACACAAAAGATGTAATAGCTTAGTGATAGAATAAGTAGTATAATAGTAGTATCGTGGTAGTAATAGTATATCACTTAGTTTAATTAGGTAAAAACATTAAAACATAAGTTAGCATATCATAAGTTCCCAAATCGTTAACTCTTCTTCCCAATAGTCTCATAAGCCATGATCACGTAGATAATCATCTGGTGTGGATCTACATTTTAGTATAAGTAAGTTTTAGAAGATAAAAGACATTAGTTCAAGTCAAGCGTAACTGATTTAATAACGTTGTAATGAACTAAGTCACTGTAAAACCCACTGTTTGGTCTTGTTTAAACCCTTAAATCGCTTAGATATAGAGACTCATATAGTTATTGCTTACATAATTAGTCTGCTTCTGTGAATCTAGGTTCAAATCTGATTGAGCTTTAAAAGGGAAAATAATTAGATATTGAAGCAATTCAATTAGGATGAACCGGTGATGATGAGAGGTATAGCTCGCAATGAAATTGGTAATATAGCAAACATCTGTGATTAATCGTTTAGTTTCTCTTTTGATGCTGTGAATAATTAGTTAAATCACTTTAATTTCCTAGGTAAGTAGGTTGTGTTCCAGAATACCTCCTTAGCAAATAATTAGATATTAGTATAAATTCTTAGTTATGAGCATATAGTGATAACAATGGATTGAGCTCTTCATGTACATAGTCCATTAACTTAAGACTACTATTTTTGTGTACTGGTTTCCTTATTAATAAATAAAGGTGATTTGATTTCATTTCCAATTCTGAGTATTTATTTCTTTATATGAATTATGTGTTATACTCTTTGTTATTACAATTTGGTTCGGACCCTATGTGTAACGTGGGCCTGAACTGCCATACGAAACTGACTGGTCCATTGAAAGAAAGCCTGAAGACCGCCTGGGCTTTAAGGCCTGGGCTTGGCCCATTGCTGATCTAATTAATTGACGTGAAGGTCCAGGCCCAAATAACAATAGAAATCGGAAGGGCCGGGAATGCTTAGTATTAGGAAACGATTAAGGAAAAAACACAATTAGAGAGACGTAGTATACACTTCTTAGGATCGAACTTTAAAATTGAATTGGGACGAGCCTCGCCCAACGTTAAACAAGCGGGCCCCCATTTAGTAATAAGATAATAAAGTAGACTCGGAAAGCTAATAGCAAATTCCATAGCTTCTCCCAAAAGATTTAAAAGCCGATAGACGTTATTTAGGGCACGATTTAACGTACTTTCCTATGAACGAGTGTGCACTTGGTGCGACTCAAATCCAAATCCCGGCAAAGCTGAAATACACCGAAAGTCAAAGGCGTACTGGTTGCGGTGTGACTCGAGGCGTGTTTTCGCGATGCCGCAAATTCTCTAAAAAATAATACTTAATGTAAAAAGCACTATATGTTGTTTAAAAATCTGTAATTGAGTCAAACAAAAGTCGAGAACGACAATTGAGCGACCGTGCTAAAACCACGGAACCCGGGAATGCCTAACACCTTCTCCCGGGTTAACAGAGTTCCTTATCCGGATCTTTGCTTCGCGGACATTTTTAAGAGTCAAAATTCCTCGGATTCGGGATTAACCGGTGACTTGGGACACCATTATCATTCCCAAGTGGCGACTCTGATTAATCTCAATAAAATCCCGAACCGATTGTCCTTTAATTGGAAAAACTCCTTCCCTTACGTTATTTTTATCCGTTTCGGATATTTGAGCATCGGGGTATACCCTACAAGCGTATTTGTATGCTTAAGTGGGGTAGTAAAAAGGGAGGTGTGACAGCTCTGGCGACTCTGCTGGGGACCCCAACCCCAAACCTCGGTTTCGGGGTTTAAGAACTCGAGCTCCTTAGAATTGCCGTTCGCGTTATTGTTTGACTTCATTATATGATTTGAACAACATGCTATGTGCTTTATCGCTTTGATATTGTGTGAATTGTATATAAAATTGTGCCGAAAACCTTTCTCTCTTCGCCCCGGGGATGTGCTTACTGGTTGAGACTCCCCTTTCTGTTAAAGTCACCTTAAATTAAGAAAATAGAGGCCGGATAAGTTACAAAGCCGATTGACTCCGCGGGTCACCGGTACGTAGCCCCTCCTCGATTCGAGTTGTCCGCTCGGGTACACGGTCTAGCACTCTATGAAACCGTAAGATTTTGAACATAGGTCTAGGATGATTATTTGCATCATATTTGACTTAGGGGACTCAACACAGGGGTTGGGTCCGTCTAGGACAGGTGACCCGGTATTGGAAAAGACCGAGCATGTTATGTGTTGCATTTTCATTGTCCTTGATCGTTATGCGGACCGACGGAAATCCCGAGGATAGAAAAATTGTTGAAAAAGAAAAAAAAGAGAGAGGAAAATAAGATTTATAGAAAATAGGTATCCGAAAAGAAAATTGAGAAATAGGTAGAACATTTTTGTTGAAATAATTGGTCAAATAATCCGACCGAACTACGCAGGTTTGATTCTCGCCATTAGGTGGGATACGTAGGCAACCCTCATCGGGTCCAACCACCCCTTTTAAAAAATCAAAAAAAAATATGTGTTTAATTTTGTCAATAAAATCAAAGTGATGCCGTTTTTACAAATAGCTGGATGTTCCGAAAGGACGCCGAAAGGCTGTTTTTGCAAAAATAGCAACTTTGAATCTTTTTAAATAATTTTTGGGCACAACCTTGAAATATTCCCTCGCGGAAATGTTGAAAGGTCGTAGCCGCAAAATCATGTTTGGGTTACCACCTTTTTTCAAAAAAATCAAAACTGTTGAATTTTAGTTTTCAATAAATCGAAGTGACGCTGTTTTTTACAATAGCCAAATGTTCCAAAAGGACGCCGGAAGGCTGTTTTTTGCAAAAATAGCCACTTTGAATCATTTTTAATAATTTGCGGGCACAACTTTGAAATATTCCTTGTGGAAATGTTGCAAGGCCATAGCCGCAAAATCAAGTCAGGGTTCACACCCTATTTGCAAAAATAACCAAAAAATGTCAAAATTTTTATTTTGTTATAAATAAGTCGGGTGATGCTATTCTTGTTTGAAATAAGCCGAATGTTCCTCAAAAGGACGCCGGAAGGCCATTTTTGCAAGAATAGCTACTTTGAGTTTTTAAATAATTTGCGGGCATAGCCTTGAAATATTCCCTCGCGAAAATGTTGAAAGGCCGTATCCGCAAAAATTAAGTTTGAGTCATCGCTCAACTTTTCAAAAAAATAACCATTTTATCAAATAAGCCATTACACATTTTTACTTCCTCAGTCTTGTGTTGGCCTGTGTCGGTGCTGAACGATGCCCCATAGGCCCCAGGATAATTTTTTGATTTTGCATCTTCTTAAATAAAATTTTGCAAAAAGAGCCACTCTGTTTAAATAAGCCATTACATGGCTAATTTTTGAAAAATAGTCTTGTGTTGGTTTATGGTGATGCCGAACGATGCCCCATGAGCCACAGGATAAAATAAAATTTCCAGTTTATCTTTCTTAAATAAATTTTGCAAAAATAGTCATTTTGTCAAGTAAGCCATTATGTGGCCAATTTTGTAGAAATAGTCATAATTGACACCAAAAATATTCTTATTCTTGTAGAAATCTTCCACACAAGTTTGTAGTTGGAGTCGGCTTCTATAATTTTCCTTCAAAGAAAAAGAAAAAAAATCAAATAAAAAAAAATCGAATAAACATCTCTTTATTTCTTGCATTAATTTGCAAGAACTACGCTCGGTCTGATTCATGCGGGGTCATGTTACATAGGCAATCCACATAGGATTCGACCATTTCCATAACCAAAAAGAAAAAAAAATGAAAAATCTACAAAAAGGAAAAAAAAGAGAAAAAGGAAAAACCACAAAAAGAAAAAAAAAGAGAAGAAGAAAAAATAGCAGAAAAAAAAAGAGAAATCAATAAGCGGAATACCTTAACGCTAACATGATGGTTTCGTTTTGTCAATTTCCAGAAAGTTGAGGTGGTTGGTTGTTGTAAACAAGATCCAAGGAAAGTGATAACCGACATCGAAGCTGTTACGAGTGTTGGTCGGAAAGTTCAACAAGGGCCTACTATGGTTGAGGAAAACAGAACATTGAAACAACAAATGACCAAAATGCGTCAAGCATGAGCCAATGGCCAAGGACAGCCTTCTCAAGAGTCACAGTTTGATATACAGCAAGGACAGTACCACTCTCCCGAGTACCACTCATACTCAAACATTGATAAGCCTACCCGAAAGAAGGTATAGGAAGAAATGGCCCAAAGATTGCAGAGATTAGAGCAACGGCTGAAAAACACGCAAGAAGTGGCTAGGATGCCATGCTTGTCAATTGGAAAGGCGCTCCGTCTCTTGGAGTTTTGGTGGTATATTTTGGTGTCATCTCTTTTGGAGTTTTGGTGGTATATTTTGGTGTCATCTCTTTTGCCCGGGTTATTTCAGGGTTGTAATCTGGACGTTGTCTTGAGAGTCAAAACCCTTCTATCTTTCCACTTTGCTTTGTTTAGTAATAAATTTGTTTAGTCCTGTCTAGGTTTGTAATTCTAGTCTAGTCTGTTCGTTTCGTTGTCCACCTTGTTGTTTCAACCCATCACTTTAATACAACCCTCTGTTTCCCATCATTCCTAGTCATTCCATTTCTGATCACTTTGCAATTCTTCTCATACTGGTTTTAGCAACATGACATACACATAATTCTAAGCCTGATTTTTAAAAGTCAATGAAACAATGTTGAAGATGTAATGATACTCGAAAGAAATAAAAAACATATTGGAATACTGTGAAGCCGGAATCAAGTGAACATTGGGGAAAGCGTAACATAAAGAAATGCCTTGGAAATGCATCATCAGTTTAAAGCCAAAGTCAAAAAATACCCCAAAGCTAAAAGAACCATTCGTGGTGTCGAGATTGTTGCCCAATGGCACTGAGAATCGTCAAATACAGAAGACAAAATGTGAATCAATCAAAGGTGTTTGACCTTGTAGTTTGTACTTGGTGGGTTTTTGAAGATTGGAATGACAAAGGCATTTCGTTCAGCTATCCAAACACTTCGTCCATTGCTACCCCTTTGAGCCATATTATATTTTCTTTCATATCCCTCTTTCGGAATCAACAACAAAATTGAGGATTGAGCGGGGAAATCAAATGGAAAAAAAAAAGAAAAAGAAAAGAAAAAGAAAAAGAAAAGAAAAAGACAAAAATCGGGAAAAAAAGTCAAATGAAATCCATCTAACTAATGAAGTTCGATGAACTACGTCTGACTTCATCCCGAAAGGGTACGTAGGCAGCCTCTCTGAGGTTCAGTCACAATAAAAAAAATCCAAAAAAAAATCCCCCAAGAAGGAAACTGGGGCAGAAGTTATAGTTGTTGAAAGAATAAAGATTCCGAAAGTTGTAATTTTATCCTACGATGAAATATTTTGAGCCTTTATCCCAACCAAAAGCCTACATTACAGTCCAAAGGAAGACCTTCCGATCAATCTTCAAGAAATGCCGAGTCAAGCGAACAAAGGTCAATCACATCAGGGGCAATACTCCAGTCCGAACAAAGGAGAATGAAGAACTCAAACCACCACGAGACTCCAAGATGAGAGAAGTCAAAATGAGAGAGTCTTATCGGTGAAAACCCACACGGGCACCGTAAGGCGACGGTGAGTTGAGAGAAAGAAAGATCAAATGAGAGAGACTTGTTGGCGAAAACCCTACGGGCGCTGAAAGTCGACTAAGTATCAGATCAAATAAATGAAGTATTGAAGACCGATTTCACAGCAGAACTTTGCAACAAGAGTTGAACATCAACTTTGCTATACGGAGAAGGCCAAAAGTGCATGTCAAGGTCGCTAGAGTCGGTATTCAAAATCCGTTAGGTCATTCGTCTGGTAGGTTTCTTGTTAGGAATTGTATTTTCCTTTCTCTTTATTCTTCACACATTGTTTTACTCTCCCTCTTATCGAGTCAGTCAGGTCATAACAAGTATGGAAATGATTTCAAAATTTGGAACCAAGCTTTCCAATTGCACAAGATGGGATTTAGCCAACACGACAATTGTCGTAGGTCAGGGAATGACAAGGCCAGTGATTTAAGCCCAAAAGAGCAACATGTGCAATGAGGATCATGCAAGACACAAGGGTCGGCAAAGTGCCAACTCAGGAAAAATATAACAAACGGAAGTACGGGGTTCGAACAGAGAGGGGGTATATCTTCTGACAAAAGAAAGAGTCAGTCAAGAAACACCAAGGTTATCAAATGAAATCATGGAAAGAATCATAGACTCCAAGATCAGATTTTGTGAGATCCGTCAAGAAAGGAACAGTATACATGCAGTAAGGAAGATGGATTTTTGGATAGTCGGTGAACAGGAAAGGCATTCAAGTGGAAAGCAGTCGCCATCAAAGTTCAAGGCCACAACCAACCACCACATTTAAACTAACAGATTTTTCTTTGCTTTGAAACAGGGGCATAGATGTTATTGAACTAATAGAGCCAACAACTTCCAATGGGCATAGGCTCATTTTGGTTGCGATGGGTTACTTTACCGCATTGGGCCGAGGCAAAGGGCAAATTTGTGCCAAATTGGCAGGGACCATTTGTGGTATCACGGGTGTTGTCCAATGGAGCATTATATTTAACAGATGTTGAAGGAAAGTGCGTAGAGACTGCTATCAATTCAGATGCGGTCAAAAGATACTATGTATGATTCTTTTTCAATTATGTGTTTTGTATTTTGTTGTGATTTTGGAATTGAAATGACGAAGGCGTTTAATTCTCTATCCAAACACTTTATCCATTGAATAACCCCTTTTGAGCCTTAATGAATATATTCTTTCATATCCCTCTCTCGGAATCACTTTAGCGCCATAAGATCGAAATTGCCAAAATAAAAAAAAAGTGAAAAAATGAAATGAAAAGAAAAAGAAGAAAAATGAAAAAAATAAAAAAAAAAGAAGAGAAAAAGACAAAGAAATCGGGAAAAAGTCAAAAAGGAATCCATCTAACTTATGAAGTTGGATGAACTACGTCTGACTTGATCCCGAAAGGGTACGTAGGCAGCCTCTTTGAGGTTCAGTCATAATAAAGAAAAAAATCCAAAAATTCCCCACATATTGAAACTGGGGCAGAAGTTATGTTTAATAATTCCGAGAGTTGTAAATATCTTTGAACCCTCGTGAGATTTTGAGCCTTTGTACCTTTCTTTCTTAACCCATCCAAAAGCCACGTTACGGTCCAAAGAAAGACCATCTGATCAATTCCGAAATGATAATGAATGCAATGAAGGAGGAGCAAAACATCGGACAACACCTGTCTTAAGAAAACAAAATACAAAAGGAAAAATGAGAAATAATGAAAAATGAGAGAGTCTCATCGGTGAAAACCTTAACCTGCACTGTGAGACGACTATGAGTTTGAGAGAAATAAAATGAGAGAGTCTTGTTAGTGAAAACCTTAACAGGCACTGCGAGGCGATTATGAGGTTGAGAGAATAAATGAGAGAGTTCTATTGGTGAAAACCTTTAGAGGCACCGTAGAGCGATCGTAAGGACTACCAGAAAAGAGAAAAGGTAACAAAAAACAGTATCGGTTTGGGCTGGAAACAATTCGGAGACAGAATAATGATTGGAACGAACTGGGTCAGAGTTTAAATACATGGCATGGTCAGCAGAATCAGCCGGCAAATACCCGGATAAGTTCTATCATCTCTCCAAAACGCCCTTACCTTTTTTTATTTTTCTGCATTTCATTGTTTACCTTTTGAGAGCTAACTACCAGCTCCTGATAACGAAAGCTGAAACAACACTGGGTCAGAAAGAAGGAAGAGTTGGGAAGGAAATAAGGAAGCTTGGCAAATATGGCCAAAGGAAAAGAAAATAAAACAAAAATGGAAAAAATAAGAAAATACAAAAAGAGTCTGCAAGGGATAAGCAGTTGAAAGCTACACAACATGAGAAAAGCAAAAAGAAGAAAGCAATAAGAAGCAGGGACGGCAGATGCCAGTTGCCAGCAGTTTATATCTAATAAGTTCTGTTTCATGCAGGAACAAATTGTCACTAATCACTTTAAAGTGAATGTGACCAATATGGAAAATAGAAAACACCAAAAAGAGAAGTTCGCCAATAAGTGGAGAAATTCACAGGCAAGAGATAATTGGTAAAAGAAAATACCAAAAAGAGGAAGGTAACATCTTTTAAAATCCACTCCCGAGTCCTCAAGCTACGGGAATACTTTTCTGTATCGCACTGCACGTTTAATTTCTGTTAGGTGCCCACCTTCGAATACGGGAATACTTTTCTGCGTCGCATTGCACGTTTAAATTCTGTTAGGTGCCCACCTTCGAATACGGGAATACTTTTCTGCATCACATTGCACGTTTAATTTCTGTTAGGTGCCCACCTTCGAATACGGGAATATTTTCTGCATCGCATTGCACGTTTAAATTCTGTTAGGTGCCCACCTTCGAATACGGAAATATTTTCTGCATCGCATTGCACGTTTAATTTCTGTTAGGTGCCCACCTTCAAATACGGGAATACTTTTCTGCATCGCATTGCATGTTTAAATTCTGTTAGGTGCCCACCTTCGAATACGGGAATACTTTTCTGCATCGCATTGCACGTTTAGTTTCTGTTAGGTGTCCACCTTCGAATACGGGAATATTTTCTGCACCGCATTGCACGTTTAATTTCTGTTAGGTGCCCACCTTCGAATACGAGAATACTTTTCTCCATCGCATTGCACGTTTAAATTCTGTTAGGTGCCCACCTTCGAATACGGGAATATTTTCTGCATCGCATTGCACGTTTAATTTCTGTTAGGTGCCCACCTTCGAATACGGGAATACTTTTCTGCATCGCATTGCACGTTTAAATTCTGTTAGGTGCCCACCTTCAAATACGGGAATATTTTTCTGCATCGCATTGCACGTTTAATTTCTGTTAGGTGCCCACCTTCGAATATGGGAATACTTTTCTGCATCGCACTGCACGTTTAATTTCTGTTAGGTGCCCACCTTCGAATACGGGAATACTTTTCTGCATCGCACTGCACGTTTAAATTCTGTTAGGTGCCCACCTTCGAATACGGGAATACTTTTCTGCATCGCATTGCACGTTTAATTTCTGTTAGCTGCCCACCTTCGAATACGGGAATACTTTTCTGCATCGCACTGCACGTTTAAATTCTGTTAGGTGCCTACCTTCGAAT
Source organism: Nicotiana noctiflora (assembly GCA_032618575.1). Classification (NCBI taxonomy): domain Eukaryota; kingdom Viridiplantae; phylum Streptophyta; class Magnoliopsida; order Solanales; family Solanaceae; genus Nicotiana; species Nicotiana noctiflora. The sequence continues at coordinate 22,096 of JASVEL010003048.1, read as the reverse complement.
ACGGGAATACTTTTCTGCATCACATTGCACGTTTAATTTCTGTTAGGTACCCACCTTCGAATACGAGAATATTTTTTGCATCGCATTGCACGTTTAATTTCTGTTAGGTGCCCACCTTCGAATACGGGAAGATGTTATGTAGCCTCCTGATTATAAATGTGGCGCGCTACACATCCATAATCAAGACTCTACTAGACACGGCTCATAGACAATCCCTAGGACAGACTTGCTCTGATACCAAGTTTGTCACGACCCAAACTGGAGGACCATGACTAGCACCCGACCATACTTGCCAAGCACCAACGTACCTTTTATCTAACCTTCTTTATTATCTTTTAGGCTGACTAGACCAATATAAATGGTAGACATGGATCATGAACAACCAACAATAAAATATGATTGCATGAACCTACATAACATGGGATGACCAGACAATCAAGAAACATGGTACAAGCTACCACGCTAAAATGAAAGACTATACAACAAAAACCAGCCGACAAGGCATACCAAACTATACATGAGTCGACACTTGTCTACGAGCCTCTAAAGGAACATAAGTGCTGCAACATAGTCGGAACAGGGCACCGACATACCCATAATGTCTATAACAAAAATGCATACCAACACCAAGGCAAGTCCGGAGAAGGGATCTCGTCAATCACCGCTGAACTGGACAACCTACTGTGATGGGGGAGCTACACCTGCCTATCTATCAGGACCTGCAGCACGACATGCAGCATCCACAAACAAAAGGACGTCAGTACGAATAAAGTACCGAGTATGTAAGGGAGAGAACCATAAATACGAACAGTAATGTAAGTAGGGATAGAGAATATACAACCTATAACACCTGAGTACCTCTGAGGGCTACTGACATGAATTGCATGATACATATGTATAAATACATAATCTTTAAAACATACGCCTCTATGGGCATCATCATCATATCGTACCCGGCCGTAATAGGCTCGGTAAAAACATACCCGCCATTATAAGGCCCGGTAGAATCTTACCCGGCCACGTGGAGCTCGGTAAAACCCAACTGATCAGTGGTCGCACAATAGGTGCCGTACCCGGCCGACTATAGCGCGGCTCGGTAGAGTAAAATAGATACATATATATAATGCATGCTCGACTCATGGAAACACCTTGTAGACCTTTCGGAGTGACGTAAGGTCGGTATCCTATGTACAACTTATTAGGACTAACTCTTCACTATGAACCTTATAGGAATCGTGAAGTACCAACAAGATTGATAACATAAGAATAAGAGAAGCAACATCAACATCAATCGTTCCATAAGAGGGGAAACAATGTAAGTACTGCTTAGCTTCTAAGAATAGAGTATCTTTGGAAGCTCGTTCATTACATTATGTTAATCGGAGTCGTGCAAAAGAAGGAAAGGGATAGCCACACATACCTTGTATATACTTCCACAACCTCAAGCTATGCAAACGTCACGACTCCTTAGTCTACAATAGGAGAAATGACACTATCGTTAACGTTTAAGCGTCGCAACTATTATGTACCAACCACAATCTATTTTGTGATGAAACGGACAGCACCTCCCCTATATATAAGACTTCACACCATTCAAAACAATCACCAAACAGCCTAAACAACATCAATAATGAACATATTGAGCCTTCCAAAATAGTCCACACACAACCTAATCACATCATACATATGACGGCCACTATAGTCGTATCAAACGACCCAAAAATATTACCAAGAACTAGCAGACCACAACCCAACATATATATGGTGTTTCTCCACACCCCGCCTCCTCCAAAACTCCACAAAACAGTAATAAAAAACGCAGCCCAACAGCCCACAAAACAGTCCACAAAACAGTCCGCTACAAGTGAATAACTTGAACTCACGGCTTCCGATCACCGTCCCGTGAGTTCTTACATGTATATAACGAATTGCCATGAATTTACAGCAGAATAAATGTATGAAATATAGCAGTAAACTCACCTTTGTTGTTGGATAACTCAGCCTTTAACTTGGTATCCTATGTACACCTTATTAGAACTAACTCTTCACTATGAACCTTATAGGAATCAGGAAGTACCAACAAGATTGATAACATAAGAATAAGAGAAGCAACATCAACATCAATCGTTCCATAAGAGGGGAAACAATGTAAGCACTGCTTAGCTTCTAAGAATAGAGTATCTTTGGAAGCTCGTTCATTACATTATGTTAATCGGAGTCGTGCAAAAGAAGGAAAGGGATAGCCACACATACCTTGTATATACTTCCACAACCTCAAGCTATGCAAACGTCACGACTCCTTAGTCTACAATAGGAGAAATGACACTATCGTTAACGTTTAAGCGTCGCAACTATTATGTACCAACCACAATCTATTTTGTGATGAAACGGACAGCACCTCCCCTATATATAAGACTTCACACCATTCAAAACAATCACCAAACAGCCTAAACAACATCAATAATGAACATATTGAGCCTTCCAAAATAGTCCACACACAACCTAATCACATCATACATATGACGGCCACTATAGTCGTATCAAACGACCCAAAAATATTACCAAGAACTAGCAGACCACAACCCAACATATATATGGTGTTTCTCCACACCCCGCCTCCTCCAAAACTCCACAAAACAAGTAATAAAAACGCAGCCCAACAGCAACACAAAACAGTCCACAAAACAGTCCGCTACAAGTGAATAACTTGAACTCACGGCTTCCGATCACCGTCCCGTGAGTTCTTACATGTATATAACGAATTGCCATGAATTTACAGCAGAATAAATGTATGAAATATAGCAGTAAACTCACCTTTGTTGTTGGATAACTCAGCCTTTAACTTGGTTCTTCAAACTCTAGTGTCTAACTCCTTCCCTTACGTTATTTTTATCCGTTTCGGATATTTGAGCGTCGGGGTATATCCTACAAGCGTATTTGTATGCCTATGTGGGGTAGTAAAAAGGGAGGTGTGACAACGACTACCCGAGAGGGCTCACTCGTCTCAAACCTATGGGTAGAAGACTGAGCGGTATGAGCGGCGCTCCCTTCTCACTCCTCCCGAGCTTGAAGATCATCTGGCCCGCCCGCTGGAACGCACGCCGTTTTAGCATTCCCCCTCGCCTCGGAAAGAGGCAGAGGGTCCACGGTTGTCACCTCGTCAGCAGATGGCCGTGCCGTTGAAGGGGCCAAAGATGGAAGGATACTCCGCCTAGTTAAAGGCCTCTCTTCTTCATCTCGAGAAGGCGACGCCTCCCGAGGGCGGACAACTCCCGACACGCTCCCGCCATCAAGCGAAGGGCGAACGGGGGAGGGCGCAGCTACGGAATCAACAGAAGCGGCCCTAGGCACCTGAGTAGCCGCCGCCGGAGTAAAGAACCTGGCAATCGCTCCAGGACGCCGGAACACTAGCTGGGGAGCCCTGCCGCGGTATACCCGCCCTATCAAAATATAGAAAATGGGTCAACAACAAGTCGTGGCGACAACCAAAATTCGAACACGTCCCAATAAAGCAAAACGACTTACCTATGATAAGACTTTGGTCGTACCTCCTCGAGAAGGATGCCCACGAGCGGATCCCCTCGGTGTGCGGGAGGATAACTTCCAACCACCTGCGCAGACCAGTGATGGGTGACCTGTCAGCTGCAGAAACAACAACAAAATAACAACCAATCAAAAAAAAAGAGAACGAAAAAGAAAAAGCGTAAGTTCGACCCCTCCAAAAAAAAAGAGACAAAGCAGGACTTACGGCCGTGATTCCAGGTCTCCGAAAACACTGGGGAAGATGCCACCAGATGATCGGTCCTGACGTAGAAAAATTGCTCGAATTGACGAGGCTCAACCTCGTCGTCCAAAGCCGTCACCAGTCCCTGCCACCCGTGCGGGACCATTCGGATCATGCTCCCCCGGACCCGCTGAGGGGCAAAGAGAGCAAGGACATGCTGCAGTGTGACCATCCGGTCGGCCTACTCCAAGAATTTCAGCAGCATGGCCAAGAGCTTATACACGAACGGGGTGAGCTGCCCCGGGCAAACACTGTAGTACCGGTAGAAGTCAACTACCAGGTTAGGAAGGGCATTTTGAACCCCAGCCTGGGGGGGTTGGAGTAAAACACGCAATACCCGACGCGGCAGTATGCACCATATCCCCCGGCAGAGCCAGCACAATATCGGCGTGGGAGGGGATAAGCCCTTGCGCGCGCAGTTGAGCCACGCTTCCCTCCCCTATCAGTGGGGCCTCATCGACAGGATCAACCCCTCCATCGGCGGTGAAGTCCACCGCCAAACTTTCCGCCCCCGGAAGTATATCATCTACTGAGGGCATTCTTTCAGTATCACTCCGATCGTCGACCGGAAGCACCGAGGACAGCCCCTCAATCACCAAAGAGCTCGCTGGTAGCACCACCGGAAGACCGTCGCGAGAAGGAAGGCCATCCATTAATTTAGGTCACAAGAAAGGCTAGAGGAAAACGAAGAAGATGATCAAGAACGGGCAACGATTATGCCGCAGGAAAAGCAGGATTCTTCGAGAGTTTGCTAGAGAGAAAGGCAATCAGTAAATCAAAGAGTGAATGTCTGACATGCCAGGCCCTCTTATAGGAAAAATCGAATCAAATCTCGGGAAACCGACAGGCGCCATTTACTGTGAATCCCAACCGTCAGAAACGGTTCAATTTTCATCAAACCTGTCGCCGCCACAATCAAAATCAAAGAGTATGCGCCGGAATTTAAGCCACCGCTTCGAATGACCCGAATATGATAATGTCTTATCGGCTGAAACAATCGGACCCTGCGTCCTAAAGCTCGCATGGACGAGATCATAACTGGGTTCACAACTACGGTGTGCTATCAACCATCCGATGCCGCAAACGATCGGGGATTACTTTCCCTCTGTAGAAAGAAAGGACTGAGGATGAGACACCTTAAGAGGCTATCTTCCCATCGACCGGGAGGAGACGCCTTTCGAGCTATCATATCCGCTTATCCCGGCCCGTCTCGACGTAACCACGATAAGCGGAGGGACTATCTATATGAGCTACAATTCGACCTTATATTAATCGGCGTGGATTAATCACCCCTCCCGACCCAAAGTTCACATAACAAGCGCCGAGGCCTCCATCAACTAGCGCGAACGCCAAGTAGCGAGGCCGCCCTCGACCACATGATATCATCCGTATCCGCTTAAAAGTTTCGGTCGAGGTCGACACCTTGCGGGTACGCCCGCATTAGTTTCTGACACGGGTCCGATCTCCAAGAAAAGTCAACTGACATAATCAAGATCTATAAATACCAAGGCAAACATCAGAAAATGGGGTCTCCACTCTCTCCCCATGGGGGCTCTAAGGAATACAGAGTACAACGCAGAGTGAGAACTCAATACCAAAAAAACAGAACAACAGTAAATCTATAAAAACATGATTGTAAGGATCTAAACATCTTTATGGAGAGGCAGATTAACCCATTATCATGAATAACGATCACTAAATATCTTCTGTTGTCTCTACATATGTTCTCATTATCTTTTCTTTTACTGAAATTTTAAATATGTTACGACCTGGTATAATTAGGCCTTTATTTTTAATAATTACCTTGAGTTCATAAATGTCCATAAACATTTTGGATCAAACAAGCCTTATAATAAATCGAGCGATGGGAACATACACCGAATCCAGGCTGTCTAAAGATATTTCTGTACTTTTTATTAATGGTCACGAAAAGAAAAATAAAGAAATTATTCAGATTTAAGAAAGATATCTTCATAGGTGACGATTAAGTAAACAACACGTCAGAACTCATCTAGAACCAGCCTACATCCCACAACTCCTACCTCGTAAAAGTCAGAGGGGGCATTTCCGTCCACCTACCAAATTTAATCAAATCCTCTTTCCATTTTGCCTCATACGCGTCTCTATGAGGCCATTATTCCATCACTATTACCGACCTCTCTCCTCCTTAAAACTCCTCTCTTTTCTTCTCTCTTACCCCCCCAAATCACAAACAGATCATTTCTCTCTAATATTTTGCTCAGATAATCTCTTCATCATATTTAATTACCTTTTTTAGATAATTTATCTGTGAAAAATTATGGCTCAGAGAACAGAGAAAGAAGAGACTGAATACAAAGTCGTACATGAAAAAACCATAACACTTTGCGTTAAAAATTGTGGTGTCATCGGCAATCCAGCCACCAATAATATGTGTCAAAATTGCTTTAACGTTACCTCTGCTACCTCCTCCAAGGTCGCATATCCTCATAAATTCACTAACATATTGACCAGATCTACCTCATCCGATCTAAAAAAATATGTCGATCGAGCGGTGAAAGATGATGATAAGGCAAAGGAGAGCGTTTCACCGGCGAAGAGGGAGGTGAACCGTTGCTCCGGTTGTCGGAGGAAAGTAGGATTGACCGGATTCCGTTGCCGTTGCGGTGAATTATTCTGCGGCGAACACCGTTACTCTGACCGTCATGATTGCAGCTATGATTACAGAACCGCCGGCCGAGAGGCGATCGCGAGGGAGAATCCGCTCGTTAAAGCCGCGAAGATCGTTAAACTTTGAACGGCGAAGAAGATATACTCCATATGATATCATCGTCAAATTGGATTTCAGTTGAAGTGAAAGGGAGAAAGAGATTTGATATCGCGAAGATCTCCGTAGCTGCTGTGTCACTGCTCTGTTCGGGATATGCTGTGCTATCAAAAGAGAGTATGAAGAAGCGAAGAGAGAAATTAAAAAATGTTTTTAATATATATTTGAAGTTAAATTCGTTGTGATGAAATTTCTCTCGGGATGGCTCTGTTTTCTCATATCAACATATGAAAAATTTAAAAGTTGTAGCTTTGCAAGTTATTTCATCTTTATTTGGCGACCATTCAAAGTAGAAACCGTATGGAAATTTAGATCAGTTTCAGAGAACAGAAAATTTAAGTGATTTCTAGAAGACAACACGGTGATGGCTATAAAATTCAGAACTCATTCCTGGTCCTGGGAAGGGGCATAACGGAGTAAATTTGATGCAAAGTATCGGGCTAATGAGTAAATTTAATTGCCAAATATCCTAAAACTATGCCCTTATTTAATGTTAATCCTTTTGAAACAAAAGGAATACACATTTCAAAGCGGGGAGAAGTTGCGAGTTGCTACTTTCTCTAAATTCTTTTAAGAAACATTTTTTTCTTTTTCACATAATCTTTTAGAGAAAAACAAAAGATGATTACCTGTAAAGAAATATATACTACTATAATTTTTAACATGCCATGTATTTTTTCTAGGCCATGTCTTCCAAATTTATATTTGTACATGTTCTTTTTCTTTCTTCCTATGCATCTGCATATTCTGTCAAACAAAAAACTATCTTGTCTAATTCGAATTGTACCATTATTTTCATATTCTTTCTCATGTTTTCAAGCATTTAAATAAGCAAATTGAAGAAGTGAAACTCTCTCATGGATTAATTTATTTTGAAATCAATCATAAAGTTATCAACTTTCAGAATTAGGTTTAGTCATTCTAACTTTCTTTCTTTTTTTAATCAGAATTTAAACATGCTAACAACAAAATAACTTTCGTATACAACTTCAAAAAAGTATAGCTAATAAATTTCTTTCAAACAATAGATAAAGTTTAATAAAAAGGTATAGGAAAGTGTTTTCAAAATGAACAAATCTCCGATCTTATTGAGTTAGATGGTAATGAAATCAAAGAAAAAGAAGAATCTTGTATGTCAAAAATAAAAAATAAAATTACAAATAAATAAAAATAAATATTGTTTTAGGTTTCTTAAGGCCTCTTAATAAAGTTCGTTTTAGCCCATGGCTGGTTCCTCCTAGCATTCCAGTAAATCAGACGGCTCAAAGAATCGAGAACAACACTCCAAGGGATGAAGTAGGTTTCAATGAAGCCGCAAGGACAGAAAGTGGATACGGGAACAACAACTTGAATGATGCTTTCAAAACTGAGCTCATGATATTCATAAGACAGACGAATGAATGAATGGCCCAGAACACAAAAGAGTTTCATGCTCGAATTGATAAGATCACAGGCGCGCCGCCGGTGTTAAAAGGACCAGATTCGAGGAACACTACAAGAAATTAGACATTTAGTGGCGACTACAGTCCCTACAAAAGCCCATAAAGTCGCCGCTAATGACATATAGGAGCGACCTTAGGATTGCTGCTAGTAAACCCGTTACTGAATGGTTTTTGCGGCGACCCGTTTTGGTCGCTGCAAAACGATCCAGTTGCCGCGACTCTAGTCGCTACAAATACTGAAAAAATACGAGACAAAAAAGAGTTTCCCAACAAATCTGAGGTAGGTCGCCACTAAAGGATTGCAATTAGTAGCGACAACAACCGCCACTAACACTTTTATAGTATTAGTGGCAAGATTATGTCGCCACAAAAACTATAGTTTCCCAATAACTACAATGGCCAAAAGTCAAATACATTTCGATCAAATTGCTATCGATATCTATATATAAAGCATCCAAAATTATTCAACAACCAATAAAAATATATCTTAAAGTCAAATATTATTAATGCTTTCACGAGTACAAAGTTAGTTAAATATATACTACACATGCAATACTGCATTGTTCATTATATCATTGTACGCATATACATACGATAAAAAAATAGTAGTAGAATAGAAAGTGTCTTCAATCTCCTCCTTGGTCAATGCCGCTTGTGTCACGTTTAAGAACCTTGTCCCTGTTATTAAAAAAATTACACATGATTACTTTGACAATCTCATAAACTAAAGCTAATATCAAAAAAGGGTGATCAACTTAAATTAAGTATTTATATAAGCTCTTAGGAAAAGAAAATTTGTATCAAAAGGGCTATTTATGAAAAGCTATCAATATCAAATACATTAACCGCTAGAAGTAGATCCAGAGGTACTAGAAATGTAGACAAACTCTTAAGAGAAACTGTAGAACTGAAGCAGAGACATTAAAACAATTCAATTCAGTTCACCTGAGATATTTAATGACTGTAAGGTTATTAGCAAAATATATAACTTTGTTCATCCTTTCAACAACCCAACATTTCAAGTCTTAGTGCCAATTTTTTCTTTAACTACAGGGACCAAGTGAAATTAGTTAATTCCTCTAAGAATGTTATTTCAAGATAATCTTATCTATCATAGTAATTGCTCCCGATTTATATAACCATCAATTTTCCCAAGGAAGAGTCCCAATATAGCTAAAAATGGTTAACAACTCAACAAATTAAACTAGTAAAGGGATGAATTCCAAAGAGGTAACAACATATAGAATCTTCAATACAAAGATGTTGTTTTCACTATTAGCATACACCTAGTTTATAAATACTATTGAAAGGACTTTTATCAGCAGTTAACCGTCAAAAGAAAAACTCAGAGAGTGAGGAATATTTCCGACACAGAGAATGTGAAGCAGAGACAAAATATCAATATTTCTATTATGAGGCAAAAACAAACACGTTACGTACAATTACTTATTAAGTGTAGTTGTCTTAATTTCTCACATTGTCCAAATTTCGAGAAAACAAACCAAAGAAAACAACATACATATTATCTTCTATACAACTCTAGTTGTAAAGACTTGAAAATAACATACATATTATGCAAAAAAGTGTATTATTAAGACCTATAATTTTTACTACCAAGGAGTAACGAGTTTACTAAAGAAACATTAAGATGAAATTTCAGATATTAACACACATAGTATTCATGCCATCCTAACTATTAACTACGAACATGTTTTCTAGAGTTAAGATGAAAACAAACCCATCGAGATTATATTACAGTTTTACTCATAAAATATGTTTCCAAATTTATATGGAAAACTACGCAAGGTTATGACATATTAAGGCATAAAGGAAGCTAATCATATTTCTTGAAGAGCTGACTTAAACAAAACAAAAAATGTACTTATCATTTTTAACATAATTTAGTAAATATTTTTCTTATTTAGCTCTGCACCTAAATATATCATAGAACAGATGAGTTTTATGTATGCATGGGAATAGACTCCAAACAACAAGTCAGATTTTCCAATACAAATAGCATCTTTAGGAATAACCTTAAACCGTATTTGTACAGTCTCTTAAATGAAAAACCCCCAAATACATATTAGCTAAAAGAAATAATATTTCCAATATGAATAGCATCTCTTAAATGGAATAAGATTTTCCAAAGCCATGATATCTATGGACATAATAGGAACTCGAATGGAGTTATGAATCTAAACGAAAATTAGCTTTGATGGAACATCCAAACAAAAGAACACTATTGTAGATTTCTGAAAAGAGTATTTATAATGTGAATCAAATTTGCACTGCTCTTCCACGATTATAAGGGCAATTTGTTAGTGTTGGCATTCTAATAGTGAGAGTGACTGCCCATAATAATTTTATTATAGATATTATATCTAGTCAGCTCCAACTTTAATCTAAAGAAGAACAAGTATCAAATTCCTGACAACATATTTTTCATTCATTGAGTACTTACTGAATATGATTCATTAGACATTGATATCCTAGCGAACCATGTTAAATGTACTAGTGTAGCCAATGAATCAATTTCCTTTTGCGTGGTATCCTAATGGTAATCCAAATAGTGAATCTTAGAAGCTCCACTTATACTCTCGTCTCCCCAAGGAAAGGAAGTAAAATATAATGAAGAAATCAACAAAAAAGGTAAGTAACTTTGTAATTAAAGCCAATGGCAATTTAGTATAAATGATCAAGTAATATAATAACTATATCCAAAATTTGAACACCCCTATAATAAATAGAGACAGAACTGAAGCGCAATCATAGATTATAGAAGAAAATAAATAACTACCAATCTTATTGAACAACATCTATGAATTTTAACAAAAATTTGTGGCATCCATACAATCAACAGAAAGACTCTTTCGATAAGAGCAACAGTGTACGATTGACGGTAATATTAGAATTCTACCCATCATGAAAATCACCACAATAAACATAGGCTTGAGACACCAAACCGGCAATAAATCCAAAACATTTTGAGCATCCATAAATTATACTAAGAGGGCAATAACATACAGACCCATCACTAGATCTGTCATCATCATATCCATTCCATAATTTCATATCAAATTCTATGTGCTCATCAAAATCAAAAAATTAAACTTAACATTAAACCTAAAAATTCAAGAGCAGAAGTTTCCAAGAATCTTAAAAGAAATTCAACTTCTCTGTTCATAATACAATTTTACCAAATTTGAAAAGAAAATCCAAATAAAATATACAGTATTAAACATCAAGTTTCAACAACAAAAGTTTCTTAACACACTCTAAAAATTCAAATTAAAAGAGGCATAAATAAGGAAGAACGTTGAAAAATAAACTAGAGAGTAAAAATACCAAAAAGAAAATCTTTAATTTGCGAACCTCAGAGGAAATGAGAGAAATACCTGAGTTCTAGGCGCACTGAAGATACGTAAGTTCCTCTCCGAAGACAAATAGACGGCTTCCATCTTCTATTCCATCTCTCAAATCAGAATCGTCTTCAACAACCACGATTTGAGATATATTGAGAGAAGGTGGGATGTGAATGCCACTCACTACAACCAATAAGAATTTCAGGAGAAGGGGCTGAAGGGATTTGGGGAAATGGCCGCCATCACAGTTCTAGGGTTTTGGCAGAGAGAGAAGAACGATTTGGGTAAATGAGGGAAATAAAGAAATGTTGGTTTTCTAATTTTATGATGAAAGAATTAGAGGCGACTCAATCGCCTCAATAGACCTTTTGTGGCAACTGTTGATTGGCCGCTACTAATAAAAAAAATTATTTTAGGAGGAATTAAAAAATTGATGTAACTAGAAGCGACTTTAGTAGAGTCGCCACTAAACATTTGCTTTTTGTAACGGATACAGTAGTCGCTGCTAAAGCTATCACTATTTGTGGCGATATTTGTCCGTCGCCGCTAGAACCATATCAATAGTGGCAACTGAAGTGGTCTCTACTAAAGGTTGCCACAAAAAATCTAATTTCTTGTAGTGGAAGTACACGCGGTTGCCATTTAAATCGAGTGTGACACCGAAGTTGATCCCGAAGTTTAAGATGCCATATATTCCAAAATATGATGGGACGTCGGATCCACATGAGTACATCATGACCTATACCATGTTAGTAAAAGGAAACGACTTCGCTCAACACGAGATCGAGTCGGTTTTGTTGAAGAAGTTTGGCGAAACCCTCACGAAGGGACCCATGACATGATATTCTCTCTTACCTGAGCATTCAATCGATTCTTTTGAAATACTAGCAGATTCGTTCATCAAAGCCCACGCTAGAGCAAGAATGGTCCACGCCAGAAAAGCGAATATATTTAGAATTTCGCAAGGAGAATCCCAATTGTTGCAGGAATTTGTAATCGGGTTCTAGAAGGAAAGGATACTGCTACCAATAGTTATGGATGAGTGGACAGCGAAGGCATTCACAAAGGTCTCATTCCGTTAATTTCAATGCCTACCAAAATTGACGGAGAGCTTGCTCGAGTTTCAGGAAACCACATGGGCAGATGTCCACAATCGCCACGAGTCAAAGATAAGGATATAAGGCGATCAACTTGGCTCTTCGGTATCATCACACGTATGGATAGAATGATTAGGCAAGCATTCTAACCAATCCAAATTTACCCCTTATTGGGAAACGAAAAAGCCTTGGCCTCAAAGCATCTTTCAAAATATTTATTTATTTTATCCCCCAATGCGTATCCCCAAAGCCCGTCAAAAGTTTATAACCATTTTGGCTTGGTGCCCCGGTGAAATAGCTTCATTGCTCATGCACACTAAGCATCATATTTGTAATTTGAAAGTTTCTCGTCCTAATGCGAGGAGGGACTATAACATTTGCATAAACTTCATTGGGCAAAAGCTGATGTTGTGCCACTTGTGGTTGTGGTGGTAGAGGTGGAGGCACATTGTATTGTTGAGCACGACCTCAATGATTTTATTGTGGAGCTTGAGGGCTTTCATCAAGTTGCTCCTCTACGCCGTCCACCTCTTCCAATGGCACGTTTCTAAGTTCGTTGTTCGCTATTTGGTACCTACAATCACTTCAACAAATTAGAATCACTAAAGTAAAATAAGATATGCCAATAAACACACTCAAGTATATAGTAAAAACCACAAAAACTCCTTGGAAACAGCTCTAAAAATTGATCATGTCCAAATCCACACTCAATTATAAGTGGGAAATAGTCGTTACAATTATAATACCCAACTAGAGTTGGGGTCGAATTCTAAAGGCTAGGAATAATGATGGGCATTTCTGGTGCCTGGGCTGGTCCCACTAGTTCAACAACCATTGGTACCCGCTCCTTATCTAGACAAACTAATGGCTCCACAAGTGCTGCTCTGGCCGTAGTACGAGCCATACCTCGGCCTTTACTGCGAGCCCGACCTCTCACAGCCCTAGCTGGTGGCACTAGTGGTTATCTGGTTGATCCAGTCACATGTATCCTCACCATCTGTGAGAGAATAGAAAAGTCAAGTTTCAAACGTGGGAATAACAAAGATGTAAGACAAGAATGCAAGAAATTTAAGTTTTCTAACAATTCGGTAGCCTCTCGAATATAAGTACTGATATGTCCATATCGATCCGTAAAACTCTACTAAACTTGCTCATGATTTGTAATATCTATGAACCTAGGCTCTGATACCAACTTGTCACGATCTAAAATCTCAAACCGTCGTGATCGTGCCTAACACACCGGTTATGAAAGCCGAAACATAACAAGAAAGAACCAGAACAACACAAATTTATAGAAATAGCATAAGTCTGAAATCATAATATAACAAGTTACTTCTAATACAAAGTAAAACCCCCAAAAATAGTAAATACGGAGTCATGAGCTATAATACAAAAATACAAGTATGAATCGACCAAGTACAATATTGTCTAAAATAAAAACAACAACGCATAAGGAATGTGACACCAAGACTACGACCAAGAATGTATTTCTACCTCGTCTCTCTACGACAACGCTACTACTTGCCTCAGCTACTGATGACTGGGGCCAATACCTTGATCTGTAGAATGTGCAGTGTGTAGTACGAGTACAACCAACCCAATTTACTCAAAAAATATCGTAGCTAACCTAAGCAAGGTAAAAGAAGCAAGAATTATAAATAATACCTGCTATAACATGTATAGTTTCATAAATCCAAAAAGTACAGAGCAATAATGTACTTAAGTATAAGGTACAAAAAAGACTATCTGTTTATATGTTACAATTACTCAAAATCTATGTTTAGTCACTGGAACAACATGTAAGATGATATGTAGATAAATTAGATAATAAATCATGAAAATTGCAAGTAAAGATAAAATTCAATTAAAAAAAAAAACACTTGCGAGACTTTGCTCAACCAATCCATATATGTACCAAACCACTGATCAGTTTTCCTCATTAACCATGTGTACACTATCAAGAGAGAAACATAAGAGGGTGACCCTAGGGGGATGGATCCATATTCACATGCAAGCATGGCCAATTTGATGTGCTACTTGCCTGGCGTGGTCACAGGATCAACATCATAATCTTCTAGGCATGGTCACATGCATAATAGTACAATCCACCCGGTGTGGTCACGGGCACAACAACTTAATCCACCTGGACTGGTCACATGCATAACACATAATTTGCATGGCGTGGTCACAAGCAAAACAACACAATATATTCGATGTTGTCACAAACATAACAACACAATCTGCCGATGTGGTTACATGCATATAGTCCAATTATATCACATAGGGGCAAATATACAAGAATGCATGCATGTGATGAATGAATAAACATCTCATACTCCTGGACAAGTATAATGACATGCTAAAGTGTAGGCATACGTAAAGTGTGCCATAACAACTAAAATTAACTATTTTATCTCATAAATAACAATTATCATGTTCATGTAGGGAATTAACCTCTAAATAACCTCATAAAGTTAACAACGAGGTAAAAAATATGAGGAACACTATAACTTCAACCCTTCTTGCGTGTATCGACCTGCGGGCGATCCGAATCTAACCAAATCAACTTAATATAATTAATAATAGCTATAGGAATTGATTCCTAATGTTAAAGCTAAGTGTAATGACCCGACCATTCATTTGAGAGTTGTAGCCCCATTTCCCCAATTACCGTTCATTTTATGCTTCATATTGTTATGTGACTTACGGGGTAGTTGGTTTGAGTTCGGAGAGGCTTCGGAATAAGTTGAGACACATAGTCTCAAGGTTGGAAGCTTAAGTTGAAATAGTTGATCGGAAGTTGACATATGTGTAAATGACTCTGTATTGGAGTTTTGATGGTTCCATTAGCTCTTTTCGGTGATTTTGGACTTGGGAGCATGTCTGGATTGGGATATGGAGGTTCATCGTGGAATTAGGCTTAAAATAGCGAAAGTTAGAAATTTGAAAGTTTGACCCAGAATGGACTTTGTTGTTACCGGACTCGGATAGGAGTTTTGGGAGTTGGAGTACGTCTGTCGTGTCAATTTTGACTTGTGTGCAAAATTTGGGGTCAATCCGATGTGATTGGATAGGTTTCAGCGTCATTTGTAGAAGTTTGAATTTCCTTAGTTTGAATAGGCTTGAATGTGCTGTGATTAATGTTTTTAATGTTGTGTGATATGATTTGAATGCTCGACTAAGTTCATATGATATTTTAGGACTTGTTGGATGTTTGGTTGAGGTCCCCGGGGGTCTCAAAATATTTTTGGATGGTTAACAGATCAAAAGTTAAGTTTAAGAGGTTGATATAGCTGAAGCATTCTGGTTCAATTGCACATGTGAAGATTTGGTCAGAGATGCGGGCTCGCGGGTGCGAGCTGGGAAGTGTGGAAGCAATGTTTAGATTGGAAGTAATAGAGCGCAGAAGCAGAAGGATTCTACAGGTGTAGACTCGCACCTGCGTGTAGAGGATCGTAGAAGCAGAAAAGGACTTGGGAAGGCTAGTTCGCAGAAGCGGATTGTTTACACAAATGCGTGCTTACAGAAGCGGGATTTCTAATCATAGAAGTAATTGGTCGGTGTTTGTTGCTTCCTCATGTACGGGCCCCTGACCGTAGAAGTGGATCCATATAAGAGGCTAATTAAGCAACATAAGTGAGAATGCCTGGGCATATTATTTAAGACGGGAGTTCCGAGATTTTCACATTTTTAACATTTCAAGCTCGGGATTAGGAGACATTTGAGAGGATTTTTGCGGGGTTCCCTGAGGTAAGTCACTTGTGCTCATTTTTATTCAATAATCGTGTTCCCCCATTGATTTTTTCACCTAGATTGTGTGGTTTTGTGGTGGAATTTGGGAATTTGAACCTAGGGACTTGGAGAGTTTGATTAGGGGATTTGGGTCGCAACTTGGTATCAGATTTTGGTAAAGTTGGTATGGATGGACTCGTGGTTGAATGTGATTGCGAGTTTTGTGACTTTTATCGAGTTTCGAGAGATGGGACGGGGGCATGCTTTTGTCTTTGGATTAATAACTTAGTATTTTCCTATGGAATTTATTCCTTTAGCCCATGTTGTTTGTATCAAACTTTTTGTAGCTATATTTAAGCATTTAAAGGCCGATTTGCGAGCCAAATATGTGTTAGAGTAGAGATTTGCATGGTTTGAGGTAAGCAATAGTTCTAAATTGTGTTATGACGGTATGAAACCCCGTACTACGTGTCTTGTGATTGGTGTTGAGGTGAAGCACCACAAGAATTGTGACTTGGTCCATTCATTGGAACTGTATAGTTGAATAATATGTTGTTATTTGTAAATTCTCCATGAGATATAGAAATTGAGTTGCAAATCCTTTTAGAAATCATGTTTAGGCCATGTGGTGGTACGGTAGGTACCCTCAGAGGTCGTGTTACATGTTAAATTATCTGCTAAACTACTATTTTGTACTCAGTCTTATTTTTACTTGCATATCATATCTCAGCCTCTATTGTTCTGATATATTATATCATTTCTATTTGAGCTGATTATAATGATTACTGAGATCCCGAGAGACCGGAGAGGTTGATGACCGAGTGAGGTCGAGGGCCTGATTGTGAGGATATTTATGGGATCGGGCTGCACGTTGCAGCATGTTTTATTGATTTATGCTATGATTGGCTTGTTATAGCGCTTGGGCTGAAGGAGCCCTTTCGGAGTCTGTACACACCCTAGTGAACGTAGGTACGTACTGAGTGAGAGTACGAGTGCGAGTACGAGTGTCAAGTGTCGAGTGCCAATCGACTGAGAGGAATGAGAGACTGTAAGGAATGAGTGACTATAAGGTTGGAGAGTATCGGGGGACTGAGTGATTATTGCTCTAAGATCATGCATTTGATTCCATTACTGTTGTACTCAACTGGCATATATCACTCTCGTGAAATTTATGAAAGATATTATATCATGTTTCAATTGAACTTAACTTGAATTAACTATTTTGGCCTTAATTGTCGAACTTGAAAATATGCATATCTTCCCATATTGATATTTCTGTAATTGAACTATATATGTGAAGCTTGTCTTGTTACTTACTGAGTTGGTTGTACTCACACTACTCCATTCACTTCGTGTCCAGATCCAGGTGTTTTTGGACACGGTAGGTGTTTATTTCTTTGTACGGCTTGATCTTTTGGAGACTTCAAGGTAGTTTCCCAGTATTCGCAGACCTTGTCTCTCTTTCTATATCTTTCTGTTTTATCTATTTAGTTTTAGTCTTTCATAGACAGTATTTTCGGACTTGTGTTGTATATACGCTCATGTACTCAGTGACACGCTGATGTTGGGAATTTCCGTATTGTGTTTTGACCTTCTATCTAGAGTTTGAGAGTTTTGATGTTGTATATTTGTGTTATTTTATTGTTCATTTAAAAGTGTTGGAAGTATTTTGAAGTGTCGGCTTGCCTAGTACCATGTTAAAGGCCATCACGACAGGTTAAGTTTTGGGTCGTGACACTAAGATCTTTAACCGAAATAAAAAAGTCAACCAAAAAATTCAACTCTGGGCATACACCCCGAAACCCAACAAAATTCATAAATCTCAAACACTCATTTGATTACGAGTCCAGCCATACCAAAATCATCAAATTCCCACCACAAATGGACCTTCAAATCTCCAGTAGAAAAATCCTTCGTCATGGATGCTATAACCAAGTCCCGAACGCGATGCCCAGTAACCAACGCCTACGTGATCGTGGACCACCACACTCTATTTGATGAAGAATCGTGTGCAATTCCTCAGGCCTCCCCTTCTTTATTCGTGAACCTGTCCCCTCACTCGTGTTCTTGTTGAACGAACACCTAAAGCTTCATGATCTTGTACTTCCCATTGCAAACACGATGAACCAAATTCCACCGGCCAGCAATAACTCTTTGATACCACGACCGCGACCCCTTCCTCGCAATTGTAAAAGAGAAAACCAGATGCAGAGAAATCAATAGCTCTTCTATGTCCAAAATGAATCCGAGCTTTATTCGAATCATACCTGAGGCTCTCGGGACTTCGTCTGAATATACCAACACGTCTTAAAAATAATATAAACTTACATGAAGACTCAAGTCATATCAAACAACATTAATATCAAGAATCTCACCCCAAGTAAATTATAATGAAGTATTAAACTTCCAACTTCTAGAACTAATGTGGAATTATATCAAACCAAATCCAAATGACCTCAAAATTGGCATGCAAGTCCCAAATGACAATACAAACCTATTCCAACTCTCAAAACCAAAATCTGAACCTGACATTAATAAAGCCAACTCTTGATTAAACCTTTTAACCTTTCAAACCTTCAACTTTCGATCTTTCACCAAAAAGTCTTAAACCATCCTACTGGTCTCCAAATAAATATTCAGATATACACCTAAGTCCAAAATCACTGTACATATCTATCAGAATCATCAAAACACCATTCTAGAGTCGTTTATATAAAAGTCAAACTCTAGATAACTCTTTTAATTTAAGCTTTCAATCTTGGGGCTAAGTGTTCCAATTCCCTCCGAAACATTCCCGAAACAACATCAACCACCCCTACAAGTCACAAAACCCCCAAATGAACATAGAATAAAAAATAATAGGGGAGCGGGGTTAAAATGAACAAAACGACCGACTGAGTCATTACACGTATTAATAATACGCTGGAGGTTTGAAGACAGGACCTTGAGTTTAAGGGTTTTAAGTTTAGCAGGACTAAGATAGAATACCTAAAGTGCAAGTTCAGCAAAGGTTCGAGGGAAGCGAGCATGAACGTGAGGCTTGGATCTCAGGTCATCCCCAAGAGAGGCAGTTTCAAGTACCTTGGGTCGGTTATCCGTGAGGATCAGGAGATTAACGAGGACAAATTAATGACAGCATAATCAAAGACAGTCTTTTCTTAGGAAGAAGATGAAGGTTATCATTGAGTTCAGGGACATTTACCTCCTCGTTTTCTGCTTCAGATTCAGAGTCACTCGTGGACATCATAGACCTGACATCAGTAGTGTTAAATTTTCCAGAATCAGTGCTTCAAGATAACAGTGTCACATCCGAGTGAGTTTCTTTACGCACTGTGAGAGGTTTTTCTCAGATTTCATTAGCAGTATTGCATGTATAAATCCTATTAAACTCCACAGAACTCAGTACATTTTACTTATTAAATTTAGCCTTGGCATTTTTCTGTAGCATCATCTTATCATCATTATTGAATTCTTTTTCCCCTTTTGAAACTTTCTTTCCTTTTCCATTAGTATTTGTTGGCATAAAAGGCCCATGAGTCACAATCATCCATAGGTCAAAGTACTCAGCTTGCAACAAGATTTTTGTTCTATCATTCAACCGGAAAATATTCTCTTGTGCACAAAGGTAGACGATTTAATATGTCTCTCTCTAGCTAGGTTTGTTAGTTATCTCCTTCGATATTGGAAACAAGGACAATGGCTCATCTACTTTTTTATATTCATCTTGATTGTCAATATTGTCATCTTCATATGCATCTAGGAATGCTTGTTTCATGGCCTCCTCTACAACCTTCATTTTAGCTACCTCAGCTTTATTGTAACCAGATCTAGGGCCACTAACAGTAGGCTATAATCTCGTGTTTAAGTCTATTATTGCACTCTAATTTACTTTATTTTTAATGTGTTTGAGATTTAATTGCTAGTGTTTTGTACTTATTGGGTGGTTTATACCTTATAGGAGTGATGTCTAGTGATGTAGATGTTGTAGAGTTAATTCAAGCTAATTGGAGTGTTGAAGTCTAAGCAAAAGACAAAGAAATTAAGCCCGGATCATGTACGGTGACCGAGGACCAAACCTGGACATCAAAAATTGAAGTTTGAACTGTAATCGAAGAAAATCCCACAACAGCGGAACATGGGGCAGTGCGTGAGGTGCCCCGGCTATACAAAGCCTGCTACCTGATAGAAGTTGAGCTTTCTGGATTTCCCATTGATGCCCCCATCGAGCACGCATGTGTAATATTTACATAGCCAATGTCCTAATTTCGGCTAGGAGAAGGTGGTTTCATTTGGGCCCAACCCTACGTGGTATAAATACATGAAAAAAATGCTATTTTCTGGACTTTTGACATAGTTTAGACCTAAGGAAGCTAAGGGGAAGTTGGAGGAGTAAAAGCTTAAGGATTTCATCATTCCTTCCTCACTCAAGAACAGAGTTTGGCTTGAATTTATGTTTTCCTATACTTTTATTATATTTGTAATGAATTATTCCATGTCTATGGAGTAGTTCCCTTTAGGGTTTGATGGATTTTGTGTATTGATATTTGTTTGTGGATTATAACTCTAGTTTTATGTGTTGAAGCATTTTTGGATGATTTCATTGTTGCATCTATATTTTCTTGTTCATGTAATCGAGAGAGGCATGATTTGTGATATCTTTGCATTAATATGTTGGTTTAGTTCATTAATTCTTCTTAGTAATCGAAAGAGGCTAGTTGAATCATTGTTTAAACCTAGTTAAGAGGATTATCGAGAGAGGTTCTCTTGAAGACCAATCCAATACGCATTCTTACATATCTTCACATAGCTTAAATTGGTTCATCTCATGAGGTTGAGACTTAATCGAGAAAGGAGTTACTACTATATATGTGAACAAATAATTGAGTATTCGAGAGACTCGCTTGAACATTAGAATTGAATTATCTAGAGTTAAATCCCAGACAAATATCTCGTACATATCCTATCAAAACCCTATCTATTACCATTGATAACCTTCTTTACCTATTCCTTATTTCTATTGTCATTAGTCAATAGTTGTAGATTCTTAGTTAATTTTAGTTAGACATCATACAAATCTCAACTATTGATCTTCTTGAATAACAATCAAGCTAGAAACTATAAGAATGTTGTTTACCTCTAATCCATGTGGATAAAATATTATACAATACTATATTTGATTAGCGAGGATATTTTATGTGTGTGTTTTGAGCTCGTCAAATTTGGGCGTCGTTTCACGTATTAGAAATCAATAGTGTTTGAAATAGTTTGTAGTGCTAATTCAAGAATTTTTTTGCTTTTATTTTAATTTTCCCCTTTTACGGTTGTGTTCCTTGAATATGCACAAGTTACAGGTTAAGGTTAGTGTATGAGTCGAGCTTCTATAAAAGAAGTGCTGCCACACGAGCCAAAAATTGAAAAACAACTGCAAATACTGAGGAAGGAAAATGATCTCACCGAGACATCAGAAAAGGTTGGTCAATCCTTAACCAAAGAAACTATGGTTGGAGACAGTGATGAGATTGTAGATTTAGCTGTGAGACTATCAGCCCAACAATGATTAAAAGTTGCAAGGCATGCCGAGGAAGCAGCTATTAGAGATGCACAAATAATATGTAAAGAAGAAAGGGCTCAGAGAATTGCTCAAAATCAACCCTTGGCTGCAGACCAGTTCAGAAATATAGCTCCCAAGCCTTGGGGATCAATTGATGATTATGTTAGACCGATTTACAACAAAGGATTATCAAGTGTGAGACCACATCCAATTGCAACTAACAATTTTAAATTGAAGCAAGGGTTTCTTCAAACCCTTCAGAACTGTTGTGTCTTCAGATGGAAAATGAACGAAGATCCAAATACTCATCTAATGTACGTCG